>JAUMHQ010000044.1:1823850-1842020 GCA_032361165.1 Enteromius paludinosus | reverse complement strand
TTTATAAAGGATGAACTAACTATTTACTAATGCTTAACTAATGATTCATAGCGTGTAGTTATTATAAAGTGTTACCAAATATTTTTGTGGAAAACATGAAAGAAGTTCAAAGGAACAGCATTTATTTGAGCTAGAAGTCTATTGGGCCATTCTCAATTGCATTACAAAAAAATATTACTAACCCAAAAGTGTAAGATTAACGTTATTATTCTAGAATTTTAGTACTGGCACATTCCTTCTTGTGGGTTGTCTCTTTTGCCTGGGGCCTCTAAACAACAGCTTAGCAATCACCCATAAAACCCATGCCGAACAGTGTATATTTACATTGACTTACTTACTCCTTTCCTTTAGAATGGCAGGTAATGATCTGATACTGAAGTGTGTGCTATATAGTCGTGTCTTGTTGAGTCGTGTGTGGGTGGGTGGGAGGACGGGGGACCCTCTCTGCATTAACACTGCTTACATGAGGTTAATTTCATTACCAGTCAATGGCAGCTTCTAATACACAATGCAAACAGACAGATCCTTCAGATGAAGTTCCTGTATTACACTTGGGTAAAGAAGGGATTTCTTCTTTACGACCCTATCCGTGATCGCTCAGCTATAAAAAAAAAATTCTCCCATGCTCAAACTTCTTCATGATACCTTGGTTAGGTAGCGCGTTGGATATCACATTAATGCTCGGGTTTCCATACCAACAGCCTGACAGAGGGGAGATGAGGAAGATAAATAGGAGAGCATGGTCCTCTCACATGCCGCTTGTCAGGGAGTTTGCGGTGGCGAACGGCAGCGTTACCGTGGCGGTGGAACAGCCCTAATCCACATTTAATTGAACTCTGGAGACTTTGAAGTGAGTCTGCAGAGCAGACAGGAGCAGTGACATTGCTCTGAGCTCACAGCACAGCTGCTGCCCTCTCGTTCTCTCTTCTTCTGTCCTCTTTTCTTTCTCTCATTAATGAGTACGTATCAGTGTTAGCTTTGGTACTAGAAGATATAAGTGTCTGAAAAACTCAGCTGTTTATCTGCTTTAATCCGAGCCGCTCAGATTAGGCGTAGTGCTCTTTTTCTCCTCTTCTGTCACAACAACCAATTTGTAGTAAAGCTAAATTAGAAATGTAAGAAAACTGAGCACATGGAGGACAAGTCTATCGATAAAGCTAGAATGTTTGTCACAGCTAAGCATCTCTAGATTGAAAATGATGCTGTACGTCATTGATTCATGGAAACCTGCCATTGTTAGAAGACCAAAATGGTTGCTTTTAAAGGACAGACAAAAATTTTTGTAGAGTTTCACATCAGCGGTGACAAATATGAAGTCTATTGTCCTTCCGTTTTTTTTACTTTTTAAAAAAGCATGTTTTTTTCATTAACTATGCACAATTATATGGTTAGTTGCATTTATTTGTTTGTTTGTTTTATATAAATAAATGTATACAATATTATAATGAATATTCATCTAGAATTTATTTTATTGTAATGGCATTTATCATCTCTGTAGCTTAGTCCCTTCCTTGCCAATAAGTTTTGCCATTGTTTTGTATACAACCCTATACAAACCTGCTCTTTTTTCAGAATTTCTTGTAGTTTGCAAAAGCTTTTTTCAGTTTTTCTTGTTTTTTTTTTTCTTAATAAAAAATGTGAAGGTTGTGCAGCAGCAGCAGATCATGATAAAACCATGTTTCGCTCACACCAACTTGAAGGGCAAATATTGATAAATTTCCAGTTCTCTTGGTACTGATTACCTTTTAGTGAACTGTGGCCTTCCTGCACCTCTTCAGTGTGTGTCTGAATGGGGCTCATTTTAGCGCTTAAAGCATCTCTTTTTCATGAGGACTGATCAATAATATACATTAATCCTGCTCTGCAACCCTGGGCATGAGCTATGGGTGATAAATGAACTAAAACCTTCCCTCTGCCCCACTGCTTTCTCACTCATATCCCTTACATTTTTTACATTTCTCTGTTATAAATCGTTTTTCTTTGTCTCTCCTGTACAGATTTTGGCCTATACTGAAGGTCTTCATGGGAAATGGCAGTTCACAGAGATCAGATCAGTTTTCTCTCGCCGCTATCTGCTGCAGAATACAGCGCTGGAGGTCTTCATGGCCAACAGAAGTAAGCTTTGATCCAAAGCTGCTCTCTCATATCTTAAAGCGGTTCATAGAATGAGGAACCAAATGCGTTTCTTTTTGGTTTACAAATAATGTCCAATAATTACAATTTTACAAAAAATAAATACTAATTTTGAAATGACAGTTCAAACAGTTCACACGCAGAGAATGATGTGTATGTGCCTTTTCTCCTTACAGCGGCAGTCATGTTCAACTTCCCGGACACGGCCACTGTGAAAAAGGTTGTGCACTGTCTCCCCAGAGTTGGAGTCGGCACGAATTTCGGTCTTCCTCAGACCAGGCATGTACTCGGTTTCGTTTCACAATTCAATTACAGTAGTAACCGCCCTTTTTTCTAGTCTTTTTGGAATCTATAATACATGCAGAGAGTCATACAGTATTAGCATTCCCATTCATTTTAACGACACTTGCACACCTTGTGCTCATGGTCACTCAGTTCTTCACTTGCTAACTGTTGGCTAGGCATTCAATCCTATGTTTGCTTATTTCCAAAGAATAGGTTTCTGGCTAAACACTTTTTGTGTGTGGAAATGTGTGTATGGTGTCAGGGGTGTCTGTAACACTGCCTAATTTCCTTCACACAAACACAATTCACATCATTTATTTATCTCCCCAACTGAGAAATAAATACAGGGGCGAGAGCAGAGCCTGCAGGGCACACTGGGAACACAGGAAATACACACACACACTGCTGCTGTTAGTTCAGCCAAAGAAAAGATGAATTGGACAAGTTAAATTCCATCACAATATCCTTATAAATCAGTGTTCTTATTAAAAGAAAATGTTCATTGCAATTAAGTAACTAAAATAATAATATCGGAAACAGAATATAGTGAATATTGATCCCATAGAGTGAAATGAATGAAAGAATGTGTGACGTGATTATAGTGTTACTGACCATTAAAGACCTCTCCTGCCATGACTTCACATGCCCTTCTGCTGAAATCCGTGCGGTATTTCCCTAGCGCTGTTACTGCGTTGCCTCTGTGTTAGGAGGGGCAAAGGGCATTGGAAACTTCAGAGAGGCCTAATGACTATAATCACGCTGGGTGACAGTGATGAATTCTCTAATTTCGCTTTGTTTTAATTGGATGGAGAGTCATTTGTTTTAGTGTCCACATATTTGCTTGCACTGTGCATGTTCATTTAACAGGTTCCCACATTACCCATGAGCCCATTGTGTGTCTGTGTTCATGTTTGGATTTGGATGTAACTTATATTCTAAAAGAGTTCCTGTCATTGTATAACAGTACTGGAATTCAAATATTATCTTCGAATGGAAGCGCAAATGAACGCAATGGCTTATCACATTGTGTATTTATTCAGATCTTGTATTAAAGCAGTTGGCCCTTTTTTCAGTTTGGAACTGACATTGATAAGCAGTGCTGTGTTTAAAAATTTAAATTCTTTTAAAGTTGACACAGCTTCTTAAAAATGCGGCAGATCCCTGAAATACGACCCATTAAGAGCATATGCTATCGACAACAAGACATTTTCATATGAATGTTTTGCACTCTTTTATCTGCGTCATAATTCGAGTTTTGTGTAGCTCAGGTGGTAGTGCATTGTGTTATTTAGATGTAATCATGTGATCATGGGTTTGATCTCAGGGAGCGCATGTGCTCATAAAATGCATATGCACTACTAATCATGATTTTGCACAGTTTCTGTGAGGGGTGAGTTTAGGAGTGGGTTATTTGTGGTCATTTGTAAGAATTACACCTAGTTAAATATTTACAAATTATTGTGAGATCAGTCTAAAAAGTCCACACATTGCGCTTAAATAAACGCATTTTTGTATTGGTAATGAAAGTCATATGATTTTTCTGTGGCTTATGCCAAAATCTGTTCAATATTTATCTATTACATACCTATTTTTTAATTGCACATGAAATAATGTATTGTAAAATACATGCACATTTCAGGTTATTCTTTGAATTTCTGAATGGGATTTGTGTTTTTCCAACAGGCGGATTTCTCTGGCAACACCGAAACAGCTCTACAAGGCCTCCAACATGGCCCAGCGCTGGCAAAGACGAGAGATCTCCAACTTTGAGTACCTCATGTTCCTCAACACCATATCTGGTAAAAACCAATGATAAATAATAAATGAATAACTCCTCTGTGTGACACAAGAAATGACAACATGTGTCAATCTTCCATGTTATTATGGCTTTCTGTCCTAACCAGCTGTGATAGCTAAACACTTTGTTTGTAGACTTACTTCTCTTTTTAATTATTGGGCCATATAGTTCGCTCCACATTGATACCTACTGTACCTGAACCAAGGCACTGAGACTGGTATCTTGTCACATTTAGTTAAGATATAGTGTTAGACAACTAACAAAGTTTAGAAAGCTTATTTAATTTATGCTAAAGAGGCCACATCTTTGAAACTAAAAATGACAGTTGTCTTCTGCTCTCTGTAATCACTGTGTTTTCTTTATTCGATACTTTTTGTAATTACATTGAACATGCTGATGATGTAAAGTCACGGTTATGGTAATACGACTTGAGGAAGTGTGTGAGGAGTCTCGACCCTGCTTGTGTTTCAGGCCGTACGTTTAACGATCTGAACCAGTATCCCGTGTTCCCCTGGGTAATCACCAACTACGACAGCGAAAATCTCGACCTCACTCTGCCCAGCAACTACAGAGATCTTTCCAAGGTAAACACATGACCACATACACACACAAAGCCAACAGCCTGAACCTTAAAGAGCTCCTGTACTTTAAGAGACCGAAGGGCATGTCCGAAGAGACGTTTTGAAAACAACAGTACATGGGAGTATTTGTCTGAAAACTTTGTCCGGCGGTTTTAATGATGAGCCCGAGTCTGATAGACAGATGTAGCCATCCAGCGAGAGAGGGAATGACCGCTGCTTTGGACCCATCGCTGGGAGTCTGACCGTTCATGTAGTACAGCGCTCGCGGCCGCATGCTCGTCACCTCATGCCAGGCCCCCTCAACCGCAGACAAGTCAGATAATGGGCCCGTGTCTCTCCTCCTCCCCTCTCCCCCTCAATCAACCCCTCAGAAGCCCCCTACATCCCGCTTTCACCTCCTCCCCCATTCCCGTTAGCCAGCCAGCCTCCCTAAGGAGCTAATTAATGAGCGTAGTAGTACTTCAGCTAACCACACAGACAGACTGACACAGCTCACTGCTGGGAACACCAGACCTGCCTTTGTCTTTCTCAGTCTCTCGCTCAATACATAGGTATCTTAAATTGTATCACACCATTTGTGGGCAGTTCAGAAAGATTTTTCTTATCTCTTTTCTTTTGCAAACAGAGCTTAAGGTGGAGTGAAATCATATTAGTGGCCCCATCCAGTCAATGTAAATACTGATAAGCAGCGTGGCTAGTTATTGATATAATGCTGATATACAATAAATACACGTCAGAGAAGTCTCTTATGCTCACCAAGGTTGCATTTATTTGATCAAAAATGCAGAAAAATAATTAAATATTATTATTGGAAACATTATGTTTGTATTTACTGTCTCTTTTGATCAATCCCTGCTAAATTAATAAAAAAAAAAAAAAAAAGGAATTGGTTGTTGACATTAAACATATAACCATAAATATAATGATTAAATATCCTGTGTCTATAGCATAGCATATTCCTGAATTTTCCTTGATCCATATAAAGACTTTGCAAACAAGGCTTGTGTTCTCGTAAATCAGTACTCAGACTCAAACACTTGAAGCCAGTGGGTCTTAGCCCTGATACCGTAGTCTGTAATTGCAATCGATTGTTGTGTATCCATGTACTACTAATAGCTGTTTCGCTGAAGTGACAGCGATTAACCAGCATTAGTCAGAAGGAAGATCATGCTAGTTGAGATATTCAGTCCAGTCCATCCTGTCCTGACGATGATGTTTATTTCCATGTTATTTAAATGCGGCTCACTTATGCTTGTATCTTAAAACCGGTGTTTTGAAGAACTTCTTCCTCAGTCAAGACCTGATAAATATTGCATGTCAGAGAGCTGGGGGGCACTCCTCCAAAAGAATGCTTTTTACTCACATTGCACCATTTGGGTAATTGAGTTGCAAGACAAAAGTTGTATTTTAAAACGCTTCCACCCTTAAACTCCACTTTAAAAGTGCTTGTGAAAGCTTGCCAGTCACTGCCTCAAAAATGACCATCAATTTCATGTAATGGTGGCCAATGGAGGGAGGACAGAGGATTACTTTCAGAGCTCAGATGATCGAACGAGTGTCCACTCTGACCCAAAATGGCAGAATAAATCAGTTCTAAGAGGCAGGAAAACAAAGGATTGCGAGATAATGGAAGATGAATTCCTGTGCAAAAAGAACCATGAGGTTTCAGAAGTCACCCTTACTGTCTTCAGACTGAGATCATCGCTCATATTACTCTCCGATGCAGATTTATATGCAAGATGCTATCTGTGTCTACTGCATTGCCTTTAGCAAAGAAATGTCCCTTGTGTTTTACCAATTCAGATTCGGCGAACACTCTGTTTCTTACAGGTAAAGATGAGTTTAGAAAAATATATATTATATATGTGGAATACTTTCATATTATGTAGTCGACAATGCAAAATAAACCAACTTTGTGAATATACAGTACATTATAAAAAATGTTCATGATGAGCAATGTCCATGCAATGCAATACATTAAAGCATTTCTTTAATTTACTCTTTATTTGACACTTAGACCATCTAAAGGGTCATGTTTTGCAGGTAATAGAGCAATAAGAAAATATCAATAGCAGCTCAGTTCTAGACATACAGTTGATCATTTCAGGCTGCCCTTTTTAAAGAATCAGTTCAAAAGTCTTTACTCTTGAAGGTGTCATCGCTCAAATATATTTTGATTGTGGCATGCTTCGTAATATTATAGTAAAAATGAAAAGTGCAATGCAATATATATACTGTATCTAGTTTTCAGCTGTTAGTGGCAGACAGTTATGCTTCCCCCAGAACATGCTTGAACAAATAAATATAAACAGAGCAACACACTGTTGTAGCCAACACACAGCTTGCAGCATATCTCTTTATTTATTTATAATTTGTTCAGCCCTGTTCTGTTTCTTTGCAATGGCTTCCGCCCCCTGTGTTAAAAGACAACAGTCCTACACACCATCCTACATCACCCTCGCCTTTGTTTCTCTCTCTTTCCATCCCTCCCTCCCTCAAACTCTCTCTCGAGTTTTGACAGCCTTGCCTTTATGTTCAGTCAAGCTTTCAAGCCTTAGGGAGAAACGGAGGCCGAGCGAGAGCAGCCACCCCTCCCTCTACAGCGAACAACAGCAAATCTCAACAATCTTTATTACAACTGCTTTATTCATGCTGTTGACACAGGCTATATCAGTGTATGACCAGTGGAGCACGACAACACCGTCTCGCCTGTGAAGGCCATCTGAACCTTGTATATGCTGTGTGTCTTTTCTCTTTTCGTCCTTAACCCCTCCCGCTCTCTCTTGCCGTCTGCGTATGCCACATCCTAGCACTGCTTTGATAGAAGCAGGTCATGTGGGACCTTTTACACAGTGAGGTGAAATTGCCATAGACGCCGTGTCACACGGACCGTCTTCCCTGCGGGCAGAGGAATGTGCTTCATGAATTTATGTTCCTTTTGTCTCATCGTTATGACCCCGCTGGCTTTCTTATCATAAACTCTAACCTTTTCGTGACATCTGGTGTAGCCAGAGTTATCACTGCAGCCAGAAAGAACAAAACTGACACAACTGAGTGAGCCGCTATCCAAAAATATTGGTGGATATTGATACACAAGAATATTCATCATTTGTTTCTTTTTATTCTTTTGACTCACACAAGTCAGGTTGGAAGAGTGAATTAATTATGTATTCATTTTGATTTATGTACTGTGGAAAGATGTTAACCTAAAATAATAACTATTTAATAATAATAATAATAACGCATAGCAGATGGCCAAATTCTCTCTCATGTTCACTTAAAGTTGCATTGTAACAGAGGTAGCAACAGATTTTCTTCTGTATTATGGTGTACTGTACATTTAAGTGAAACAAGTTATAGACGAAGAAAAATGTAGGGTTGACCACTGATTGGATGGAAGGCAGATGTGATCTGAATGTGAGCTTGCAGTCAATTGTGAGAAAAGAGTTGAAGTAAAGACTAAATGATGCATGAGTCCAGCATACGTCACCAAGTCTATTTAACCGGAAGATCGAATTAGGACAGTTTGATTCAAAATTACAAGCTCATTGAATGAAAAACATTGTATGAATCATTCACAATAAGATCGATAAGTTGCATGTAGAAATTAGGGTGAATTACCTTTTCATGCTGACTTTAATTGCAATATTGTGATAAACGATATTGTGCTAATTCCCAATGTGACTTTAGTATTTAATCTGATTTATTAATTAGACTTCCTATACTAGCGAAGTGACAGATGCATGGCTAAGGCCTGGTATTATATTTGTACATTAACAAAGATAACAAAATGTATTGACCCGCTTCTCCACCCTCACTGTGGTGTAGTTAATGGCATTATTGATTCGCCCGGCATCACATCATTTACACCCTTTCAGCTGAGCACTAGATACACATTCACACCTTCTATAATGCAGTGGTTCAAAAACTGCACATTTTGCATCTCTTGTTTGTCTGATTCACGCATTTCAGGTTTCCACTGATGAGATCATGATGTGAATCAAGTGTGTATGATTAAAGAGACACAGAAAACACGCAATGTCGGGGCATAGTATTTAGTCATGTAGCATAGTGGATTAGTTCTTATAGTAATATATTATGCTGCGCACCTTTTGCTCGCTGTGTAAAACTAATTTAAATTGAACTCAGAACTTCAACGAAGTCACAGTTTAGTCAAGCACACTTTCTGCATTTAAATGCAGGTGCCGGAATGCAAATTGTCTCCAGCAGAGAATTTTTTTGTGTATGTTTTTGATTCGTTTGAACCTGAATGGTGTGCAAATGCACAAAGCTATCAGGCGCAATTCACAAATTCCCTTCTCTGAAACCCTGAATTTTGAGCAGCGCGGTGAAGTGCTGATACTCATAGCTACTGGCAGTCTGTTCAGATTTGCAGTCTAATTAAAAACATTGGGGCAGCTCATTTATTTGAGCCGTCACTAGAGAAATATTCAGCAGTGCTGCCAGAGCGTATTAGGGTCGGTGGTGTGCGTTCACTCCATCACATTGCGCTGTGGTACGGGGATAACCCTGATGAACGACACTGTCACGAGACCCTATTGTACTGGTGCGCCTCTGACCATAATTTACTGCCGTAAACAACACGAGGGGCTCGCACGAACACACACACTCTCATATACATGCACACAAATGTACACATCCACATAGAAACACTCTCTCACACACACTCACACTGAGCTATGACAGAGATGTTTTTTATCCTGCTCTCCCTTTTCTTTCTTTAATGAGGGTCCTGTTATTACCGCAATCAATCAGTTAAATCGCACAATGTTTAATTCAGTGTGTGTTCTCACCGTAGTTGCCACAAGAGAGCAGACCGTGTGTCATTGTCAGCCCAGGGCTGCATTCCACACACACACACACACACACACACAGAATACATTCAGCATCTATTCCATTTCAGTGACAATTATACAAGCTTTAGTGATTTACAATCGAATATTGATGAAACAGAGCTCCTTTTAAAATTCCAATTAAATCCAAGACATGGTTTAATCACGATTGTATTAGAATTAGTGAAATATAATTAACCTTTAGTTTAAAATGAGCCCAACAGCCCTTGGCCTTCTTGCACAGTGTTAAATATCACATTAATGCAGGCACACATAGACATATAAGAGCATTTAAAAGATACAATCGGTGGTTTCACAAGCATATTGTCCTAGCACCATTATAATCAATAGAAAAGCAGCTGAGGACTCTCATTACACTGCTATGATACGAGAGGAAGATGGAGATGGTCGATCTGACCTGCCCACTCTCATTTCAAGGAACTCCATCATTCCATTACTATTGATCATACTAAGATATGAGTGAGAGAGAGAGATAGCAGCGGTTCAAGAGTAATAAAGACTCAGAAGGGTAATAACAATACATATAAATGAGCATTTAAATAATGGCCTGTTTCTATACGCCGGATTTCTTCAGATCAATGAAGAATTAAAGCAGCTAATCAATGCTTCTGATAAAACCCAGTGCCTGGCAAGAGAGAATGAACTCTAATATGAACTCCCCTGCTTTAATTCAATATTTCCTTTACTATTAATGTTTAACACCATTAAGAATGTACAAATATACACAACTATTCAAAAGCAGGGGTCAGTATGAAGGATAATCAGCATTAAAGTAAATGTATGCTATAATTTGCATCTTATTATATATTTACCTTTCAAATGAATGCCGATATTTGGAACTTTCAATTTGTCATTCACTGAATCTGACAAAAAAGTAGCACTATTCCAAAATATTTAATAGCACAACTGATTTCATCATTGATTATAATAATGTTTCTTGATAGTATGCTAATAGTATGATTTCTGGAAGATAATGCGAAACTGAAAATTTAAGCTCATTAATAATAGCTGCTAAATGTTTAAAAAAGGTTTGATATCACAGGAATAAGTTACATTTTAAAAATGTACTAAACAACAACATAAAATTGTAATAATATTTCAAAATGGTAGCGTCTTAGAAATCGGACCAATCTTGCAGACCCCAAACAAAAGACCATCAAGAAGATTTTATTTTTATTCACAGATGCAGAAAACAGACTGTTGAATAAAAAACTGTTTATTATTGATGAAACTTGACAGCTGCACTAAATAATTATTGAAATAAATAATTACCATTAATAAATGATTACTTTTTAACCCCTGTGGTCCTTGTTCCAATAATTTATCGCTTTGGTTCTTGAACATTTATGCTTTATAAATTCAGTTTTATGTTTATTCCAATAATATTGTCCTTTTTCCTTACAGCCTATTGGTGCGCTTAACCCAAAGAGGGCTGCTTTCTTCTCTGAGCGTTTTGAATCATGGGAGGACGAGCAGGTGCCCAAATTCCACTACGGCACACACTATTCCACCTCCAGCTTTACTCAGATGTGGCTACTCAGGATTGTAAGTTGCACGTAAACACACACGTTCCACACTGTAACACAAGAGATGTGACTAACTCCAAAATGCACAATTTTTAAATCTTTTTTTTATAGCATCAGTCCCACAAAAAAGAAAAGCCTGTCACTGCGCCGTTTGTCAGTGCATTATTTCCTTTAACATTTGTTATTTCATAGTCCGTTTATGTAGGAAAAATAAACGGGACATGATCGTAATTGTCAAAATGATTTGCCACTTTTAAAGGGTTTTAAAACACAGCAGCTCTGTGCTCTTTATGCTGCGGCAAAATGCTACACATTCATCATGTGATCTGTTGTGAAACACGTTGCAACTAATTGTTGTTTATAATTGGGCATATGTGTGTGCTCAGTCAGGTTGATTTATTGTTGTATTGAAATGTAGGCCTTATCTGCATACTAACAAACACACAACACATCGCTCATCTTCCCTTCATCCTTTGTGTTCTAATATCTGCCGAGAACAAAGATGTGACACTCTGGAGGAAAAAATACTTTCAAAGCTTTATAAAAATATTTTGATGAAGCGTAGTTTTGTTCAATATAGCAGTCCTGTATTAGTTTTCCAGTTATAAAGTCCCACGGTCCTCTCGAAGCCAGGTGCTTCACATTTAAATTAGGTTTGTGTTTTATTTAGTTTTAATGTTTAAAGCGTCCACATATTCCTTATAGATTCTACTCACAAAGAGAGAGAGGGAGGGAGAGGTCACTAACCCATTCCTGGCCATCACTGTAATTGTTACAGTTTTTCACTTTCATTGCCGTTCCCTGTTGGCCCGTTGTATTGATCCCATCCCATTATTATCAGGCTTATCCCAAATCCACTTCACCAAACGCCCTAATTCATGTACCATAGCACAAATCAGCAACCTCGTGATATTGAAGCTCTTGACAGAAAAAAGGAGGGTGTTAAATTCAGTCAAGCACCCAAAAGCCTCTGCGTAATTAGGGTATTTTTCTTTCATGGTGTAGCCATCCGGGGTGCTATTCACTCTAATTGCGTCCTTCTCATCGGGGAGGTATTGTTTCAAAAGAACCACCTATTGATTCTGCACAAACAAGATTAAGCATGATTAGAAAAGAACAAATAATGCACTTGTAAAGGCTTTACTGTCTGACCAGGGTTAATAACAGGTTTCTTTGACATGCAGGTCCCTCTTTTGGGAAAGAGGATGTCATTTTGTGCACACAAATTAGGATCATATTGTATGAGGCTTTCTTATGAACAGCAGGCATCAGTGCTAAATAAGAGATACTGCTCTGTTTGCACGTATTGAAAAATGTTCAAATTGCAGGCTTAAACACTGATCAAAGAAGACTCGTAGTTATTAAACAC
Source organism: Enteromius paludinosus (assembly GCA_032361165.1). Lineage (NCBI taxonomy): Eukaryota > Metazoa > Chordata > Actinopteri > Cypriniformes > Cyprinidae > Enteromius > Enteromius paludinosus. Next base: position 1,829,454 of record JAUMHQ010000044.1, on the reverse strand, counting down.
ATGATCTTTGCTCAATGGAATTTGCCCTGTAGTCCCTAACATGACTTTTTAATACTCATTTTAGCATGAATGTGTGTGGAAAGTCTTTATTTTTTTTCGCTCTCTTCTATTCTCAGGAGCCTTTCACGACATTCTTCCTGAATTTCCAAGGAGGGAAATTTGACCACGCAGATCGCACTTTCTCCTCAGTGTCCAGAGCCTGGAGAAACTGTCAGAGGGACACTTCTGATGTGAAGGCAAGTCAATATATGTGCATGACACTCAGAAATGTTTTGAGAGTCATTACCTTGGAAAAGTTTTCATTTATTATCATGAATCCATATTTATCCCCCTGCACAAAGCTGTACTTGGGCTTATTTCCTCTTATTCAGGCATCAGTCGGTGCCTGGATTTGGTTTTTGCCTTCCACTGACATTTTGTTTTTTCACAAATGTGCAGGCTATTACATGATTAGACGTTTCTCTAGTGAGTTGACTTCCTCTTGGTAACTGGAGCTTACTGGGACTTGGTGTGAGGGCAGTTGTCATGGAGACACCGCAGCTCTCTGCCCGGCTGCCCCCATCACCTTTCCATAAAAACTGGCCCTAGCACATGTACGATCACAACCAATCCTTGTCATGCTACTATGAAAGCGTCAAGGGTCCTTGATCAAAGCTTTAAACTAATCTTAATTTTAAACTTCCCCCCCTTTCCCCCCTTACACTCTCTCTTGCGAAACCTTTCATAACACTCTAACCCTCAGTTGAACCTTTTGTCGTTCGGCCCCAAACCAAAGTCAGACAGCAATCCCAACTGCACACTCAGATGCCCTCAGAGTGTTCAGCATTGACTTTAACAAATGTCCAGACCTCTTGAAATATTCATTACAACAGACAGCAATTTTGTTAGTACTCTTGTTGCATGCTGGCGTTTTTCAGGGACTGATTGCGCTCGTTTGATAATAAGACATGTGGCTCACATTACATGGTCACACTTGAGACCAAAAGTTCACTCAAAACCCAGTTTGGTTTCTGTGTGAGCTTGTCACTGTGGATCAGCATAACAGGGTTGGCATGCATCAAAAACGAATGGAGGACTCGACTAAAATCCTGGGAATCACCTTCAGTTTATTTGACTTTAAAGCTGTGGAACCTTTCAAACATGTTTCACTTTTCTTAACCCTGCCAAAAAAAGGTCTAATAGGTGCAAATGAGAAGCAAAGAAGTGCCTTCAAATGTAATCATGTATCAATTTGCCATGCTGTTATCCCTTTTTTCTTAAAAAAACAAAAAGCACAGCAGTCCCCCCACATTTAGAAACACCCCCTCATTCAACCAAGGGGTGAAAAGCCTTTAGCAGTTTTTGTGTCTAGGCTAAAGAGCGCTATAATGGCCTAAAGCCATTCTGATCCTGTCTGTCTCTAGCCAGGCAAACTCTGGCCTGACCTTTAGCCTCCATCCCCTGACCTCCGTGCACTAGGGTGAAAGCTGTGCGGACACTGAGAGTTTCCCCTCGGGGGAATCAGAGAGGACCTAAGAGCAGACCCAGGGGCACCCCTCTCTACTGACCCGCAGCAGGACAGGATTTTGGATCACAGGTTTTGCCCTATGACCAGTTCTGCTCAAGGGCCATTGCACATAATAGCTCTTCCCGAACCCCGGCCTTGGTCTCCTTCCCCCCCACACCACTGCTTAAGTGGCTGTGGGTCTTTGTGCCGCCAATGAAGACGCCAAATTTACACCAGGCTCCATACATGAACCTCAGGGCGCCCTGGTGCCATTGTAAAATCGTGACCTTTTTGTTTTAAAGACTTCGGTTTTTAAAGAGAGGACCAGAAAGAAATGAGGCAGGGGGCTAGTTTCGAACTTTCACCTTCTGTTTGCTCACCTAATTGGCCACTCGCAGTGCATTGAGGAGCTGTGTTGTATATACACAATACACATATAATTGTTATATTAAATGTGTAAAGTTTTATTTATTCTTATATGGATGTTTAAATTTAAATCAAAACTGTTGATATCTGTTGATATTCACCATGTTGGTTTTGCTCTGTTTAATGGACATTTCACAGAAAACCATAGATTATTTTGGGTGCGAGACAGAACCTGTTTGGTCTATGACTACAGAATGATGGATTGTCAGTTAGATGGTTCTCCCATGGCACTCATGTTTCTGCAGAGCAAGAGCATGTTTATCCTCCTAGGACTAACTGAACACTTTCATAGAGAATGTGTCTATGTGAGTGTGTGCATTAATAGTTGCACACTATAGGACAAAATAAGATGCAGACTGATGAAATCACCTGAACTAGAAATTCAGACCAATACCATGTACAAGTTAACTGTTTTAGTTTGATGACTGATATTTTTACATACAGACCCAGAGTTTTAATCCTCTGCATAGAAGCAACTTCAAGTATTCTGTTTGTCTTATATTATCATGTTAAATAATAAGCTTCACCAAAGCAGATTCCAGAAAGCCAGGTGTATATTTTTATAGCATACCCTTGTAGAGGGCAAAATCATTTTCTTTTCAAGTTTACAGGTTGCTGCCTGACAGGAAAGACCCATTTAAGGCAAAAACGTTTCACCCACATTTCATATTTATTTCATTTGCTTTTCTATGGGCTTATCCACTTTTTTTTCCACTGATTTAGAAAATCTTAAGAACAGGGCCAGATATTGTAATAGTTATCAAATTAAGTGTCACATTTGAGTGCTGTAGCAAGAGCAGCAAGAATAATTGCGATGCATTTTATAAATGAGGAAAGAGAAAGAGCAGATCGTACTGCTTACCATGCTTTGACTGCAGCGTGCCTCTGCATTGCTTTTTTTAATGTTCTCTCAGGATGACATAAAGTCACTCTTTCTGTGAAGACTTTAAAATTGGATATTAAACCAGAGTAGCTCCAGCTGCATCTTTCACTCAGAGTGGCAGTGTGGCACAGATTAAAGGCTAAAGATTCAAAGAAGGAATAACTGATTCCTCCAGTCCTGATTCCCATTTAATGAGCTGTTATAGTGTATAGATATCTAGAAATACTTGAAACTGGATGCAGCAGCTTTGCTTACTTGTTTACGTTCTTGTTTGGAATGAATTATTAAATGTCATTGGTGAATTATTTTGAATAATTATTTTCGAGTGTCGAATGTGTGTAATTTAGGAATGTCAAAATCACTGTCTACTGTGACGCATTTAATTAAATGTTACCATAACGTTTAGCATTTTTTAAATGTAATTTGCACATATATTCTGAAAAATTTGAAAACATGCCAAGAAATCAACCCCCACCCCCTACTTTTGCCAGTAAATTCTCATATTTCAGTGATATCAACATAAAAATATATTTCTTGCCAACAACACCTTTTTTTATACGCATATATATATATTACACATGCTTTGTACATACTGTATTATACAGTACATATATAAATTATTTAGTTTTCTTAAAGGAACTGCATTTGTTAATCATTTATTTGCTATCATGTATCAAAAAGTCATGAAATTAAAAAGATTAAATATTTAAAATTGCCTGCAAGACCTTAACAATTTTTTTCATTAGTTAATAATTCTAAATTTATAGTTGAATATGCCTTTTTATGTATCTCTCTCACAGGAGTTGATCCCTGAGTTCTATTACCTCCCAGAGATGTTTGTCAACTCCAATAATTACAACCTGGGAGTGATGGATGATGGGACGGTGGTGTCTGATGTGGAGCTGCCACCCTGGGCCAAGAGTCCTGAGGAGTTCGTACGCATCAACCGACTAGTACGTTCACTCTCTGTGTCTCCATCTCGTTTCTTTCCCTTTCTCTCTCCATCTTTCTTTATCTCCCTTATTAAATTGCTGTTAAAGTGCTGATTGCGAGTGGCTCTGGCCAGCGTGTCTGGCTCTTTGTCTCTATTTGTGTGTGTGTGTGCGCGCTAATGCTGTGACCTGTTTTTATGCTGATAATTACAACTCTGATATCAGCCTGACTCTCCCATTAATCATCTCTTTCTGTGTCACACATGCACACACACATACGCACACACACAACCACCTCATCCAGTGTCACTGACATGCACACAGACGTTCACACACTTTACTAAGTCTGTGTGTAGGGTTGCACAGACTTTAGTTGTTTGACTACTATCAGCTGAAGTGCTGGTTTTTCTTTGATGTGTGTGAACACGCTATAGAAAAGTAGTAGTCACAGTTGCACTGATTGCACTGTTGTGAACAGCACTGGTGCTGCATTCATTGGTGTCACTGACTCTTCACAGACTCTTCCTGCCACTAAGTGCATGACAGTGCTTCTGTACAAATTGTCAAATGTTCCGACACAATCTAAACTAACTGCATGGGAAGCGTGTAGTCAGTAATAAGTGCACATTAATGTAACATGAGATCCTTTGTTGTCATAAGAGTCAAAGGTATCATTTTTGGGGGGGATATTTCAAGCTGTCATTCTCTACCAGTGCTGTTTTAAAATTGGGTTGCTTTGTTATATTAGCAAAGTAGGCCATGCACCATGAAAAGTTTTTTAATTTAAAATTGAAATATGGGTGTGACTTAGAACAAAGCCATTAACTCAATTTTTTATGGAATTCATTTATTTATTTAGTTTTTTGGTTGCTGGATATTTTAGTGTGTTTTGTTTATACTTAAGACTATGAGCTTTCCAGGACCACAGTGTGTGGTTCACCCGTAGACCGCAAAGGCTGATGGGAGTAATTTTGGTGAAGAATAAATCCAATTCAGTGAAGACATGCATTTGTTTCCTCAAATGAGTTGTCAGTGTCCAAAAGAGAGCGACATCAGGGTATTAGCAACTTATTGTTTAATTTGGTTCTTTTGTTCTCTTCAAACCGTGAATATTTATATAATGTAGAGTATATGATGAACTTTCTATTCATCAAAAATGCATAATATATATATATATATATATTGATGAAAAGTCAGCTTTGTCAACGCTGGAATAAATTACGTTGGACGAGATAGGAATAGGAAATTGTTATTTTACGTAGTAACAATAAGTTGTTACTGTTTTACTGTACTTGCAGACTTTTTGAGACTTTCAAAAAAACATTTTAGTGTAAATATCTAACTCACCCGAAACTTTTTAAACAATAGTGTATTTGCATATGTAATTTACATGCATAATATTCCTATCAGTTAGTAAATCTAGTCATACTGATGTTATAATATTCTAAAATTGTCTAGAAATCCTGCCCTGTGTCATGAGGACTGCTACCTTCACAGCTATCCAGCACTGATTCCTCTCTATGTTCTCCAGCACTCAATTAGTCTTTATGTACACAGCAACACACAATGAGACGCAACATGATTTGACTGACTTTTGTCCAATGTGAAGATTCACTATTGATCTTAGCAGCAGGGAGTGAAGTAGATGGACATACAGTACATGTAATGGAAGCTCAGACTGTATACTAGTCTTCCAAAATTGCTTTGCATTAACTTGCATTGACAAACTGGATCAGGAATTTAATTGTTGATTTATTTACTCAAGTTCATTTACTTCTCTTTGTATTACAGTAAACAGTGTACATGAACACTGAACATATCAATGGCACACACATTAGCCATCTATCTGTAAACTTTGAAACAGGAACTTCAATTTT
>JAUMHQ010000044.1:1779664-1794997 GCA_032361165.1 Enteromius paludinosus | reverse complement strand
ATATAAAATTAATACATTTGATTAAGTTCAGTTTCTTTATTTTCCGTCCTATCATTAATATTCACAGGATCAATAACTTGTATACTAAGGATAGAAAGATTTTATGCATTAATTTAAAGTGTTTTCCATGAGGTATTCTTCATTACCTCTAATGGCTTATTTGTGTTCTGCCAATAATAAAATCTTTTTGTTATTCATGTATTTATTTTCAAGAAGAGCAATGTCCTTTGTTTTGTTATTATTGTCATTTGTCTTCTGTAGTAAATGACTGTTGACTGACTCCATAAATAAGTATTCCGATGGTACAGAGTATTGAATCTATTTTTTATCTGTCCTCTCTGTTTCTCTCAGGTCATCAAAGCTCTTCTGTGCCGGACCAGCAGTACCAGTTACCGGTTGAAATTGACCATTTGATAGGTCTGTGGCTTGTCAATCGTCAGTAGAGTGATTTGTGATTGGCTGTTGTGAGTTGCGAGGGCCCGGCCCTTGGGAGGAGATGAGTGCTGTTTTTCACCCAGCCGCCATTCAGCTTCAGATCAGCATTTGCATGCAAATTGGAAAGCAATGAGCTGTGGCTTAGCCTGTACATCATCAGCTCTCTCGCTCTCTCTTTCTCTGTCTCTCTGTCCTGTCAGACTGAATGAATATGAATGGTGTAATAATGTCTGATTGAAGCCGCGTGGCACACGCTGTCAGGACAATATGTCCTCTCATCCCTCCGACCTGTTGATTAGGAAGAAAGAGAGGATAAAGGGATGAGAGAGAGAAAATATGTGAAAACATATGGCTGAAGCCTCTCTGAAGTTTCTTTCTCTCCTCCCGTTCATCGTATATCTCAGCTCCACTGCTGCTTAGATTATTATGCAGAGTCATATGTCTCACCCAGTGTATGTCTGTCACTTCATGGTCGCTGTTCTGATCTTACGCTTATCTGTGTGTGTCCTCTTTCTAATCTGTGCTTTCTCTACACCTCCACCTTGTCAACTACTAATTAATTAAATCTGAATTCAAGCCTTCAGCGATCCAAAATCATTATGAGATTCTCATTATATACCATTTTTGTGAAGAGTCTGAAAGCAAATAATTTATATAATATCATTATATTTATATATATATATATATATATATAATTTATGGCCAAACACAAAGTATAGGGACACAAAAAAAGGTATTTTGCATATCATTTCGAAACCTTTGTCAATAATAGGACATTCTTGTTAGGTTTTCCATTCTGTTTTGGAACATGACTCTGCGGACTTGCTTGTATTTTTTACCTACCATGAATGCCTACCTAAATAAATGGGCATGAAATATTGATTTAAGTTATTGCATTATTTAAATTTTTCGAGAAGCAAAAGACCACAGAATGATACAACATATATGAAACTGGGACAGTCTTACTGATTCAATTTTTTTTATTTATTTATTTATTTTTTTTCGGTAACTTGTAAAAGATTTATCAGGTACAACAAATCACACTCCCCTCTCTCTCCTTTGTCTCTCTGTGTGGGGAGAGACATTTTTCATGGCTCATTTTCCTTCACTCCTGCTCCAGAATGTCATGTATGTATTTAGACGGACTGCATTCCACACAGCTCACACATTTAAACACAGTAAATTCTGCATGACCCCGCTGTTGATAATCTGTCCGCTTGCTCCAGCACAGACGCATCACTGGTGTGTGTCATGAATGTGTCTGGGGCTCACACACATGACTCTGTGTAATCTGACCTCTTCGATCTCTCTCTGACTTTTTCTGTCTTGGTGTGTTTAAAAAAGCAAAAAAAAGTGTAATTTATGACATTTTGGTCACATCATTTTTTAGGATTATTTTAGTAGTTCCTTTACCGATCTGTCTTCTGCTGTTATATGTATTCTTTCACAAATCATGTGCTCATGCACAGCATTCCTGACAAATGCCCTATTTTTTCATTCTAATAGTTTAACATCTTTATAATCTCTTAGGAGGTTGTCAGGAATTCACTTACAAGACATTGGAGTAAGACCTTTAGGGTCAAGACTCTCCGTGAATGTCCTTCATTCTGTATCTCCCTCCCTTTATTTTTTTCTAATATGTTTATATTTTTCTCCACCTTATCCATTTTTTTTTTAACCAAAGATTTTTAGTGCTTTTCTAACAAGTGACTCTCTCTGTTTTCAGCTAATAATGTGGCCATTCACAGAAGGCAGATCTCAGATCTGTTAGATCAGAGCATCCAGGTAAATGCTCAGTGTTTTGTCATCACGGCTGACAACCGCTTCATCCTGCTGTGTGGCTTCTGGGACAAGAGCTTCCACATCTACTCCACTGATACAGGTAACTGCAACAACCCCGCAAGACACCGCCCTCCACCACAGTATACAAAGGAAAGGGTCAAAAGTCACAAATGAGCCTGCAGACTGCATTACAACTCCATCGCCCCGGGGTTCAGATAGCTTTCTCATCTCGCGGATGGACCATGACTCCATCTCACGGGAGAATAAGGCTCAGAACGCAAGTCACGCAAGCGGAACTTGAATTTCAATAGCATGGCAGCACACAAAAATACTCCCAAGCTCTGAGATATAAACAAAAAAATATATAAAATGCGAACAAAGGGTTTTTTCTCTTCAAAGACACAAGCTGAAGATTGGTTATATTCAGACAAATCAGATTATATCTTTTATATTTTTTCAGGCAGACTGGGTGCACTATTAATTGCAAGTTATCAATTATTATTTGTATTTCCAGACGTTACCAGTCTATCTGTATGTGTTGTTTTGGTAATGATGTAGGTGTACCAAGTAGCTTTCCAAACGATGCTTCACCTCACTCCAAATAAGCACATGTCGAGTCATGGTGCAGAACTCCTCCATTGAACAGAAAAAACTTAGCGATGAAGGAGACTGGTATGATGTTCTGTGGTGTAGCCAGAGCCAGGTTCACTGTCCTGGGAGGGGCGTTTCATCTTTTGCCATTTCTGTTATTGGTTTTGATGCAACGTGTCACATTGAGAGTGTGCGTCTGTAAATGCAGAAACAGGTAGCTAGGTATGTAGATAGATAGACAGGTAGATAGACAGGCAGTAGCTAGGTATCTAGACAGATCGATAGAGAGACATGAAGGTATGTAGGTTTTCAGTACATACAGACAGGAAGGTAGGTAATTGGAGAGGTAGAGTGATAGACAGACAGGTAGTATTTTAGCATGGACCAACAGACAGGGTAGTTATTGAGTATAGACAGTCATACAGATGACAATTGCTGTTTTTCTTATCCACACTCAGACTTCAGCGTGCACATGCAGCACTCCAAAAGCAAATATTTAAAGTGCGGGAAGAATTGGGGAGTGTGTGAGCTCATCTGGTGTGTGTAAACGACTCACCAGACAGCATCATCTCAGTAGAGTCATTCACTTACGCCCTGCAGGGAGTACTACACTGCAATCTGCTGACCCTGTGAAGATATGCTCCAGAATCAGACCTTGAATCATGGAAAGAAAGAATCATTCTAAATATGTATTTGCGTTGTTCGTATCCACTTGGCCTCGCACTCTGCAGCAAGTGATTTCAATCCTGTGTTGTGTGTGTTAACAGGTAAGCTGACACAGATTGTGTTTGGCCATCTTGATGTGGTGACCTGTCTGGCCCGCTCAGAGTCATACATTGGTGGAGACTGTTACGTTCTGTCCGGCTCCAGAGATGCCACACTACTGCTCTGGTACTGGAACGGCAAGCACAGCAGCATCGGAGAGAACCCTGGAAGTAAGTTGTAAATGTTTAACTACATACAGATGTATACGTGGACCCAAACATTTTAATTGTCGTTGTCTGAAATAGAGCAACTTGGACATTCTGCTAAGAAACCCCTTCTGTGTTCCTCAAATTTCATGTTCATTTTCTTGTAACGAAGGCTCTATAATTTTTGTGAACAAATAGTTTCATCATCATCATGCTCAGAAGAGCCTCATGGTTCTCACATAGAGAGGTCAAGATCGGGGTAATGTTCAGAGTCCAAATCCCCTGCCAGCGCTTTGCAAACACACATAGGAAAAGCTTTCATGCAGGTGATGATATCAGTGCTGTGTAACAGTGTTAAAAGCACATTGTTCATACACACACATTCCAGTGTGCGTCTGTCAAGGCTGGCATAATGATTTACAGCTCACTTTCAGAAGCTACAACTAGTTTCATCTGACCACAGCAGGTCTCTGCTCAGAAGATTGAGTTTCAGGCTAGTATCACACCATAAATGGAATCGGCCTGCCTCTGTGTGTGTGTGTGAGAGAGAGAGAGAGTGAGTGAAAGTGGAGGCCAGAGGGCCACAGAGGGAGACAGTAAATGTGACTTGGAGGTCTCCAGCTCAGGAGAGTTCAGTCCCATCTATCTGAGAGAGCGAGAGAACACTCAATAAAAGTGAAAAATGCCACGGGCTTCCCCTGTACACACTAACCATATGGCTGTAGTGCTGATCAAAGCACCCTACACACACACACTCACAAAAACACACACATCCCCTTTGCTAATTTGGAGTTTTTGGATGCTCTACATGCTGTTAAGTGCTTTTCTACAAATCGGGTAGGATTTATGACTAATAGTGATTTGGGTAATGAGCGTCTAAAGATAAATATGACTGTAGGTTGATGGTTGACATCAGTGGCATTAAAGAACCTAAGTGCCAGACCTTCATCTAAAGTGAAATCAAACTGAATCTCTGGATTTGTATGACATGTACAGGCCATGTTTTCCAGTAATATTGTCAGGTGATTAAAGAGATAACTGTTTAAAAAATATTTATTTTTCTTTATAACATTATAAGTCTAGCAATCTATCAGTAATAATACAGATTTAATCATGATTCATGGTCTTTCTCTTTTTTATTTTAATTATTAATTTGTTGTTGTTGTTCATTTCTTTCATTTTGATGCAGTTCTTCATTTCAGGCAGGAGTGAAGTTACAGTATTATTTCAAATACAGACCATACCTAGGTGGAGAGTTGTTGAATTGATTCTGTTGACCACACTGCCATCTAGTGGCCAAATAATGCACAGCATTTTCATGAACCCTGATTAAAACTTAATTCAGGCTAATGCTGTTTCAGTTACAGATTTTACTGCATTTGTTTTTGTCTTGTGTTTATGTATTCATTTTCTCTCTCTCTCTTTCTCCTATGAGTAAATTATACTCTCTAGTGTGCATTTTCAGCACAGATAAATAGTATACAGTATATAGGTATTAGATTGTAATCAGATGTTGTCCTAATGCGAACCAAATGGTGGCCGATGACGGGGAGGTTAAACGATACACCAATATATCAGTTTTATTGATCTTTTCGGGGCACAATCCGACATCAGGCTTTAATCCCCAGAGTTGTAGAGTATAACTCAAAGCTGAGACATTTAGGAAGTTTGCCACCTAATGAAACCTATACATCTATGCTGAGAGAGAGAGAGAGTTTGTGTGTGTGTTTGAGAAAGAGACAGAGAGAGTCCAGCTGGATTAAGACAATTAAATGTGTGTGACTTCTTTGTGGCTTGATAGAAAGAGAATTCATTAGTTCATTAACTGTTATTTTTGACATTACCTGAACCATTAACACTTTGAGAGAGACAGGTGTGTTTTGTATAAATGGTATTTACAGAAAGCACAAACAAATACCAGCAGAGTTCAATAGACTGATTACAGATGGACACATGGATGGCAGTAGTGTAACACAGTTGTGAGTGTCTGATTGCAGTGATCATACATTCCAATTAATTATTACAAAAACTTAAACACTGAAACTATGCAAATATAGTTATGTCATTCATGGTGTAATGTAGTAATTGGGATTCTTTTTTTGTTCTTGTTTCTGTCGTATTTACTGTCTTTGATCATCAACTGTGTGTGTGTCTCTTTCCAGCAGAATTTGTGACTCCCAGGGCAATTCTGACAGGTCATGATTGTGAAGTCACGTGTGCGAGTGTGTGTGCTGAGCTAGGACTGGTCATCAGTGGCTGCAGAGGTAAATTCATACTCGTGCTATTAATATTTTATTTGTATTAGTTTTACATTTCATTAATTTGGGTGTTTTTTTTTTTTTGTTTGTTTTTTTCAATTTCTATGATTGGTTTTGCTTACTGGATCAAACATATCTTTTCGCGTGAACCTGTTCTACATAGTCAGTGTTATCAACTGAATTCTTTAAAATGAGCAAATTGTTTTGAATGTAATATTTCACATTTTATTCATGATACATACTTGTAAAACAGTTTATTTTTAATAGATCTAAGATTAGTTTAATGAACACATCTTTAGATTTTTGGACCCATGAAAACACTTAACTATTTAGACTATTTGTGAGGGAAAAAAGGTGTATTTACCAATTCCTACAAGGCCAGCAATCATAATTCTTGGGATATCTTACCCTAAACATTGCATCCTGGATAAGATGCTTTTTGGCCTGTAAATGATAAATATGTCAGCGGCTGAGGAAATATGAAAATGTTAAAATCAACAGACCATTTTACATCACAATAACACATGAACAAGTCAGTGCGGCAGCGCAGTGTAATTCTGTCTGATTTGACCCTCATGTGTCTGTATGTGTTTGACAACAGAGGGTCCGTGTCTTGTCCACTCTATGAACGGTGACCTGTTGAGGACTCTGGAGGGTCCAGACGACTGCGTGCGACCACGCTTGGTTCTGTCCTCCACTGAGGGTCACTGTGTCATTTATTATGACAAGGGCCACTTCTGTGTGTTCAGCATCAATGGAAAACTGTTGGGACATATGGAGGTGGAAGACAACATCAAGGTAAGCACGAGCATAAACTCCCCTTTGTATAATTATGCGGGAATAGGAAGCAAGGGCAAAGGGTTGGGCAGCTCTTGCGTGTCCATTTGCCCCCCCCCTTTCTTACTCTCTTTCCATTTATTTCCTCAGACTCTGTGTTTTATCATGTCAGCTGTCTGGAGTGTGATTAAATGCTGGCATGATCTGCCTACGGGCCTCCTCCTTTCCTCTCTCCATCTCTCTTTCTTTTGGCTTCTGAACCCTAAGGGTCCAGATCTGTCCTTTGATCCGCAGGGCTACAAAATGCCACTCAACTTGCATGTGTGTATGAGAGCGAGCAAGAGTGCGCTATGGCCAGCGGCAAGGCCTCCTGCATTAGAGGACACATTTGTCATTGGCGGGCAGAGCTCCTAAAACAGGCCAGCTCTCTCGTTCCCGCTCCATCACTTTCTCTTTCCTCTGGTCCTGGGAAAATTCACAGAGCTCTGCGTCTGGCCCTCTCTCTCTCTCTCTCCCTGTCCTGCACACACATACCCACACCTGCATCCCATTTAACAGGCCGGCTCTGTTACGCGCTTGTCTGCTCTCTGCCGCTCCGAGCTTGATTAGTTTCCTCATTGTGTCCAGGTTCCATTTGTTTTCAATAAACAGCAGAGTCTGCAGTGACAGAGAAGAGGGGCGGCTCTGCTCTTTAACACACTTATTATTCAACTAATATGACATAATGCAGGATCAGCCTGCGTCGTTTTACAGAATTCTGATCCTGGAATTATTTCCTACATTTCTTTACTAATATTTAGTATTACGAACAAAGACAAATCAGCCGTAATCATTCTTACTTTTATTTAATGCAAGGCTACATTCAGTTTTTCAAAATTGACAGTAAAGACATATACATAATGTTTCAATTTTTAATTTTATATCAATGCCTTTTTTTAAGTTTAAAAACAAATGCAAAAATTTTTAGTTTCACATAAATTGAGCCTTAATATGCACAAGACACACTTGAAAATATAGACCCCAAACTTTGATTGGTATTGACTTTCTAAACAGTATAATTGATTATTGTACTTGTTCAAAGCCAACATTTGGTTTAATTGTTCTAAATCAGAATGAAGTCATTTTTAAAGGCTTCACAGAAAAAGAGACTAAATGTAGTTTATTTTGATTGTTTGTGTGTTCAAATAAAGCTGCAGGCACACTAGACTCCATTGACTTCCATTCATCCTCACACACAGGAGACTGGAAACACAAGCTCATGCTAATGTAACATTCCTGAACAAAAGCGTACAAAAGTTCAAATTTGTTTAAAGCTGACCTGTACAATGAATGAGTCGTGGGACCAGTAGAGGTTCTAAACATCCACCTTAAATTTTGGATAGACTTCAAATTTGGGAAAGTTGAGTAGTTAATTTTTTGTATTTGTGATTATTATTATTATTAAAAACAGAAGCCCTTGGAGCATTCTCATGTGAATGCAGCCTAGATTTGATTTATTTACTTATGTATTGTTCGTTACAGTATATACTGCTACAACATATTAAGACCCTTGTTTTGAAAAACTGTCTCCACCTAGCCAACATTACTGGAAAACTGTCAGAGTAACCAATCCCAAAATCAAAAACAAGAATCCTTTTGGCACATTTTAGTTAACTCGTATGATCCACATGAAAAAAAAGACAGAAATATGATGTATTTATGATCAGTCATTGCTCATTTCCATGCTCTCAAATTCTCTTTACCATTTGTAACATCAACATACACATACTGTAAGCTCCTCTCATGCCAGATGAAGTGTCATATTTGTGACAGTGTGTGTGTGTGTTTGTGTAGAGGAGGCTGTGTGTGTGGTTTTGTGTTTGAGCGTGTGGTTTGCTGGGACAGTTTGTTGCTGAGAAAGTGAGTCTTCATGCTGATAGTCTGACAGAACATTAATTTGGACAAGTAGAAATAATACATGAATGACTCTCTGGAGCCCACAAGTGAGCGTCTGTCTGTTAGTAACCATTTTAGCAGACGTTTCCCGAGCCTTCGGCACATACGCAATGGAGTGCATTAAAGTCTTCATAAATCCAGCCTTTACTCATGCCAGACATGTCCTGACCTAACACAGACAGATCAGCAGATCAGGAGAAAAAAAACAAAAAAAACACAGTGGGGCATCATCCAACACAACCCTGTTGTTTAAAATCACGGCATGACTGTAAGTCAGATATCTGAGTCAGGGCAGCCATCATGGAGGATTCAAGAATGGCGGCCTGGGAGGAGACCGCTGATTTATTATTCTGACCGAACCCGTTCTGCAACCAGGACATCACTGATTCTCACAGACCCTTTTCCAGACCTGGTCCAGAGGGACCACCGTGAACGCTGGATTATGTACTGATATATTTTCTCAGACATCTTTGAAGTAATAAGACACATTCGAACGAAAGGCATTAATTCATGTTGCAGCAATGACCGAACCGTATCACTGAGTCACAGAATGAGTCACAGGGTGGCGATTAGTTATATTTAAGACTTTTGGACACTCACTTGGATGAAAAATATTGAAGAATCGCTTGATTCTTTGCCTGTCATTAAGTGAGACAGGGTTGTGACGGTCTCTGGTGATGCTTCACTTCTGTGCGATTCTGATCTCGTGTGTCTGTCGCAAGCTTATGAATGTACAGTGCTCTGTGGTTTGCCACAGTGTAACCTGAACCCTAATTACACACATCTCGGATACATCCAAAACAAATCAAAAGAGATCACATATACCCAAATGCACTCAGATCCCAGCTGCTGTAACTGTCTGAAGTCTGCTGGACAGCGATCTAGCAGAACAGTCTGTGTGATTGATACCGGGTATTTCACTCATGACTGTGGTAGTGCGGAATGAGGAGAGTGTGTGAGCATGTGTGGATACGTAAAGAAGAGCAGTGGAGTTTAATCATTTATTTTGTAGCTTGTGTTAACATGGTTGAGTTTAGAATTTTGTGTTCTTTTTATAACAATAAAAATCCTTATAAAACATGAAAACCACAATAAAAAGGTAGCATTAACTAAAAAGAAATGATATAAAATGAAAATCTGCTTAAATTTGTATTTAACTTATTACAGGCTAATTAATAGTTTTAGAGAAAAAGAAGGTGGGGGGAAACATTGTAAAACACAAAACTGTTTATTAACATGGAATAATAGAGTAATAATAATGATGATAATATTTATAATTTAGTAAATGATGATTATTTACTATATTCCACCCTAACATTTATAAAAAATATTGAAGAAAATGGACTTTTAAGTCAAAACCTAATAGGTCCTAAAATATAGCCCTTGTGACAACTAGCCCCAGTCTCCTCTACAGGAAGCCAAAGTTCTCCGTTCCATTCTATATTCTGCTGTGAGTATCACCTGTTTTTGGAGCTGAATTATAAATGATCCATCAATCAAAGTTAATTCATTTGGTCAGGTTTATATATTAAATCTAGCTAATTACACTTAATAGTCACTTTGCAAACACACTGTCATTACAGCATCTTCTCCCACAAGTGTGTGTGTAATGAAAGAAAGAGCCGAGTGTGTTTGCTGTTCTATATTATCTGTGTTTCTCGTGGGACCTGTAAAGCGTTATAGAGCCCATGTGCACACAGGAAAACCAGATGAACAGAATAAATCTCATACTCTGTCTGCCCTTCGCCGCAGGATACCACCGCTACAGCGGTTTAAGAAACAAACTGTTCGCCAGGTTGGCCCCATGCATGCTGGGAAAGAAAGGGGCTTGCGAGGCCTTTGATTGGATGAGGCAGCCACTGACAGGGCGCACTCACTCTAAGGTCCACAGGGGTGTCAATAAACCCCTGTAATCACCGGTCAGTCGGACGCTACAGACGTTCATCATCCTCTACAAAGAGCTTATTCACTGAGCCGAGAGCAAAAAAAAAAAAGCATGTTTAAATCAAATTCTTATCAGTGTTATTTATCATGGAGAAACATGAAAGGCTGATAAAAGTGGTTAAATACTTTAATAATACGATTTTAAATGAAGTTATGACAGATAGACTTTACCGTGAAACGTATTTGAATGACTTCTATTTCATCTCAAACTACATAAACCCTCAGCTTTGACTTGGAACGTTAAAGGCTGTATGTGTGACAAACTGACTTCTGTTTAACTCTATGAAAATGAATGTTTTTTTGTCCAGGCGATGCTGCTTAGTAAAGATGGACAGTATCTGCTGTCTGGAGGAGATGCAGGAGTTCTCAGCGTGTGGCAGATCCATGATCTCAAACAGCTCTTCACTTATCCAGGATGTGATGCTGGAATACGCTCGATGGCTATGTCACATGACCAAAGGTAGCATACATGAAGACACCAACTAAGTTCCTGTCCCCTTTCTAAAGTAGATGAATGCACACTTATAACAACATCTCGTTTTTGGCATAGGGAAGACCGGGGATAGTTGTAAAACTTTTTAAATACAAAATTCACGCCATTCATTCAAATGGATTCATACACATATATGTGAGGGAGGTTGACATATCATTGTTTCTGAAGGTGGGGCAGAAAAATATATTAAAAATATATTTAAAAAATACATAAATCTTATGCTATATTTGATCAAAAATTTTTTTTAATGTATTTGTGTGTGTGTGTGTGTGTGCAGGTTTATGGGGACAAATTTGTATAATGACATGGGTATGACATAGGTATTACAATATGAAGGTGTTTTATGAGGACATTTTGAGTGTCCCCGTAATTCAAAATGCTTAAAAAACATACTAAATGGTGTTGTTTTGAAAATCTAACGATACACAGTTTCCTGTAAGAGGTAGGTTTAGGTGTAGGCTCAGTGTAGGTCAATACCACATACAGTCTGTACAGTAGAAACATCATTACGTCTTTGGAGAGTCCTCATAAATCACAAAAACCAACGTGTGTGTATTTAAAAATTTTTTGCTGTCACATCATAGGACACAGTCCCCTTTTTATTTGTCAACTACCCATATCATTGGGCATGTTTATTATTTACAATAAATTAAATCCTACATTTTATGCCATTATTTTTTTCTTCACAACATACAGTCCTCTCCAAATGTCTGGAGTTAGACTGTGTAATATTATTTGTTTTTGGAAAAATAAATACAGTTAAAACTTTAATATTGGGAATATTATAAAATGTAAAACAACTGTTTTCATGTTTTAATATATTTTAAAAATGATTTCTATTCCTGTGATGGCAAACATTACACCACTAATATTGGTCTCCTGATCCTTCAGAAATCATTCTCATATGAAAATTATGATCAATTATGTTTATGGAAACTTGAACGACTTAATACATACTTTCTGAATAAAATACAATCATTTTATTCATCTCAAACTATTGTATGGTAGTGTAGTTGTTTCTGGTCTCATTTGCTGCATTATAAAATAATTAAAAAACGTCTTCCAGAAAAGGATCCAGTGAAAATTAAAAATAAAATAAAACATAAAATGTCTGTCTGGGTTGTTGTATTTGCACATGTACTGCAGACTGAGGGTATGTGTAGTGTTTGAGGAAAACATGAAACATAAGATACGTTTTAGAGCCTCTTCATTTACTTCTAGTTCATAGTTTCAAAATCAGACTTGATTATGTCGTATAATCAGCATGAGTAAAGCTTCCTGCTACATAAAAGGTCTACATAAAAACAAATGAATGAAAAATCTTTAATCTTGCGTTAAAGAAATGTCTAATATGTGTCGCACACTTCTCTTTCTCCCTCTCTTTGTCCTCATCACTGCTGTGCAGATGCATCATCACTGGAATGGCGTCTGGTAGCATCGTTCTGTTCTACAATGACTTCAACAGATGGCACCACGAATACCAAACTAGATACTGACCCAGTGACGACACAGAGGGAACACAGCAACCACGACAAAGCCACCCTGTCACCGTTCGTAAAGGCACTACCAATAGTCATGAATGTATTCTAAATATTTAAAGAAGCAAAACTATTTTTTAAAGATGGCATTGCTATATTTTGTAGATCTTATGGAATTTCTTACTATATAAATCCTAGGGGAGGGGTTATATACCTAACATTTGGAAAATGAAAAAAAAAACCATCTATTTTTAGCTGTAAAAGTCTATTTTCACCTTTGCTCTGAAAAAGACTAGTCTGAGTGGTCAGTAGCTAAATGACTAGATTTACTTGTAGTGTCTATGGGTAGAGAATTTTTTGTGTAACTTGGGGTGGGTGAGTTTGTTTTTTTGTTTAGTTTCTTTTTTTCCTTATTTGATGTGATTATTTCCACAGGATGCCTCTAAACGTCATGATTTGTGGTTCAATAGTTTAGTTCCTGAAGCTAACAGGAAGCTGCCTCAGTTTTTGGGAGATATGAATTGCTCTGTTTGGTTATACTCCTAGGTTAAATAGATAACTGTTTGCAGACATATCAAGGCATCGACTTTAAAGGCTCACTTGATGAATAGAAAAGTGGCTTCTTTTCAAATGAGAGCATTTCTGAAGTGTGTGTGGGTTTTTTTGTAAGTGATTGTTTGCTGGACATGAATGGACCTCTTATGTGATCATGTAATGATGTCACTTTATAAACTGAAGGGGCGGATTCTGCATATGAAGGGAGAGTAGTTTAGAAATCATATTAATAATCTTCATGTGATTTGGGGTGCGTTTGTGTCTATCTTTTTTTCTTTTTTGTTTGTTTATTGAGAGTTCCATATCTAAGTGTTCCAGAACTAAACACTTCTTTTCTTTGAGGAGATGCGAGTGATAACAATAGAGAGAGGAGAGCAAAAATAATATATATATTAATATCCATTTAAAGTGTCATCAAATAGACTTTCTGAAATTTCACCATTGTGCTTTTACCCTTAGTGTATGCAGACGTGAATGTGGGAAGAGATCCAAACTGAACTTGGAAGAAAAAAAAAGACATTTCACTATACAGTATATATTATTACTCCTAAAACAGCTCTAAATATAACCCCATAGATTACACTCAGGGCAAGCAGGGGTCTGTCAAATTACAAAGAAGAGTTTATTTCTTGGTTTAAGTCAACTATGGTGTGATTCTGATGTTGATACATGCTGTCTGATTCCTTACGTTTGGTTTTGTTTCGTTTTTAATAGCTGTTTGCTATCATTACCATTATATCATGTTGTATCCTAGCAAAATGGCAATCAGATTGGAACGAGCGTCATGATGCGTTCATGTGATGAACTCAATAAAATTGCATTTTGTACCAATACATTTTTTTTCATATCATTTATTGTTTTTGTAAAGACATACAGTTCTGGGGGATCTAGGATATATATAAATGTGTTTTTATATATATATATATATATATATATATATATATTTATACATTTGTATTGGTTAGATATTTATACAGCTTGAATATTGTAAGAAACTGGAAGAATTACAGGTCCTGATTAACCCATTTAATCCCAAATTTTTCCTAGAGATGACATATATGAATTTGTGTGGTATTTGTAAGGATATTAAACAATCAATGTCAATTTTAAAAAAAAATAATTGAAAAGTCCATGAAAAAATGGGTTTCATCTCTGGTCACAATTGTGACCGGTAGTAGAACACAGGGAGTCTAGGTCTATAGTCTTAATGCATTTAAAAAATTAAAATCTCCAGCCAGCAATTAGTTTAAAGACTGGTTTAACTTGTTGAAATTAGTTTTATTTCATTAACAAGAAGTAAACATCGTCTGGCTCAGTTTCAAAAATAACAAATTAGCAATCTTATGCAGCAGTTTAACACAAATATTCAAATGAAATGATGACAAAATGACTAATTATAGGAATGTAGAGGAAATTATTATAAACTTCATTATAAACGGAAATAAATTGCACAGTAATTGAAAAATGTATATAAAAATTAAGGAATAAATATTGAAAAAATATTAAATAAACAAATTATTGAACATGAACCTACTGTAGGAAACATTTAACAATGTCTAGAAACATGTAACTACATTATTACAAATCAATTCACAAAGTCACTGTGTTGGAACTGTGTTCCAAGTCAACTGCTATTTTGCAAATCAAGTAAATCCAAAACTAGTCTGAAAGAGAGTTCATCAGAATAACACAGAATGACATATGGTGGACATATACTCCCTGTGTTATTGTGACCGTCTTCAATTATCAGCGGTTTGACAACAGAAAAAAACAAATAATATAATTTTAATATGTATGTATAGGCAACCATTTCATGATGATGCATGCAAAAGATGTTTTGGCTATTTAAAAATGAACTTAGGAAACTTACCTGTCATTTCTAAGCTTTGACATTATCCTTCCATTCAGATGGCAGTAGCCTACTAGGAAATTAATGTTTATGGTCACATGGCCAAACTTCCCAATCATGTTAGACCTGCCCTGAACTCATTTAGACTGCTTACATTTTCATTATATATGAACATGTGCTTTATAATAAGAGTTGCTTTTTAAAGGTGCCATAGAACGGAAAACTGAATTTATCTTGGCATGGTTGAAGAATAACAGTTCAGTACATGGACATAACATACTGTGAGTCTCAAACACCATCGTTTCCTACTTCTTATAGAAATCAA
>JAUMHQ010000044.1:1745916-1759138 GCA_032361165.1 Enteromius paludinosus | reverse complement strand
TATACAACAACTGTATTTGGTTTTAAAACACGTCCCGTCCTTATCACCATATAATATTTTTTATGATTTTGAAAAAGCCTAATAATCACTTTTATTTTGTTTTGTTGAAATTTTTATATATATATATATATATATATATATACTACTATTAAAATGGGTCCAGTAAGGGAGAGTGAGAGAAAGTAAGTAAATAAATATATTCAGCTTTTATTCAGTAAGAATGCACTAAATTGATCAAATGACTTTGACATAATTATAAACAAAATATGGCAGGAGGGGTTCAGAGGGTCGGCTTGTTCATTTTATTATGAAGAAAATTTTAGGGCCAACTGTATGTGACCCTATATATGCAAAATAAAAAAAATTATTTTTATCCAAACAAAGAAAAATGTATATAATAAAAAATCATGTGACACCGAAGACTGGTGTGATAACTGCTTTCCCAGCACAGGAATAAATCTAATTTTACACTCATTTTAAAATAGAAAACAGTCCTTTTATATAACAACTGTAATAATATTTCCAAATATTAATGTTTATTGTATTTTTGCTTAAAAATTGCTTTGGTGAGTGTAAGGAGCACTTTAAAAAATAAAAATAATAAGAAGAATACAATATGAACGCTAAAGTTTACCCAAATCATTTTTACAAATTAATTTTTTTTTATTAATAAAAGGTATTCAAGTATTTGTATGTATGAACTAGATTTATAATGACCAGTATTTTAAAATAAATTATGATAGGATAGGATAAACTTTATTTGTGGACGATAGGAAATTTGTCTCGGGCAGAGTGTTACACTGTTGCTCTGAACAACAATACATACAATAATAATAGATGAAAACAAATTAAGTAAAACAATCAGGAAAATGCATTAAAAAACAAAATGCAGTAATGCTATAGGTGTTACTCTTATTAGGATTCAGTAGTTCGGTAGCTTCATTCTACTTGTTTTTCACATTCTCAGTCTCTTTCCCAAAAGCGGCTGGTATTCCCTAAAAAGAGAATGTTCGGAATCGTTGCTGATACTTATTGCCCTTCTTATTGCTGCCTGTTTATATAAAATCTGTATGGGCTCATATTGTTTTATTTTTCATAGCTTAAATGATTAGATTCTGATTAGATTATGAGTATTGTGATTGACCCACGTGCTACACAAGAACACTGCACCATTATGCTTCGCTCTTCTATGCAAATAAAGCAAAAATCTATCTGCATAATAATGTGCATGTCATTTGCGTGCATTAGTCCAAAGGCTTTTGTGCAGTTAAGTACA
Source organism: Enteromius paludinosus (assembly GCA_032361165.1). NCBI lineage: Eukaryota > Metazoa > Chordata > Actinopteri > Cypriniformes > Cyprinidae > Enteromius > Enteromius paludinosus. The sequence goes on along the minus strand of JAUMHQ010000044.1, from coordinate 1,757,862 downwards.
CACACAGACAAAATCTTTAGTAGCTGAACATACCTGGTATAAAATATTGCTCTTTAGCTAAACAAAGAGAGATACACAGAGAACTGAGAGGAAAGCAGTGTGTATGCAGATCAATAAATGAATATGAATATTGATCAGAGAATCCTGCTCATTTATAACTCCACAGTGATCAATGCTCCACTGACAGACAGTAAACTAATAATGCCCCCCCTCCACACACACACACACACACACACACACACATTTGCATTCTGGTTTATAATCTGCTTAGACAGGAGAAGATAACTCATGCTGAGACCCTCAGAACTGTGTATATGTCAGTGTAAGTGAAAGACTAAGATGTTTACAACCCTGTACACCCGTGCGCACACATACACATTCTCACTGATGCTGAAGAGCATGGTCAGGAACAGACAGGAAGAGGTAGGGTCAACACTTAGCATCTGTAAGCAAGTCCGGCAAAGTACTCAAAATTACAGATAGAGCTACAGATTTTCATGGCTGTACCTGAACAGCGGAACTTTTTGCTCTTGATCTGGCCGATGCGTTTGTTAGCAAGCCGACGGGGACTGGTGCATCGAGCTCCGCTGGTCTCAATCGGGTTGTCTTGCAAGTAGTCAGCTAGCCACTTCAAATGACAGTCACACATGAAGGGGTTTTGGGCCAAATGACTGATAAAAATAAAATATCATGAACAAAATCATGAATGACAGGCATAAGGTTATATTTTTGGAAAAAAACTAATATGTTTTACTCTCAACTTAACTGAACAACCTAAAATATGACTGTATGCTATTGATCATAGGTGGGCCCAATATTCTATACCAAGAGATTTTTTTTAATTCCCTCAAATATGATGATACAGGGGACCCCATTTGAAAAATATATGCTTACATATTAACATATTAGCAAAAATTGTATTATAAAGAGATGACACCCTTTGAGATTAGTCATTATACTAAAGTCAAAATGTTCATGGGGTAACAAATGTTACTTTGTGTAACTCACAGTGTTTGGATGGCTCGGAGAGAAGAGAAAGTTCCCTTTGCGATGGTTTGGAGTTTGTTGTCATAAAGTGACAGAAGATTTAGATTCTGCAGGTCTTGAAACGAATCTACGCGCAAACAATTGATCTTGTTCGCATTTAGCAACCTGTTGGGAGAAACATTTGCATGTGACATTTTACACAAATCTCTCAGGCAAACAGGAAAATCTATACATGAGTAGTAAATTGAGAAAGTATAAATGCCATATGCAAATAGATTAACATTTCTAGACAAACATATGAGCAAGACTTCCCTGCGGTCTTCGCACTCATTTACAGTGCCTTATAGGAGAACACCGTTGTGAATAAACAGAGGCTTTATTTTACAAATCTGCTCTCATATAAACAGGATTTATATGTTCCGCATCTCCTGCAAAGCAATAAAACTGTGTGCGCGATGTGAGTTATTGGTATATTTTGTGAGGATACACAAATGTGTGTTTCACACAAGAGTGAGAGGGATACAATCTTTCTATGTTCACTCTCAAAACGGTCTGAGCACATGTGAGGTTGTAATGTTATGTAGTAGTTCCAGTGTGTGCTTAGGGTCTTGTTAAAATCCTATAAATACTTGGATTAACAAGTATTTCCTAAACATGCTCCTTACATTCACACACACACACACACACACACACACATACAGCGGATGTATGTGGTATCTGTGTGCATTTATGTCCAGTTGTGCTGTCTGTCATCAGGCAAATGAGTCAGACTTACAGTTCTATCCTCAAAGGGCTAGCACACACACACACACACACACACTGAGCTAGGGATGGCAAAAGTACCCGTACCACAACTGCAGTACTAATTGGATACTAAGATAAACAAAATAATTCTTGTCTTGGTAGGATATTTATGTAAATACTTTTGGTTAGATATAAGATTTGTCTGAAAATATTAAACTACAAATACAGCCTAATGTTCTTGTCTCTTTCAAATATGCCATCAACATTCATTTAAATGGCAATATTGACAATAAAATGAGAAAAATAACTGCTCTTGCAATGCTGACTTACTGAGAAATAGAGCTTCACAGTACGATGTTTAATAACATATTAGTTTTTGCTGTGGTATTTTAGTTGATATTGAGAATTACTGGCATAACTACTAAAATGTTGGTACCTTGAGCTAAGGAAATTTCCCTCCGCACAACCATTGGGAATGATTCGATTTTAATTGAGTCATTATTTAGTATGTTTATTAAACCATTTTCCAATGGATGGTCTTCATACTTGGCAAAACCTGACCCACCCACACTCTGTGAGAAATAAACAGCCTTCCTTCATGGCATTTTCAAGCATAAATTCGTAGAATGTGCATTACTCACAGTAGCTGCAATGAGAATAGTCCGTCAAAAAGGCCTTTGGGAAGTTCAGTGATTTTATTCCCATATAAAACCCTGAAAGGCAAAAACACAAGGGAACATTAAATAAAAGCAAAGATTAAAGATGTTCATTACCCACCCACACACACAACCATTCATCAGAAAGGGTTCCTCAAACAGAGCACAAGATGCACCACCACAGATCATCCCAGTGCAATCAGTGACGAATCATATTTAAACACAAATTAAATCATATAGACCCAGATTCATGAGGTAAAATCATGAAAAACATATGTGCAATAATCTTCTTATGATGAATATAGCATATCAATTACTTCTCATATTCATTACTTTATCTTAATGGTCTGTAACCCTAGGCAAGCTGATGTTGTCATAAAAATGGGTGATGCATATTGGCAAAATCAGGACTAATCTGAAAGAGGCACGCAGGGATAAAACATTTCTTGGCATTTTTATTTTAGAATGAATAATGGCGTTGCGGCTTTGGCTATATGCTGATATCCTACATATGTGCAGCCCACACAGAAACGTTACAGAAAGCTTCAAAATGTGGAACGTCTGTCTTTCACATCGTACTTTGTATGTTTATACATACACTATTTTGACTAATTAGAATATTCTTTCAACTATACTTATCAGTTTGTAGTACACAATTTCCCTCCAAAATCATCATTTCGATAAAACAGTCTGGGCCTGCATTTGAAGTATTTCATTACTGTGATGTCATATCAGGACTTGCATGTGTGTGTTCGCTTATGTTTCACATTGGATCACTCTTCTGGCTTGAAATTGTATTTTTTCAGGAGGAGAGATTTTAAATGGCTGGCTGGTGTTCCTAAGAGGCTGGTCCGAAGGGAACGAGAGAGAGGGGGAGAACTGTTCCGCCCACTAGGTTCTGGCTCATTGGAACCCGGTCAGTAAAGTAGACCAAAGAAAATACAGAGACCAAGCAAGAAAGACATATACATCCCATCTCCCTACAACACACAGTAAAAATGCCAGGCCAAAACAAATAGCTTGAAGTACTTGAGCAAGAGCTTATATTAGTATGTTTCATAATCTAAGGGTTTAGCCATACAGTACAGCATAAATTTGTCATTTGCATTGAAATCACCATGCTTACTTGCAACATATGAATGTATTTCTTTATTTATAAGATAGAACAATTACTGGAGGTCCCCTTAATGTGATGATGAAAATGTCCTGTATGTTTGAATGGTGGTTTCTTTGAGTCGGACTCTACAGGGGTTTATCTGCTCTGTTCTCTAAAAGCTTGAATGAGTCAGATCATCAAAAATTGAAAGAATGATGGAAGCTTAATATAACTCCTACATTCTCTTCTCACGCACACACACAAATATACATAAATATATATATATACTTACAGGGAATTCAACGATCGGAGACCTTGAAAGGAGTCTGAAGCCAATTCAGTTATTTGATTGTTACTTAAATCTCTTAAAAAGAAGAAGAAAATTGGAGGAAGATTAGGAATATGTGAGTTTGTGTGTGATTATGTATCTATGTGTGCTCACACACACACTCACATTCTCCGCAGCCGTTTGTAAGGTGAGAATGCTCCTGCCGGGATAATCTTGATGGAGTTCTGCTCCAGTCGGCTGCGAACAGAGAGAATAAACCATATCAACAAACGGAGGGAACATGGCAGAGGGATTAATCCAGGTGAGGCTATCTGGAAAATCACGAGCACTGACAGCAGTGTTGAAGAGTTATTGGAAAAGTATGATGGGAGATGGGTGATGACTGATTTGGAATGCTGCATCTTGGACATTAATTCTGGGTTTAGAGTCTGTTTTTGTAATACAGAAATTTAATACAATAAGAGGGGTACCAAGACAAAAAAAGGGGGGAAATCAATGTGACAGGCACAAATGTAAGATTAATGTCAATATCTCTGGGATGACTTTAATCACAGCGCAGCAGCTGCGTCTGTTTGCTGTAGTTCCAGTCTGAGGCAGTGCCCAAGTCTGGACGAGTGTGTGCTTGTGTGATTTGGTCAGAACAAATCCAACTCTGTGTTCCACGAAAAACTGCACACTGACATTTCAACATTGCTTTAAAAGTGCACTCAGTTTTTTTGTTCGTTTTGGCATTAAAACATTTGTAATTTAGGAAAAGAACAGCTATATTGGTATCAGTTATAATTTTACATCAAGTCGGTCACATGAAAGGTTGTTGCTTATTAGCATGTATATTATTAGAATATTTGCCACATATTAATGCCTTATTCTAGATGACCTTATTCTACATCCCTAATCCTACCCAATACCTAATCTTAACAGCTACCTTATTGACTAGTAACAAGCAGAAAATGTATTAATTAATAGTTAAGAGTGAAAAAGTGTTCCCTATTCTGAAGTGAAACCAATTTAACATACACAGAGTGGGTCACCTAAGGGGGGCGTCTTAGTAACCCCCCTCTCATCAGATACTTTTGCTTCAGTAATAATTAAGCCAGTTACCCACTCAGAATAAAATGTAAAAACATTAATAATAAAGAGATTACTAATCACTAATGGCATATTATAGTTCACATTTTTGATGTTATTTCTTATAAGTCTGACTTTATATTTTGCAAATGTTTCTTATTTTTTTTGACTTTCTATCACACAATGTAATTATCACAATTGCAATTGTTACTTTATGTCTTATTTCAAACTTTTTCTCACCTGCTTTATTTTTTACTCTTTTGTTATTTCAGTATCAGGTTTCCATTTAAAGGCTAAGTGTTGTACTACCTTTCAACAAATGCACCTGAAACCTGAAAAGAATGTATTTTAACTGTAACGTGTAACTGTACATGCAAGCTAATTTCATTTTTGCATTTTAACAAAAATGTGAACGCCTCGTATTAGTGGAATAAAAGAAAAATCAACATCTGTCATTTTTCTACCTGCCAATTCAAGTAAAAATATCATAAATATATTATTCATTTAGTACTCCAGCAATCAAAATATAGCAATGCTTATTTATAACGGTTCGCCTTTTTGCTGTCTCTCTCTAGATATCTGTTCTTCTCTTTGACAGTAAATATGTCATAAATCAGATAAGCTCTCCAAAGTTGACAGAGCATGAAAATCGGGCTCCCGCATAGGTGGACGGACACACACATACACACACATTTCATTCAGCCGGAGCCAAATGAGATAATCTGGCTCATCTGCCAAAGCCCTGCATGCGGCTTTCAGAGGAAGAAAAACGAAGGGATGACAGACAGAGAAAGAAGGGAAGAAAAAAGATAGACAATGACCCTGGCAGTGAGAGGCACAACAGTTTAAAAAAGATGTGGCGTCTCAATCCAAGCCCCGTTGGCAGAGCGCTGGCCCACAGAAGAGATGCCATTGATAAAATAAATCCATTTCCACACCGCATTAATGCGCATGACTTCAGCATGGCCTCCGTAGTTAAAATACTTGATACAGATACAACCCTGACTGTGTGTATGTGTGTTTGTGGAATGTGGAAGCTACATCTGTCAAAAAGAGGCGGACATTAGAGTGGTGCCAAACAAATTCACGTAACACTCAACCTAATACAGGACATACTGTAAAAACATAGTCTTGTTGGTGACAGCTCTATCTATGTGTGTGTGTATTTCTAACCCAAGAATGGTTTTTTATAATATAATTAGTGCTTTCGATTAATTCGATCCAAAATAAATGTTTTTCGTTCACATAATGTATGTATGTGTTCTGTTTATATTTAAATAAATACATACATTCATATAATTTATACTCTAAATAAATATTTAATATCTATTTTGTTGTTTTATATATACATGCATGTGTGTAGATTTATATATACTTAATATACACAGTGCACACACATATATATATATATATTTTTTTTTTGGATGCAATTAATCATGATTAATAATTTGACAGCACTTAATGTAATAGAACAAAATATATTAGAATAGAATAAAACAACAGTTGTTTTACTATACTGTGTTGTGAAAATATTATTATTAATTATAATAATTATTTTATCAGTATGATACCTTATAGATAGTAATGTTTTTTCTCCTTTGTATTTAATATAATATAACAACCATATTTATTATTATTATATTACATAAGTATTTTAGTGGTACAATTTAACTAATACATTGTGATCATATTTATTAAAATCTTTTTTATTACAAATATTTCAAATTTGAACCCAGAAAGGAGCTAAAATATCAGACAAAAAATCCCATGATAATAATAATAATAATACCAAAATAACTGGATTTTTGGTAACACTTTATTTTATGTCAACACCTACTAGTTGCTTATTAGCATGCATATTACTAGAATATTAGCCATTTATTAGCGTTAATTAAGCACATATTAATGCCTTATTCCAGTGGTTCCCAATTCCAAACCTGGGGACCCCCTGCTCTGCACATTTTGCATGCCTCCCTTATTTAAACCCACCTGAATGAGATTATCACATCATTAGTTTATGGATCTCTCTCCTAATGAGCTGATCATTTTATCCAAAATAAGAAAGGAAAATTAAGGAACATTGATAGTTAATAGTTCACAAGTGTTACCTACTCTAATGTAGATTTAAAAAAGAAAAAAGTGTGTCTACTCCTCACTCACATTTCAGTGATGGTTTCCGGCAGGTTGGTGGGTATTTCAGTCAGTCCTTTCCCCCGGCAGTCCACTATGTTATTACTGCAGGTGCACAGCTCAGGACACTGCAGCACACTACAGGATGAGTGTGACTGGGGCCCTAAAACACACATACAGAGAGATGACAGGGATGCTGGGGGGATGTGCTACACATAGTAAGGTTGAGTTTGAAGGTTGAATTAAATTAAAAGCAACAACAACAAAAAAAACTTCCTCGAGCAAAAAAGTTGTGGACTGCATATTGCAGCTAAATGCAATTTGAAGTAAAGAAACTTTTTTGCCCATGTTATTTCAGCACAGACAACTTGCCTTCACTGAAGTCTTGTAAGCGTGAGCAAAGAAAGAGAACAGCCAAAAAAATTGACAGAATATGAAAGCTTTGACAATACAATTCATGTATTTATTCTCTTATCTCCTGTCAACAAACCTTACAAATAAGACACACACAAACTTACCTGTACACATAAACTCTTTCTTCTGAACCTCAGCAATGTTGTGGCCTCTTAGAGAGGACGGAGCCATACACTGTGTGTAGAGTCCAAGGCGGGGCCTCTGTCTCAGCCAATCAGAGAGCCAGGCCACATGGCAATCACACAGCAGATTATTTGAGTGCAGACGACTAGAGAGATGGAGAGTGAAAGAGAAAGAGTCATTTAAATATCCAATGGCAGTCTAAGCTGATATACAGTATCGACAAAAACCTGTGTCTGTGTGTATGTTAATACACAGTATACATGCATTTGATAAATAAACATCATCTCGTCATTATACAGTATATTACCATCACTCTATTCTCCTATTTGATAATGTTTAGTGCTTTGCTACAATCTGTATTGGTAAAAGCGCTATATAACTAAAAGTGATTGATTGATAACTTATTTATTTGCAGACAACAAGTAAACACACACACACACACACACACACAAACACAAGGACTTCTCTGTTGGCTCTGGTGTTTCTGTGTGGTCAGCAGCTTTAGGAGTCCTTCCCTCAACAAGATTAATGTTAAAACTAAGCATATTTGAAAATCTAAAGCAACAAGTCAGTTATTTTTCTAACATGACACAACAGTAGAACCTGTGTTCAGAGAGATAGAGGATAATTTTTGAGGGTATTTTGTCATGGCAGAAATCATCACAGAGAATTATGACCAACTCCACGTTGAACAGAGCTAGAGAAAGCACTGAAATGGACTGCTCTTGTTTTATCTCTCTCCACGTTTCTTTTCTTGGGTCAAGAATGAGATTGACAAAAATCACTTTAGTCCACTGAAATGCAGCAGAACATTCCAGCCAATTTGAGTTTTCCAATGTTATATTATAAACTTGCTGAAACAGAAGGTGATCAATATAGTCTAAATATTAAATTACTTGTTACTTTTATTTTTCTAATGTATTTTTTATCAGAAAGACAAGGTGACCTAGTCACTGAATTGCTACATGGTGTTTAACATGTTTATACAACAGTATACATTTTTTGTTTAATGTTTATTTTTATTTTATTTTAACTATGACTGTTCTTTCCATGGAAATAAATGGGTAACTATAGTAACAATTTAGTTTTAGTATTTTTCATAGACTATTAAAATAAATATTAATAGAACAATATTTTATTTTTGTATTTTCAGTTTTGATAATTTTTAATTTGTAGTCATTTTGTTATATGCTTTTGTGCGCTTTTTTAAATTCTAAATGACATATTATACTATATCATATTTTATTTCAGCTTTATATCAGTAAAAAATATTTTTAATACCTTTATTTTTAGTTACAACAATACCGTATATGGTAACCACTGTACACAAGTACAGGTTTCATGGCCTTAATGGTCCTTCCCATCTTGGCATTCACTGGCATTCTTTCCATCATCTATTGCTGACGTTTAGCTAATAAGGACCAGAATGCCAATATAGCAATTACCTACTTCAGCTCATCACGTAAATGGGATTAAATCATGATCACACACAAAGGACTCCAATCTACAAAATGTATGCTAATGAAACATACATATTAATGTGGTTATTACATCCTATTACCTCATAATCACACTTATTAAGGGCCAGCATGATAAGTGCTGGATAACATGCCAATGACAGTCTGAAGAACTGGTTTAATGCCTGAGTGTGTGAATGTGTGTATGTGTGTGTGATACTCACAATGTCCTAAGCTTGGGCATGTGGTTAAAACTGGCGACTGACAAACGAGAGATATTGTTGTTGTTCAGTGTGCTGTGAAACAAAGAAAGAGAAAGATGATCAGTTCATAGAACATTTCAGAACAATAATAAGGAATATTTCACTAATGGAAAGCAAATGGTTACCACAGCTGCCCCTGGTTCCCATATATTTCGATTTGTATAAAAAAATATTCTGCTAAATAACACCTTTTGTGTTCTGTATGAAAAAATGCTTTGGTATAATGCTTGGGGGAATAATCCTTTCAATGTCTTCCTATTACAATAATTCATTCCTAAACTTATAGACTTGCTTTTTTTCAGTATATCGATATGCCTTCATGCATGTATGTGCAGGGAACCTCTTTATACTGTAGAAGCACATCTGATATTAATACAGCTCATAAACTCTTTTCTGTCCATGCATCAAAACAGTTCTAGTAAAATAATCTGACACAATCCTATTTATCTGTCTCTATTCCATTCTCTAACAGGATTATTTCACTAATCCAACTTTAAAAAGCATATATGAATTTTATACAATCATTCAACACTCAGCAGGCATATTCTGACAGCCAAACACAGCACGTCACCCACAGAGAAATCCATACAGTTTAACATGAATGGTTGATATTCTAATCTCAATTTCAATCTAAAAATCAAACAAAGTTTCTGGAGCAGTCCCAAAACTTGTGTGGCCCAGCTTTGACCAAAGTCTAATAAGACCATGATATCTAAAAAGATCTCTGTAGCAGCTTTAATTCAACAGAGAACACAACCAGACAAGTTCACAAACAGAGATGCAGTGCACTTACAGTACTTCTAGGTCCCGCAGAGCTCTGAATGCTCCGTCTTCAATGCAGGAAATCTGATTATAGTCCAGCTGCCTGAGAGAGAAAAATATAGAGAAAATGTTTGAAGATGATGATGTCGGTTCTTCTGCTTGGTGTTCAATGATTATGGTAACAGAGTGATACATTCTCATAAATACTTCTGATCCTTACTAAAAAAACACACACACACACACACATACATCCTTCTCTCTCCTGTCTCTCAACCTGTTTTTTTTCTCACTCATTTTGTTGTCAGTCTTTCTTCCCTCATCACTGTTCTTCACTTTCCAGCCTTTCTTCTCACTCTGTCTGCTCTGCTCTCCTCCACTATTGTCTACCTGCACTGCCCACTCCTCCCATATGTGTGTGTGTGTTCGCGTGTGTGATGGCCAGTTTGCCTGGGCATCTCATTAAAGCACACAATCATTAATTCAAAGCTCTCTTTCTCACACAAAGATACAGAAGACTCACAGATTTTTTATCTCAGTAGCTCCTCTGAATGCTTTTCTTGGAATCCCTTGGATTTGATTTTCACTCAGGTCACTGGTGAATAAAGAGAAAGAACATTAACAATCATAAGCAGTTATGAAGACAGAAGTAGATCTTTTTATAGGAGAGAGTACAATGAATTGTTTTCATTTGCTGTTGTTGTGTGAAATAAAAGCAAAGTCAGACTGAGACCTCAACTGTCATTTTTCTTTGCAACACAAAGAGAAATGGTTGAGTAGAATATTCTGGTCTGTTTGCATGCCATAACAATAAACGAGGAGCTTTCAATAATCAAAAATGACATGAAAGTATCACAAAAGTGGTTCATATGACTTATGTTCTGTAGGTCTTTTGAAGCCATATAAAATTTAGGTTGCTAAATCAGACAATTCAATGGTTTCATTCAGTGTTTCTCAGCCTTTTTGACTGTAAGACTCCCTTTTGTCAATATTCAAAGGCTCTTTTGTATATGAAATGTACCTCTGGTAACTCTGTTGTAATGCAAAAAAATTATAAATAAAAAAAATATATAAAATATGATGTCAATTAAAAGTTGTACAATTTTATATCATCTGCATTTAGTATTTTAATGAAGATTGTTCGGTAACACTGTATAATAACTACACGCTATGAATCATTAGTTAAGCATTAGTAAATAGTTAGTTCATCCTTTATAAAGCATGTTGTTCCAACATGAATATTCATATTAGTAAGCAGTTTATAAATACAGTTATAAATGCCTTGTTCTTGGTTTATAAGCATATCTAAATGTACAAAGGAGATTTAAAGGGCCAGTTATCTTCCTAACAGAAAAAAAACAAACAACACAGAACTATTAATTTCAAGATATAATAAAAAAAATATAAAACTGCACAACTGTACAATTTATTTATTTATTTTTTCTATGAAACTGAAGGTTTGTTTTTCATTTATCAAGTGTACAGTTTTTACATCTTTTTTTAAATAACAATTTTTACAAATTATTTCTGTCTTTTGTATCCCTCTGTGTTGTGTTCATTTAACTTTTCTGTTTAGAATATAAATGAGCCTTTACATCTGCTTCATAAATGCTTTACAAGCTATAAATAGTCCTCACTTTAGATGAGCTCCCAAAAACAGACGTCTGTCAACTACTAAATGCTTTACAACTACCTGACTTAATCATGAATTACAGCAGAAACATGTTAATAAAGCATTTAGTAATACACTGAACAACTGTTATTATGCGTCTAAATAATATGATTTATTAATGTAAATTTAAATAATTTATTAATCATTTAGACTTTCTAAGTGATCTTATTAAACACTGACAACTCCTAAATAACTGGTTTGTAAATAACGGAATAATTTAAAAAATGATAAACTGATCATTAATAAAGTATGAAAATACAGTTAGTAAACATTGTATATACGCTCAAG
>JAUMHQ010000044.1:1705261-1745816 GCA_032361165.1 Enteromius paludinosus | reverse complement strand
TTCGACTATCGGTCGACTATAGAAAGATTCGAAAATTCTGATTCGACTATGGAAATTCATAGTCGGGGACAGCCCTACTGTTTACTAACGCATAACAATGGTTTATAAAGGATGAAATAAAGTCTTACTAATGCTTAACTAATCATTCATAGTGTGTAGTTATTATAAAGTGTTACCGATTGTTCATATTACAATGTAAATGTGAAAGCCCATGCAAAAGATGGCAGAGACAACCAAATGGGTTATTTTTAGGATCCTTTTATGGTGCTTTTGGTGCTTATTATTTTTTATAAATCTTGAACCTCCAATCCCTCTTCATTGTAAATGTATGGAAAATAGTGATGAGGAACCTCTTTCAAAATGTCTTTTTTGGGTGTATTCCACAGGCACGAAACACATGCAGCTTTAGAGTGACAAACAGTGAGTAAATAATAAAAAAATGTCTGTCAAACAGAAGAGGAAAAAACTGATTATTTTACCATACGACTAAATAAATGCTTTAAGAATGCTGAAATTTGTCTTGAACCGCAAAAATCAACCCTGCGGCTCTAGATAAATGGTCTATATAGAAAATAGAACAAAGATAAGACAGTGTACTAGAGAAAAATAAAGGAATGATATGATTAATCACTTAATCACACCAGTGTGAAATAACACATAACTAACAGCCTTGTGTTCAAATAAGACATAAAAAGAACCAAATTGCACAAAGTGTTCAACATCGACATCTGCAGACACTGTCAGAGCGAAAGAAAACAAACAACCGAAGCAGGAAGGAAAACAAGAACAAAATGAGAACAGAATAAAATATATCCCCTTTTTCAAATATAACAGCTGTAACATACACACACACACCAAACTCAACTACACAGAGTTATGATGAGACTAAACAAACATTTCTAACTGAAGCCCCAGGTTCTTTAGACATCAGAGCAGACATTTAAACAGCCTGGGTAAGTCTTCAGCGCTCTTTAAAAATGTCATCCTGACATGACCTGAGCGTGAACTAAATGAGAATCGTCTTTAATCAGGTTCATGTGTGCCTGTAGAGGACACCGACACCGATCTGTGTGTGCATTTATGAGATCAAACGCACTTCTGGATTACAGCACAAACATTCCAGCTGTCACCCATATGACAGCGAGACGAATTCAGGAACAGGCAAACTATTTAAATCAAATCAAACAATTAAAAAAACCTGTTCCCAGTTCAACAGGGTGACTAACATCGAATAAAGCACCACACACACTCACAAAGACATGGTGGGAGGTGGGCTAGACAACTATGAAGGCTCAAACACACACACACACACAATTACAACTTCAGTGGCAGCATAGAGTGGAACACCCAGGAGAGCATCAAGAGCAGAAAAAGAGAATAAAAGAGAGAAAAAGAGGGTTGAATGATGACCCCTGAGCACCTTTAGAGGAAGTGCTTCACTTGCTCTCTTTCTCTTTCAATAAATGAACAAAAACTAACAGAAGCTTAATCCCCGCTTTCATCCCACTCTCTTTCCTTCACTTGCTGTCACTTTCACTCTTTCCTTTCTCCTGCTGTGGGGAAAAAAACCCATATGAAACCATAAAACACTAAGAGATGTTAAACTAATTTAATAGATGTGTCTTTTTTTCTCTCTGTTATCATACAGTGTGAATGAAAATAACGAAGAGCTATGAATCAGGAGCCCACCTGTACTAATTAACATCAGTTAACTTACTCAATTCAATGAATGCAATAATAGCCTCTACCAAAATGCAAGATTTTTTTTTTTATCAGAGCTCACATGATCAGATTTTAAGTCTCGGTCACATGATTAAATCTCCATTCAGCGGTTCCCAAAGGTTGACATTTTCACCCCTGGAGTGTGCATGTGAGCGGGTTCCTGTGTGTGCGTCTCCACAGGGGGTGACTTTAATGAAGTGTCTTCCCTCACGCAAAGCAGACTCTCAAAGGCAACCCTCTCATTTATAGACGTGCACCCGCACACACATAGACACAGCATGGGACCCTTACAGATCATGAATAGCCAGTTTAGCTAGCCAGACCTGTCAGTCAAATTCCTCAGCCGCCAATCATAATGGGAGACAGACACTCAGTCTCCAAAAAACTAGACACTGACCGTAAGTGATCAGCTCTGTGTGTGTGTGTGTGTGTGTGCGTGGCAAGGTCAGGCCAGACAGAGATAGATTGTCTGTCGGTTGAGAGCTCTATTCATCGAGATGCCTGTCATTTTCATGAGTGGCACATGACAGCACCAATCACGGAGCAGCAGGATTTAAATGAAAATGCCAGGGAGACAGACAGGTATTTATAATATAAAAAATATTCACTCAAACACACACACGCACACACACATTTGTCTGCGTGTAACCGCAGTGATGGATATAATCTTCATCCACTAGGGGGCAGTGCAATCTTACCAGCATGGACAACCATTCACAGATGCCAACTTATTACACTAAACCTTTGTGTTTAGATTTACTTATGCCGATTAACCTTGAAAAGATAACACAGAATCCAATGACCTAAAAATAAGATATTACTATTTAATGAAATAGTTAAATATTAATGACAATATTAATCAATGATTAAAAATTCAGGGTAATTCAGTAAAATCCGGGTTTGCAATACATTTTGATTCAGGATTAAAAATGATGGGGGGGGAAACTTTATAAAACATATACTTTTATATTTGGCTGATGGATTTTAATAATGTAGGGTGACTTTGCCCTGTATTCGCAACTGATTTGCTCCATCCACTATTAAGTTCCGTCTGCTTCCGACCAGGGCCATCGTCGGGGGATGGGAAGCCAAGAATGTTGTCCCGAGCCCTGTGATGAGGGGGGCCCACTAAAGTGCACTATGCTATAGCCTTCTTATTGGAAAAGGGGGCCCACCGATTAACATTTTGTCCTGGGCCCCGAGACTTTAAGTAACCGATTGGCAGAGCACTCTGCCTGGTCTTAAAGTTGCTGTTTTACATGGATGCTTGCCTTTTTAAGTCTGTGATGGAATAAACATTCTACAAAAATGAGTCTATAATACCATATAGCGCACAACAAAGATAGAGAGGAAAAGAAGGAAGGAAAGAGAGGGAAAAGTAAACTGATAGGTTGGAATGAGTGGAAAGTGAGAGGGAGAACAGACAGACGGAGATGCTATCACATCCTTGAGCCTTTGATAGCAAACGTTACATTACCGCCAGTCTGACGAACCAGAAACAACACTATCTCACCAAATGACACGATAAGCACACAAACATCAGAGCTGGAAGTGTTTGGATTTGCTTGGACAGCATCGGAAACGGTTATTTCACTCAGACAGCGTGTGTAAAGATTTTAAATTTGAGCCAGGGTGAAATAGACTCTCACTGCCAATGCGTGTCTGCTCGGTATGACTGCAAGTTGATTAATTCTGCATTTGTACACCAAGCCTTGTATTTTTCTTTCTTCACATTCTAATTGTTTTTTCGTTCCTTATCAAGTTCACTTAATTTATACACACATATATAAAGAATAGCATTGATTAATCACCTGGTTTTTGGTCATTTGGATTTACTAATATTGGCTGACCCCTTTTTTATTTGTTTTTTTTTTGACCCCATAATATTTCATTAAAGTGTCATAATGGATCTGCTGATATCCCTCCAAGACTGAGTGCATCTCAACTGATGAGTTTTCCGATAATCTGTAACATTTGGAGGTACGTCACAGGATGAACTAAAAGCACACATTGCTACTTTTGTTGATTTTGATATCATTTGTCATATTTGTTTCTCATTATATATGGTAGACTGGCTCCACTGACAGCTGAGACACATTGATAAAAACACTAGAAATGGATTAGTACTCTCTGAGCGTGAATGTGTGGTTCACACTTTCTCTCTCTCTTTAACATCCAGTGGTGTTGGGAAGACCACCTGTCATCCATGAAAATGTCATGCGCGCACACACACACACACACACACACACACACACATTAGCAGATGTTAGAGGGATCTGTGAAGAAATGAGCGCTGATCATGTGCTTTCCCCTGAGAGGCTCATTAGTGAGGTGTTTATGAACTGGAGGCATTCAACACTCGTCTAGTAAGCCTGGCTCTAAGGGCACAGACTTCCTTCTCACACACAAATGCAGACTGATTTATTGGAGAATAAGGAATTCACCAGTCATATAAACTGGTATACATATAAAAGTTCTAGTCAAAAAAAAATAACGATTGCACTAAAAGTTTGGAAAGAAGGTTATTTAAGGAATATGATGGTATAAGGACAAGTCATGGACAGTGATTGCAGGTAAAATCATATCAAAGAGAAATGAGTTACACCTTGGATATCAGTGGGATATCGAATGCATATAAAATGCTGAATGAAAAAAAACAGATAGCTTAATAAAAAAAGTAAACCGAACATACGTGCTAGACTATTTTTAAATCCAGCACGAAGACATGACAATACCAAAAAAGAGGTGCATCAAAAAAGACACTTTTGAAGTCCCTTTACTTAAACTTCATTCCCTCACAAAAGAAAACACATTGCTCTGGTATTTCTGAAATGCCAAAGTGATCATCAAAATGAATGGCTACTATTACTCTGCAGAAATGTTTCTTGCACACATCTGTTCCTTCTGACGCTGACCACAATTGTGAACTTTGTCACAGTGTTTTGTCTTCACAATCTAAACGGAAAGTAATTTATTACAATTTTTTAATTTTAATAGTAAATTAATTTATTAATAGAGCCACAGCAGTTAATTTTCCAGTGGCAATGTTAATTCCTTTTAAAGGATTTATCGCTTTGGGTTCTGAAACAGTTGGAATATAAATGCTGGTTTATTATAGGAGTTATAAGGTGCAAAATTTCCATTTTAAGTTTTAATCTTGGATGAAAAAAAAAAGATTAAATGAGACGCTGCAAAAAAAAAACAAAAAAAACATATATCTAGCAAAGCAATAATCTAACACTTTTTTCTTTACCCTTAACACTCACATACTCGTCATGAGAGTCATTGAGGAGAAACTAATCTGATAACACACTTTTTATGACAATAGAAAAAAACATAAATATTGAATAATAATGAAAAGTTTGTGGATCCAGCCTTACACTGAGGTCAGGGTCAAAAAGTCAGAGAGACTTCAGCGTGTGTGTGTGTGTTTATGTAAAAGAACAGGATTTAATTGTGCCAGTGTGGGTGCACACAGACAACCACCAACTTTCCCACAACCACTTGTTTTCTCTCCGTCTGTGTCTCCCTGTGTGCCATTCTCTCTGACTCGTTCTCTTTCTGTCTCTGTCGGTCTATCTGTTGCTCTTTCTCTCTCTTTAAGACACACAGATCGAAACAATTGAGACAAAGAAACACTCGAAGATGAAAGACAGGAGATAGTAACTCTATTTCCCTCTCTCTCTCTCTCTAAATCTTTTCAAGATGTTTCTAGTCTCGTAGCTATTTGCCGTAGATTCCAGCAGACAGTATATATGTGTGTGTGTGTGTGTGTGTGTGTGGGTGAGTCAAACTGAAATATTCCTGTTCAAATACAGACGAGGCCTCAATGTTGTCTTTCACACACCCGCAAACTTTAGTCACAACCCATGGCTACACACACAGCTGCTTGAGTCCATCTGTCCTTTCCACACTCACTCAAACACACACACACACACACACACACACACACACACAGAGTTAAGCCCACATTTCTTCAGTGGGTCACTTTAAGGATGTGTCTGTCAGAGCTGTTGATTTTGGAGCTTTGAGCTTCAGTTTCTCAAACACACACGGCCAGTTAGTAGATGAGTCCAAATTCAGCTTCTCTGTAATCTACAATTACAAAATATAGATTGAAAATCTCATAGTGAACAGAGAGGGTAAGAGGGAGACGGTGTGGTTTTCCAGTCACACTCAATCTGCCAGTGGGAATTACATACAGCCGTTGAGGATTTCCTTCTGTAATTTACTGCTTAACGATCACCGCAGTTTGTGTGTGCGTTTGCACGAGTACGTGTGCGCCTCACATTTGTAATAGCAGGTTGCGAGTCAGCCTTACTAGAAGTTTCCCTCGGCTTAACCACCGTGAACCAATCAATAAAACTCGGCCCAGAGCAGCTGTTAAGATGTCAGGTTTACATATCTGATTACATTACATATGAAACACAGTCAACATTATCATCTCCCTCTCTCTGTGTGACCTTTCCCATAGTTCCACTCTCATATGAATTCATCAGGAACAAATAATCATGGTTGAAGGGAGATTTTGTTTGAAGGCTAATGGAAGGTTCTGTTAACGCCTGACCAAGCCATAAAGCATAGCAGAAGAGTCCTGTCGTCCCGCGCAGTATTCCTTATGTCTAAACCGCATATACACACTTTGGGGGATCGTAAAGACACTGATTTACTGCCTCATTTGAATGCATTCAATGACTTTAGTACACTTCACAGTGTTTTATATTTTTGAAATACGCTTTCTCTCAGTGATGCTCATTTTTCCTGCCCGCTTTGTGGTTGAAATTCTTGTCATGGGATTTTCTTATTGCAATTTCAGATGCTCGCACACACATGCAGGAGGTTACGTATGTGCCTATTAAGGCCAAGACAAACATGCAAATAAAATGCGGATATGCACACTTTTGTGTTTAAGTTAGAAAGCCCTGCAAGAAACTGACTTTCAACTTAAATACAATGTAAGAAATGCATTACAATGTCATTTCAATATAATAAATATATGATACATATTCCCAAAGACTGTATGCTGGCACTCTTACTAGTGTAGTTAAAACAGTTGAATATTCAATAATAATTTACTAAAATGCTAACTTCTATATACCATTTTACTGAATGATTCCCATATTTATTTACAGTAGTGTTTATGCCAAATACCTTGATAAAAAAACATTATTGAATTTTCTGTCTATGGTACATTTACCAACAAACATGGTAAATGCTGGCACTGTTATGATAAAACATATCTGAGCATGTACAGAGGCGCACTAAAGATGCAGGTCAGACATTTTAAATTATAATAACAAACTCCAACAGAGAAACCTGTAGACTGTGGGATCAAATTACCATAAACTACGCAACTGTTAGATTGTCTTTGAATGATAATGTTCCACTCCATAATTCATACAATTTCAAAAAAGGAATGTAAATGTGTCAATAAATACACACTCTCACAAACACACACTAACTCACTTTCATGGAAAATCCCCTGAGTTCACAACATTTAAATTTAAAATCATGATAACTCACACGCAAGTGTGTTTGCTTTCATCAGTGCCACATGGAGGAACACATACACACACACACACAAACACACACACACACTCCAGTCATGGCAGGAGGTTTATTAGAGTCAATGCTATTGATGTGAATGAAGTCATTAAGAGATAAATTATTCACGCCTCATTTGATTCCTATGGACCACCGTACTCCCGAAAACATGTTTCCATGACAGCAAGAAAGCACAAAGACAGGAATTCAATATATACTCCAACCAAAACACACAAACATTCACACATAGTTGCATGTGGCCAATAACGCATCCATATAAGCAAACACACACAAAGACACAAACACAGTTTTTTCTCCACATGAACCTGTTCAGATATCCACATCCATTTTTTGCAGAAATGTTAAAGCAAAAAGATGTTAGTGTTTGTTTAAAGTGTACATGGGAATTGGAACTTACATCTGTTTTACAATACATTTTGTATGTATGCATGTATATGTTTGGAGAGCAATTTTGACAAAAAGTGCCTCTACACCCTCAAAAATCCTTATACACCCATCCCCTTGCACAAACACACACACACACGCATTTTGAATGCAATAAAATCTCACTAGATGTCTCAATGTATCAATGTCATACTGGCATAATCTGCCCACTCTGAGTTATTCATCACAGAGCAGTGTGTAAGTCCCATGATCACACACACACACACGCACACACACAGTCCACCCGCAGGCCATACACAATGATCGTACTGTATGGTGAGGCTGCCACCACAATAGAACTGCAGAAGCCTTTGTGTATCTGTCAACCCCTGTCTGACTATCTTAATAGATCACACACTCAGAAAGAGAGAGAGAGAGAGAGGGAGGGAATGTAGCGATATTTGTCCATCTGTCCATAGTTTCAATTTTGCATTCGAGAGAAAATAACTTTTATCAATAGATGATGACTTAAAGACATAAAGGCATTTTCCTTTTGTTGGTGTGTGATATGAGTGGCAAAGGAATTGAAAGATTTAACATTAAACATGTAATGAAAATGCTCCCTTATCTATTTTGTATGTGTGTGTTTCAGCTCTTAATGTGAATGAGTCATCAAAAAAAAAAACATTTCTGACCACTGAATTTTTAATCAAAATATCAAAACACGAATCACAAAATACTTCTGGTGAAGCAACAGACTTCTCTCTGGTGTCGTGTATGACTTTGCAAATCAAATAATCAGCTTAAACATTATCCCTAAAATTTAATATAATTTTATTGGGTATAGATTTTCCTTAAAATGACCTGTCTGCTTTATTCATCCAAATGCTCACCTCAGGATGGCATTCTAGTAATGCCACCAGGGATGAGCAAGTTTTTGTGTGTGTGTTAGTGGTTTAAGAGGTCATTCCTCTATGTCTTATATGGACTGAAAGCTGAGCATCTTAAAAACCCCTCAAAAGCTGGAAGGCAAATTGGCGCTCACTTCAGCTGCTCTTTTACTTTTCTCTTCTCTGCTCTCTCCATCTCCCTCTTAAAACATGGCCCTCAGTCATGCGTTTATAGAGCGAGAGAAAAAGACCTGGTGTGAGTATGTATGCGTTTGCATCCTCGGGTCACACTGATAAAGGCTGCGTCTGTGAAAGTGTGCTAGCTTTAGCTCCTAAAAACATATTGACCGCTGAAGGATACCATCCACAATCACAGAAAGCCAACAATGCACGTCAAACACATACCAATGCAGTCTGTACACTTGCTCCAAGAGATTATTCATAGTTGGCGTGTTGCTCTTTTTCCAGTTCTGTCCATCAGACATAAACTTCAATAAACAGTCAGCCACCGCTGTCTGTCAAACACAAATATTTGTCTAACCACACCCACATCTCCAGAGTAGCCAGACACCATGGTGGAGAGTTTTATTACACCAAATCAAAGAAAGATCACATCCATTTGTGCTTTTAGACACAACATCCAGTAAAATACAAATGACTCATCAATAACTTCCCCTATTTGTCTGCCAACAGCCAGATGTTTACTTAGCTATTTAAACGGGGACATTCCAAAGACGTCCACTGCGTTTTTATAAACAGCTATTTATTAATACAATAACCACATCCTAACCTTAAAAAGGATAAAAATTGACTTTATGTTATTCTGTCAGATTAAGCTCAATGTTAGATACAAACTGTCCCCAAAATTTGGTTAAGCAGGCACACACATACTGTACACATACACAAAAACACATCAAACGATCCTTTATGGCAGCTGTTCTCAACTGTCTTGACAAAATTAACCCAAAATTGTTACAGCTTTTGTTCACAATTCCAGAGTCACAAATCACCTGTGTTCCATAAGCACCACCTGCTGTCAGAGAGTGAATTTGCGTTCTCATGCATCTGTTTTTGTTTTGTGCAGGTGTTTTATGCAGTAAAATTTCACAAAACTAAACTCAGACCATTCTGATTTTACTTTGAATTTTAAAATGACACAATCTAATTTAAATCCACTGATTATGTAACATCTTTGTATGGATCATGATTAAAATGCAGCAGTTCCCTCTCATTTTAAATGGCAAGAGCACAAGCAAAGCCTTATTTCGTTTATATGAATTTGATAATAAAAGGAACATTTACTTACAAAAATCCTGTGTTGTGATTTGCATTGCATTGTGAGTTGAGTGAAACATTACATCCCCACACAGACTACTGGACTACTGGCTCAAACCACAGTGTTTAACTGGCCATCGAAATTCATGAGACATTTTAGGAAAAAAAAGTGGGACATGTTATATCGTCATAATTTACTAACCTTCATGTCGTTCCAAAGACTTTTGTTTATCTTTTCATTTCAAGTCTAATTCACCTGAACACTGACACTTCATAAAGTCATCATAAAAGTATTCCATGCAAGTCAAAAAATGCTGCAGCAGTACATTCAGATTAGCACACATATATAGAATAATAAAATAAGAACCCAGCCATATTTGCAATAATTAATGTGCAAAAACAAATCTCAAATGTCTGTATGTGTAAATGAAAGCCTTAATTAAATAGTCTTTCAGGTTACATAAAAAAACACTTCACTTGTGTTTCAAAGACAAACGATAGTCTTGTGGGTTTGGAATGATCTGAAGGTGAGTGTTTAGCACATTAGGTGTGATCTGATAAACATCTAGTTTTGAAATCACTGACGCCTCATGAATTCATCTGACACTTACAGTGACAAATTCCTACACAGACACTGACGCGACGCAAGAGAGACTTCTGAGCAGAAAGAGACATCTAAAATTAACTGGCCCACATGAGCAGATAGACATTACCACCCAGAGTGCAAGCATACACACAAACACACACATGCAAACTTCACACTGTGTCTACAACAGATGCGCTTGCAATATCAGCGGACAATAAAAAAAAAAGTGCTTTCAATTAAAGTTGAACTTCATCGCAGTGTGTATGTGTGTGTGTGTGTGTGTGTGTGTGTGTGTGCATTTGAGCTCGTCTTTAGACTTTTGTGAGTGTGTCTAAATATGACAGCAGTTGTCGACAGGTTTAGGTTTATTGAGAGAGAGTGTTTTTATAGGGTGTGTAAGAGTGTGTGTTTGTCTGTGTGGTGTTGATCCATGTTAAGCTCTTGCAGTCGTTATATCTGTGTGTCACATTCCCGACAGTTCCTGCATTATTTTTAGAGGCCAGGGGATTTACACAGACACACACATCCAGTAAACCTAATCTCGATGAGAAACACTGTTTTGCACTGACACAAGTTCAAATCCAGTTTCCACAAGATCAGCAAAGTCTCAGTTCAGTTTAACATATTAAACCAACGCAGATGTCAAACCTTCTTCTACAAAACATTCCTGAAGACTTCTCAAACAAAGAGAAGTTTTGGCAAATTGTTATTTCTTTCTTCTCAACTGTGCCCAGCGTCTTTTGAAATATACTCACATAATCACTCTGTATGTTTGTGAAAAGTTGTTGATTAGAATGGTTCAGTGAACTCAACCGCATGCTGTCTTATAGGCCAAACTCATTCACAACTCAAACGATTTCTAGCCAGAATGAGAAACACATCAGAAGAGGAAGAGACCTCACAGAGAAAGAGGTGATGAGGAGGAAGTTGGTTTTGTAAAGGGCACTGCAATGGCCGACGCTTTGAGGCTCTTAGGAAGGAGCTGGCAAACAGAGCGTAACGTACGTGAGAGAAATCGTCAATGGAAATGAAGTACGTTTTCTGGAGAGTGGGCTTAGTGGCGGGAGAGGGGGATTATCTGAAAAATTCCTTTCAAGAACTTAGGTTTAAAAGTCCATTTTGTCTCTCCGGCAAATCTCTTTTTCTCTTTCTCTCATTCTTTCTTCTTTTCTTTCTAACAAACACACTTCCGAATGGTGGTATTATGTTGCATGTCTTCATCATAATAGTGAACTGGACAAGTGAGATTACAGTGACCTAACATGAGAGGAATTCCTGGGAGAGAGACTGAGAGTGAGAGAGAAAAATAAAATTAACACCTGCTAGACCCTCATTCCCAAGTGAAAACATTTCTATCCCAAAGGAAAACATACAGTAGAGGGAAGGAAAGCAGAGGAAAAGACAGCGAGTGAGTGAGTGAGTGAGAGAGAAGCACCAAATACACATCTACTGAAATGATCAGGGCTAATTAGTCCCAATCTGTCAGTTCGACACTACACACACTGACAGACAGGAAGAGGTGAGCGACTGAGATACTAAAGTCATGACACACGCATGCTCACAGACACACTCCACACACATATATTTAAGTAGCACAGAGAGTCAAGCTTGCTTGGGTCAAAACAAGAGGCATAAACTGCCAGAGTGACCTTGATATGAAATTTACTGAGCTTGTAGGAATTTTTTCCCAACTGCACTTTTAAAGGAACAGCTCATCCAAAAAATATCCCACATGTTGCTCTTTTTCACACAATAACAATGAATAGGGACAGGAGCTTTTAATTAGATTTTTGTTCATTTTGAGAGATATTTTCAATGAGCCTCGAGACATTTCTGTCTTTCCATTGAAAGACCCTTACACCAAAACTTTGACACTTTCAAAAAGTTTAAGAAAAGATTGTGTTCTGTGAATAATAATAAGAAAACTAAATTGAATCAGTCCATCATATAAACCCATCTTGTCTCTTCAGAAGACTTGGATTTAACCACTCAATAAGGATTTCTTTTTCAATGTCTTTATGATTTTTTGGAAAAAAGTCTGTGGAGGGATAGAAATTTCATATGATTTATTAAATATATCCAGCCCGATCTCACGGCAATTCATTCATATTTTACAAAGTGGCTAATTTGTAAAAATTTCATACACATTTTGCTAAATTATACATATTTTACCAGTTTTTACAATTCGTATGAATTTGCATGAATGACCTAGACCTAACCCCGCCCCTAAACCCACCCGTCACTGTGGTCTAGACAAATAGTTCAAAATCATACGAGTGAAGTCGTAAAAATTAGCCACCTTGTAAAATATGTATGAATCTTAGTCTTAGTGATAGTGTTAAAGGTGCTCTATGCAATCTTGCAGACACTATGGGCACAGCATGTGCACCAAAGTAAAAACAAACACCACCTCTTCTTGCCGATTGGTTGGCGAAGTTTGTTTTTGTTGTGGTGCCCATAGTGTTTCTTTTGGTATTGCAGCCTCTGTGTTGTCTTTCGAGGCCGGGTTTTTTCCCCAATGTATTCAAAGAGCAGACAGCAAGACGATCAAGGGGTGATGTATACGGTTTGAGATAAAAATGAAATCGAGCTAAAATCCTGCAACATCGCATAGAGCACCTTTAATTTATCTTTATTTGTATTTCAAAGATGAACAAAAGTCTTAGGGGTGACAGAATGATAGAATTCCTCATTAAAAGCAATGCAAAACAGCATAAACAGCTTAAGAGTTGGTACATCTGACTTTGACATTGTCTAGAAACAATATAATAGAGTAAATCAATGACCTCTCTTCACTCAAAGATACCGTTTCTGAGGACTTGGAATATAATAATTAAATTATATGAAAAATTTTCAGATTCTTTTCACAAGCAAAACAAAGTCTTGTTTTGGTTTGGAATGATTTAAAGTGAATAAACGAATACAGACGTTTCTCTTAAACTACCCCTTTAATTCTACTTCTCACTTTTTCTCTCACTTGCACAGGCTTATCTAAACTACTGATTTCTATGCCTGATAGAGCACCGTAGACTAGCATAAAGACACATTCCATAAATGCATGTTCAACGACCATGTCAAGACCATCGTAGCAATTTCCGCCTCACTGGAAAAAACAATACAGTTACCTGCGGGTGTGTGTGAGGGTGAGTGAGCGCATATGAACATTTCTGAAAAATATAAATGAATGTATAATGTCTCAACATCTTTGGTGCTCAGGTAAGTATGTGTATTTATCTTAAAAGACAACAGCTCCAGCAATATTGGCATTCCACATCCAAAGAGAGACACACGCCTGTTTTACGTTCTTCCCCACCTTGAGCTTGGCACTTTTAACCTCACTATGAATGGGTCACTTAAAGACACAATGATTAGTAAATAATCACAAAAAAATGTCATTTTGAATGATTCCTTTAAATCTATTATAAATGTCATCCTATTTTATAAATGATTAATTCCATATGGTAACAACTGATGCATAAACCATTTAACAAAAGCATGTATTCTGACTCATAGCTATCACAGTTGAGATTAATCAGTTCCTCGTCCCACTGTGGCTGACACCTGTCCTTCTCTCAAAGATTTGCTACTCTAAAAGTTCATTAGTTAATTCCTCTCTCTCCTGCTGAGTAACGGCTTTTGGGGAGCTCACACACTCTCTGACACACACATACATGCACGCACAAACACACTTTCATCTCTCTGTGCACACTGACCCAGTGCGGGGAGCCTCAGGCTTTTAATTGCTGCCATGGTGATTCCCTTCATTCTGAAAAGACAAGCGTCTCCACCCCTCTGCTTAGCACGTCACTCTCACTGCAGTTACACTCGTTTACTGCTGCCACCCCCTCGAACTACTACACCTCCTCTCATCACCCCGCCCATCACCCCCTGAACCTCCACAAAGAGACAGAAAGAAGATAACCTAAAATGAACATCAGATGTCATTTTTGTATAATATTATACCAATGAAACATCATTTACTCTTCACAGTTATTTGAAGCTGTTTGGATAATTGAAATTGTGTTTATTACAGCGGAATGTGTGTGGATGCGTGTTTGTGTGCAAATACTGCAGAGGCATAACAATGCAATGAATCATAAAAACATGCAGTAACCTATTTTAAGTGAACTTTTGAACTTTTCTTGTTAGCCCCCACCACACACACACACACATACTGTATACATACACACATCCACACACACAAGACAAAAGTCAGGAGAGCCCTTATTACATTTGTGTTTTGTTTCAACAGGTAGAGTGGTGTCATTCTCCACCTCTCTACTCCTCCCATCCTTTCAAATGCACATTCCTGCAATTACACACACACACACACACACACACACACACACACACACACACACACTTACATCTAAATGAGGACATACCAAAGGTTGTTTTTATATAAAGCTAATTATACTGACTAACTCAAATCCTAAATGTATCCATAAAAATAGCATTTCTAGAATGAAAAAAAAAAAGTTTAATTCCAATTGAATGTCATCAAAAGGACATATTGTAGCTCATTTTTGGGACAACTTTGAGCAAAAACTACAGTAAAATATGACATAAATATAACAATGATACTGGGAAAATGATTTTTTTTTTTAATTATTGGAATACTTTTTGCAAGATAATTAGTATAATACTATGTCAGTTATTTTACTTCAAAATGTCATGCTTAATTAAATGTGTTATGATTCCTTTATAATTATGAGTGAAAACTAAATTATTAATTTAATGTGCCAAGCTAATGTTTTTATATTTGAAACCTGTCAGTGAAAAGTGAGACAGACCACACACTATTAAAACAGAGAGTTATACAAATTTCTAAAAGACAAAGTGAGTGCCAGATACATCACTTTTCCCTAAAGCTAAGCCTTTAATACAGTCAGCAGCTTGAGTTAAAACAGGTGAATTTTCAGAAACTCTAATTACAACCCCCATCCTCAGACCCCAAAGGAGAAAAGGTCAATTTAAATCTGCCTTGTTCTCTTTTGCCTTGTTAAATTGAGGCATCTCGTTTTCATCAGGTGTTGCGTCAGTTCTAGCGGTTATTTGAGGAGTGAAAGGATGTGGAAACAAGAAAAAAGCCACGTTTATCCGGTATCCAAGCAAACAGCCGCAGAAAGGCATACCAGAGAGTCTTTATATCATTCTATTACCTGAGGACACACACACACACATTTAATGCTCCCTGAGGCAGTGAGATCTGACGCACCCTTGTATCACCCTGCAATTAGGAAACCCGCTTACATCATCCCTTAAGCTACTGTTACAAACACACACACCCAGGAAGCCAGCAAGATAGCTGACAGACACATAATCAAGTGTCACCGTACATGTCTGCCTCCCACCGTGCCTGATCATAAATGGGCAGGTTTAGAGCCCCAGAGACTAAGAAGAGGATCAGCTTTTCAGGCTATGGGTGGTCTTCAGGAAATATTTGGTAATATCCCCTCTTTCAAAACAATCTCTGTCCTCCTACCCACTCTCGCTTTAGGTGGCCATTATGATGCTGTTTTTATGATGATATAATGCTTCACCATACTTGTGCAAGCGCCCAAAGTGGGGGGGCTATGAGACATGACTTAGTAAACGACTCATTTTGCCTTTGATTTAAAAGCTCTAAGAGAAAATTCAGGAGTGAGCTGCAGGGGTGTTCCAAGAAACGTAAAAAGAAAGCCTTTCTCGTGAAGCATTTTTATGAGAATGTGATGAGATGATAAGCTCCTCTGAGAAGCCAAATGAACTCGCAATTGTTAAAACTTTATGATTTGTTTGCAACAGCTTGTTATGGAAAATGCATTTGGAAAAACTGTGCACTGGGTACGTTTTTGCTTGTGTTTCACTTATTTGATTTGTTTCTCTTTTATCCAGATTTTATCCAGAACTTATTGCAATAATTAAACAATATTTCTCTCTCTTTCCTCTTTATTACTTAATCTCACATATTTAGCTGGATTTTGGCGAAAACTGCAAGAGGCTTCTCTTATCAGAAGTTTTGTTTCATGAATTAATGAAAAATCTTGAATTATCTGGATCACAGCAGCTAAAACCACACAAAGTAGAATTAAACAGTTGCAAACTAGCTAAAAGTTGTCATGGTGTACGGGAGTTGTTT
Organism: Enteromius paludinosus; assembly: GCA_032361165.1. NCBI lineage: Eukaryota > Metazoa > Chordata > Actinopteri > Cypriniformes > Cyprinidae > Enteromius > Enteromius paludinosus. The sequence goes on along the minus strand of JAUMHQ010000044.1, from coordinate 1,729,294 downwards.
TATCTGTTGTACAGAACTGGTTTATCATTTAAACCAATGAATATTTCTAGTAATTTATTTTTCATGTTTTAATGAGACACACATAGTGTGGTCCTTATCAGTCGGGGCTAAGCCCAGGTGCTCAGCATTAAGCCACCGTACAACTTTCACCAGTGACCCTAAGGACATCTCACCTTTGCTCACTTAACCTCTGGAACCTTTACACACACTAGCTACACGCAGGAATTTACAACTTAACACACACTTGCACACACACACACACACACACACACACACACACTAATATATGCTCCAAGGAAGATCCCTTTAAAGGAACATATGGAGATCTTGTGTTTGTGACCAGACACAACCTGATAAAACAGTGTACAGACAAAATCAACACCCACACTCAGAAAGAGAGAGACACAACTTCCACACCCTGCTGCCCTTATGTCTGCAATTAATTGGCTAAAACAATGGAGTGATTAACCAAGTAAAAGAAAAGATGTGATGGTTGTTAGTGTTTGAAAGAGAAGGGTTAAGACACAGAGAGAGAAAGGAGAAAAAGAGTGAGGGTGATTGTTCGAGAATTCACATTAGGAAAAGCCGATTAGAGGGCATACACTGAACAGGATCAACTGTGTAAGCCAGAGAACAACACTAAGCTTTCATTCAAAGACTCAACCCTTTCAAATAGATCCTGATTTGTGCAGCATCCAAGACTCACACATATATATATATATATACACACATAGAGGGTGGCAGACATTCCTCTGGGAATAAAACTCTGTGAGAACTCAGATCTTAGCGTATCAGAATAGGTGGTGATTATGGGTGCTGTAGAGGGACAAAAAGCTCAACAGCATGCTATGTTTCACACACAATGCTGCTTGGACGTGATCTATTCAGACTGGGCAAGTCTGACCCATAAACATGACACACTCTCTAATGAAAGAGTCCTATGAGCCCTTTCTGACCCCCTTCTCCTTCACCTCATCATACACGGCCTTCAACTCATGTCAGAATGATTGCATTTATGAAAGAAATAGCACAGAGGTGGTTACCATGATATTTCTAAATCAATTAAAGAACTGTAGCAGAAACTAGTTGGAATTCAGTCTTAATGTTGGCTGTAGACTTTTGTGCTGTGGATGAAGGTTAGATATAAAATTTGAAAAACAAAAAAAAAATAATATGAAAACATGATTATGCAAATTAAACTTTTTCATTTCTATCATGCGATTTATACATGGCATCACAATTAAACATTTAGTTACATAAAGAAAACAGTGTGTGTTTAACTTGAAATCCTTCACTTGAATTGTTATGTGCCAACTGATATCTACATTATAGATTATATATATATTTCTATTTTATAGTTCAGTTTTTCTGTATGTTTTATTTTTTTTTTATAATTCAAGTATCCTCTAGATTCTGAGTCTCCCTACACTTCTCTTGTTCATTCATGTGTTAAACACTTGTCATTACAATATTTTCAACTTCACTTGAAGGGCACAATACATAAAGCATTACATTACATTTGATTGTTTCAATTGTTTATACAGGCTCTAAATGTGTCTGTAAGAGAGAAAAGGAAATACAAAACTGCACATTGTTGTTTTTATTCTAACCATAGTCACTTGAATGTACACCACATTGTAATTACGACTTTCAATCTTGCAAGTAGGAATTTCCCAGGAGGACTTGTAACATCTTCATATGTGACAGTACAAGAGATGACAAAACAGAATCTGAATGTTAATTCATGTTTCATTCGATCATTTATTATCTTACATCTGTTTATCCAGCTATGACCTCATATGGCTTCAGTATGGGTCTTCAATCAACACATAGCTTAAAAATGCAAAATAAGACACATTTACCAGAACAAAAAGGTTCGTTCTATTTCAACATTTTCTCTGAGCAATGAAAAATAGATTCTGGTCAAGAAAAAGGCCAAACTAGCAAAACACATACTGTACATTGAACACACACACACACACACGCACACTTCCACAAACACCCACACACAAATTCTCACACACCACCGAAACTACTCACTGCTGTTTGACAAACTTGAAAACCTGACAAACTAAACACCACAGAGGGCGTGAGTGTGTGTTTGTGTCCAGTCTTGGTTGACCATAGGAAGTGCGTGATTCAGTCATCCCAGCATCTCCTCTTTCTCTGGCTGTGTCGCAATACTTAGTGTGCTCTTCCTAGACAACATCTGTATGTGTCTATGATGTCCACAAATGCTGTCTAGGAAGACAACTCACTAGATTTTGAAACACAGCCACTGCCTCACCTCTCACTTTTAAGGTCAGGGAGTTACGAAGTGACTCGGCAAGCACACACCAATCAGGGAAACATTGCGTTGCCACGGAGATGGGAGGAAGCTGTAATTAAATAATGACAGAGCTGCGACTGAAGCCTGTTATTACCGAATTACATACGTATACACGTGCAACGAGATATACACTTTCACTCTGTCTCACCCTGTCAATCTCACACACAGTTTCCATGTGTTATTTCTGAACGGTGTTTGCTTGTTACACTTCTTGTGTCTGGTGTGTGTCAGTCCTTCTTTGTCTATGCTCACTTGTTTGTGTTTGTGTGACTGTGAGTGTGAGAACTCAAAGTGAAGAGGCTCTGTTAAGAGGTTAAAGATGACAGCAGTGCTGAAGAATGCTGACAATTCCACTCCAGCGCTGCTGAACTCACTCCTATTCCATCAGAATGGCCTACTGTGCCACTGTGTGACCAGAGCCAAAATGGAGTCCACTTCAGAGCAATTACACTCCCACGCTTTCACTCAGAATAGACGACTGTGTGACTGAGCAAACGGAGCCAAGATGGAGTCTACCTTCCAGAGTACCTCCACCCCCCATACAGCTGCATAATAACCAGCAAATGGACTCGTCAGCTTTCACATCAACAATATCTCATTATGAATTGTAGAGAGTTGGAGGGGTCTGAAGCTTCTTATTAATCGCTGAATCTTTCAATGTAAGTCAAAACATAAGGTTGATGGAGCATTAAATCTATATTTGTTTCAACAGGGTTTTGTTTTAACCTGTCAGTAACCACAAAACCCAAGTATATATGGGTTTTCATGTGTTCGGTAGGACACATGTGTAGCTTACAAGTTGGCATTTATGCATCGTTTAAAACATTTGGTAAAAAAAAACTATTTACAGTGTATACAGTGTTTGTTTGTATAATTTTTAATTGATGTGCTATAGTTATATTATTACGAAAAATAACCAATAATTTGGTCTTTTGGTATTTTATCTGTAGATTGACTCCTCCCTAGTGCGTTCTCTCATCACCACTGCTGCTATCTGAATAAAATGTATTTCAACACTACACGGACTGAGATGCTAGAAAGTTAATTTATGATTTGCCATCTGTCTGAACCAAAGAATTAATTGCAAACTGTCTATAGCATATTGCATTGCATAGCATCACATAATTTTTCATTGCATCGTATTGCATACAGTAGAATCGATTCTAAATAAGATCACACTGCATCATAATATGGTTGAATCGTATCGCATTGCATATCATATTGGCCTCAGATATGTAGATAAACATCCCTAATCCAAATATTTTGCGTGTGCAATATAATATTGTCAACAAAGCATGAGTGGCAGGATGATTTTTGTAACTGTGTGTACTCTACATTCAACATACACAAACTTTTTACAATTTTAGCACTGAATAGTTTGCCCACAAAGTTGTACAATGATCCATGCTGTTGTTTCAGTCAAGAACAAGTAAAAAAAATCATTTTTGGTCATATTACTGGATTGAAATAGCGCCAACATAGAACTAGGTTGACACTTTCTAGTGCACATGTGTCGACCTGCTGTGTTCACAGACACTGTCAAATTGAGTATGTTTTGGTAAGGCAATGTGTTCAGTTGTACGGATATGCTAAGAGCTACATCAAAACCGATGAATACTTTGGACTTTATTCAAAGCTCATATATTCATGTTGCGCCAACGGTAGGTTGCTCAAGTACAACAATTATCAAATGGACAATTGACAGAACAACATTATCAATCTAACACTGATTTTCACAGCACGGTTATACCACAAAACACATTAGCATTTGGATAAAAAAAAAAAAAATAAGTTTTTTAAGCAGTAAACATATGCTAAGTATGCCAAAAAACAATTATGAGTGCACAAAATGGACCTCAAGAGAATGTCTTTAACAATTTCCTATTAAAAAATGTCCACCCCCTGAAAGTTATTGTAAAATGTGTACACTGTGTACAACCACTTTTTTGTACTCAAAAGACTCATTCATAGACTCAGTTTTACAGGCTTCCATAATAGTTTTCAGTAAGAATTCTCTATTGGGCTACTTTCTTTACACTGATTTTCTTGTAAAGGAAGTCGATATCTGACACCCTAAATGTAACAGATTAGCTGATATAACACTAATCAAGGGCCTTAATTATTTAATTCAAGTGCTTCCAGTGGTGTGCTGCTAGGTAGCTGTTGTGATATTGTGTTCTACTTGCTGTGGTGTTGTGAAGGTGAAACTAAAGACCATGGAGTGGCCAGGATGGTTGCTAGGATACGGCCGGAGTTTCAGTTACATGCTAACAAGAAATTGCCCACTTCTTGTTACCAGTCACTAAGACACTCACTCACACGTAAACAATCTCAGACACAAACCCAACTACACACACAGCCACACACAGAATTACAAAAGTGGCTTGCTTAATCTGAAAAGGACATCTTTGACACTCAGTTGTGTGTGTGCATGTACATGTGGGTGCATGTTTAGATAGGAATATAAGCCCCGCGTGGTGTTGCCTGACAGGTCAAATAAGCAATAGAGATTGATGATGCTGTTGTGTGGCGTGCTCCTCAAATCTAGCGCACTTTGTTAAATCCATTTCACATAAATGTGGAAAAAGATTAGAGATGAGCCCAGAAAACACACCCTGTTCATGAACCAAACACACACATTCTTGCACACCAATGAGGCTTTCAAAAGTTTTCACAAGTTCAAAATCTCATATTTCAGCAGAAAAACAATCTGAAAATGGTCTGAATCCACAATGAGCTCAAAACATGTCAAAAACACATATTGACCTGTTTAGACAAACACGAATCACTTATCAAGTGGTTTAATGGTCAAAGGCCATAACTGTGTGGTCAACTGATTTAAAAAAAGGATGTCTCGTAAATCCCCCATACACTTACTCACTCAAACACATGCAAACACACACACACACACACACACAGGTGTTTTTTCTTATAATTGTGGATGGCTCAGTGCCTGGCCTGGAGACTGTCTGTCTGAGACTCTCTCCTGAGTAATGCTCAGGTGTGTGTGTGTGTGTGTGTGTGTGTGTCCCTCTTTGGTTCTTTCACCTTCCAAGCAAACTTACGATATTCCCTTCTATCACAAACCGCAAAAATACAAAAAAAAGATCAAATGCATTGCACTGGCTGGGTCAAATCAATTCCTGCAAACAACAGTAAGCGAAAAATTTATATACATTGATATTATTCCAATTTTATAGCTACTAATTCAGCTTTATCTCCAAACATTGATAACACTGCATTTAAACTTCTGTATTACCAGAATATTTTGAATGTCATGATGCCATAAACAAAAGCACATACAGTATACCACTACACTATAAAGAAAAGTGTATGAATGTGAACTAGCTCATTCAAAGTTTAATGAATTATATTTGCATGACAGAACGTGAAAAATAAAATCATTTGGCATCAATTTACATGGCTTTCTTTCCTTGCAGTGCATAAAATGTAAATATAAAGGGCCAGATTTACTGAACAAGGCAAATTAGCAATTCCAAAAGAGTGCCAATGGGTGTGGAAATTTCTGCGGATTTGCTCACAGTGTTCAAATTAAAGAACACAGATGCAACTTCTCATTTACATATCAACCATCACAATATACCAAGCACAGCACAAATAAGAGCAGTTGCAAATAAAGAATAAAGAAATAAAGAATCCACATTGTGTTAACAAGAACCAGAGGTCAAAAAAAGCTAGAAGTTGCAAGAGGCTATGCTAGACCTGGTATTGCTTGACTCCTTGTTAAGGGTTCCAAGCCGTCTTTTTATTTCCTGATGCAGATTAAAAATAACATATTCTTCTGCTAAAAAGGCATTTTTTTTGCCAAAAAAGAACCTTTATTTTTAATAGTGTAATGCCCAGTGTTTCCATTGGCCTGTGACTCAGTGGCCAACATCATTGCAAGTGGCCCAAGCAAATAAAGGTCTATACACTGTATGTAGTTTTGTTGTGTGTTCAGTGTTCATTGATTTTTGGAAAACACATTTTTCTTTAAATACCAGCACAAATGTAAGTTCATGCTTTAGTTTGTTTTTGTTACAAGGAACTACTTTGATATGCTTTAAAGTCTCACGTTTTGCATTAATTTAATTTTCTTGCACATGCTGATCATTTTGCTTCATAAGACCTCAATGTATCATCAGGAACAACGTTTTGTTCTGTGATATGCTTTTCTTATTCTCATAAATTGGCAGCCAAAATTGGTGACGCAAATGAATTAAATTGATGAAATTTAGTTGGCTGATCAAAAACTCAGACTTCACAAATACTTCAGCATACTTCACACACTATGAATTAAGATAAAATCATGTAAATGATGGGTGTGATCCGTCACTCCGTTATAAAGGAGATAATGCCCTGCAATCTAAATGGTGGCTCATGCAGAGTAGCATATTGTAAAATGTTCTCTAAATTCACTTTTATTATGTTAATAATCAAGACCAATTTAAATGGCACTTGTGTGTGATATTCCAAGTCTTCTAAAGGCATGCACTAAGAGGCATGCAGCAGATGCATGTTAGAGGGAAGATTAGTCATAAAGGCTATAAAGGGCTATAATTTATTGTTTTTCTGTTCTGTTTGCATATATTTCCGAAAATCCGGTCCAGAGAATTTAAAACTTGTGTTAAGTGCATTCCATGCTGACTGAACTACTAAAAATACATTCACTTTACATTACGCATAATTTTAAGTCCCCATACGTTAAAATGGCAGAGTAAATCCATGGTAAGAATAACAGTTTGTTATAAATACAGATGAATAAAGATGTTTACAGAATACAAAATAACACTGTTAGTTCAATTGAATAATGTTGTAATATTACTTTTAAATATTCCTGAGTATGTTAACTTTAAAATAACTTGACATTTATTACTTCATCTACCTGGGAAGAGTTTACTTTCTTTACTTAAAACCAATTCTTAAATGAACTTTAGTTTTATCTTTAAGTTCGCTTTGCAAAAACAGGCGACTGGTGTCCAAGCTTTTTAAGTAGACTAAATTAGTTAGAATTGAGAGTGTACAATTGCTCACAATGTTTGCTATTTTATGAAGAAGTTTAGCAAATGGTGTGCAACAGATTTTTACCTGTTGCATCTTGCTTAAATATTCTCATTTGCATATTTTTAGAAAGCACAGTAATGACCCGCAGCTTTAACCGATTATTGACTCATTCGTTCCAAAGCTGCAACCTGAAAAAGAACGCAAGTTTTTTAATGACTAAGGAGAAAAATATTTTATTATATCGAATCCACTGATGACTTTCGGAAGAAGGCATGAAAATGTGTGAAATGCAGGTCATGCAGACAAACACAACAACACAAAAAACACAGACAGATCTGACACACATGTACACACATGTCTACAAGCTTGAGGTTTTTCCATTATAAGTCATTGTCACTATGGCAACAGGCTATAAACTCCTTTCCTGTCTTCATTAAAATCTGATTATGAATGAAATTAAATCCCACACATGCACACACACATATACACTCGTACCTAATAACGCTATACTTCAACAGACAGGCAACACTTCACTCTATTGTATCCGTCTTTAATTTCAAAACTGTTCCCACCAACTCGTGTGAACAGACAAGGCTTAGCAAGTGTGTGTGTGTGTTGTGAGCTGAGAGGACTGGGGTTAAGCGTCCACTCCGCAGACAAAAGCCAAACTCTCTACAGCACTGTGACCTAGGAAACGCTGAGCTCGGTAAACACACACACGCAGACACACACTCTGAGATGGCAAACAGTTTGGCTTGTCTAGCGTTTGGTGTGCGGATTAAGCAAGAAAACCACTATGATTTTTCACCCCAAAAACTCGTGGCACATTGCTCAAGAAAACCACACAGTCAAAGCCATATTTAAAATCAGCTAAGCGTGTGTGAACCCAAAGCCACTGCTAACAGACATGACAGGAATATGAAGATGTCTGCTGGCATATTCACATATTCAACCTCTCTCTTTTTCTACGCGTTTAAGTTTCTAATCTTCTCACGAAGCCTTTCTCATAACATAACGTCAGCGTTCCCAGAGACTTCAATAATGTTTTGCTTTGGTTTGCAAGCGCTGTAACACAAGCAGGCCTGATCGTTTTAATTTATGTTCTGAGGTTAAAGCTGTAATTTCAGCACTACTATTACTATTGCAAAACACAAAAAAATTTCAAATATAACGCTTATTTTCAAAAAGAGACCCCTTCATCTGTCATTGGAAAGTAAAGCAAAGAGTTCCACCCCAAAGTCACACCATTTGTTGAGTCCAAATAACAAAAATGTAATATCTTCAATTGTGTTCAGAATAAAAATCATATGAATATTTAGAATTAAATGAAGAATTAATTTATAGATGAGCTATCCCTTTGATCTAAAAGAAAAATTAGACGCACTTTCCATGTCTTTATCCACGGACATAAGAACGTTGATCAATATCTGTCCTTATGGTTCAAAAAAATGTGCAAAAAATGATGCTTACACAATCACCATTGTAATGCATTTGATTTGACCTAATAACCAATGACAGGCTCAATAAAAGCCACACACAGTCGTCACAACGGGAGAAATTCCTTCGATGGTCAGAAACACCCACAAACACACTCTGAAAGTTTGCACAGTGTGAACGGTTACTGGATGAGGGATGATGGCTACGTGACATGACAACAGTAACATAGCAACTATGAGCAGGAATTCGCGCCAAAAGATATGTTTGTGCCAACTTGATTTAGAACAGAAAATTATAAAAACACCTGCCCCAACTAACCCCAGCATCTATAAAATTACAAGTAAGGAGAAACATCATATGCAAAATCAATGTTTTTTCATGTACTGGTCAACTTTTAGATTTTGGCCTATTTTCCAGACTGTTGTGTTTTGCAATTAGTTTTTTTCTTTCTTTCTTTTTCCGGTCTATATTTTGAAGGTGTTTACAGAAGGGTTTGTTAATATATCTTTGACCTGGTTCACATTTTTATTTCCAAACAGAAAATTAGCACATTTAATTTCTGAAAACTTGTAATACAAAACAATTGTTTTACATATAATGTAATTACCTAGGGTAATTTCCTAATTTACATAGGGAAGTATCTATTTCTTAAAATAATCACCTGTGGTGTCTTGCTTTAAATATTTCAGGATATATTTTAGTTAACTTTTTTTCTCACTCTTTTTTTATTGGTGTTCCACTCTCATTTTCAAACTACTGTTGAGTTTTTACAGAGTTCTTAATGGACTTTCAAAAATCTGACCAATCTCTCTCTCGCTCTCTCTCTCTGCCTTCACGCCTCCTCTTTTCTCTAAGTTCCTTTCTTCTTTCTTTCCCACTTTCTCTCTATCCAAACATACACAGCTGTGACCGACCTGCTGTCCATGAGAAATGTTATCTGAACGTTCTCTCCAACATACTGAATGTTATTCAAAGGTTTTCAAACAGGCCTGGCCTCTGAGGAAACAAAAGGCAGAAATACTTCAGCCGCTACTGTGGCAGCGGCCGTATGTGTGTAACCATAACTCATATTCACACAGACACACACACAAACATATACGCGCACACACACGTACAGCAGAAGCCGGGGTCACTAGGGCACCCGGCAAGATGAACAAAACAAGCTCTAGAAGGTTCTGTCACCCACTACCAGACCATCCCCCTCAAAAAAAAAAAAAAATCACACACACTCCTTCCAGACACATTAACGTCAAACCTGATCAGAGGAGCAGAGGGAGAGGACGCTCAGATGAGAAAGAAATGCACGTAAAGAAGCATAAAAGAAAGAAGGGATGAGCGAACTGTAAAGGAGCAAAATAAAGCAAAACGAGATAGACAGAGTGATGAAAGAGGCAGGCAGATAAAAGCTGCACATGTTAGCCAATAGCCACAGATGTAGACGAGCAGAGATAATCTAATGAGGAAAGAACACTCTGTGTGTGTGTGTGTGTGTGTATTTCAGGACATCAAATCAAATAATTCTATCAGAAAGTACACTAGCAGTGCTTCCTCCTTTTCCCTCATTGTCTTTTTTCCCCCCTCTCTTACACACCTGCTACCATCTTGCTGAAATTGAGTTCACAGACAGACCAGAAAAATCCTACATAAGAAGCATAAAATCCTGCACACACACTTTTATTGACTATTGTTTGGTTGTTTTTTAAACTGAGTTAATAATACTTTGTATCCCAACTTTCAGTGTTTTTACATTTTCATTATAACATTATTTAGGATGTTTATTAAGCCATTTTCCATTGGCTGATACTCCAGTCTAGCTCATTTCAGGTTTTATTATCCATAAGGGTTCATTTGGTCCCAACATTGTATAAGCACAACTTGACCTCCTCACAAAAACACACACACACACACACACACACACACACACACACACACACACACACACACACACACAATCTGATGCTTTAAAAAAGGCCTGTGCTTTGCTGAAAACATTAATCTGTTTCTTTAACATTTCATTTTAAGACCAGCATTTTACTTGTCACAAACACACACACCTGATAGTTGAGCCTGAGGATCCCAGAGTATTTTTAGGAGACCACACACACAACCATACCATGTCTAGAACATGAACAGTGAATATATGACTGCAGAAACATGAGCGATATGTGCAGCACACACACACACACGTACACTTCCTCCATCAACCTCCTGCAAAGTCCGTTAGAATGTTGTTTTTCCTGGTAAAGCTGTTAGCGCTCGCTATCCTTCCTCTTGCTGTCTCTGAGCAGCAGATGTTTAAGCGTGTATCTCCTTTTAACTCAATTTAGTCCGTTCATGGTCTGAACCTCCCTTACTGCTGATCCCTAGATGTCCTGCATAACTCAATTATAAACACACACACACACACTTATGTCTGGGAGTAATGAGCAAGATTTAGAAGACAGATCTCAAAATGTTGTGTTTATGCTATAATTTTTCTCCAAATTTAATGTCACTATCTTTGGTTACTAATAAAAATGTATTAAAACAGCATCTACAAACCAAACCAAGAAAATTAGAGAATGAAACAGCAACATTTTAATGTATTAAAGCGTACTCCTAGATTAGAAAGATCCCAGATCCAACTGCAGCACAAGTAAATGTAAATAATAAGTAACAAAAAAAGTAAATACTGTACATTTGTAAATGCATTTGTAAAAGATACATTAATTAAAAAACTTCGGTAAAGATACAAAAATAAATCCTGTTTAAAAAAGGCAACAAAAGGTGAACTGAGAGAGACAGTGAAAAGGAGAGTAAGAGGAAAGAAAAGGGGTGAGAAAAAAAAACAGAGAGAGGAAAGAGAGGGGCTAAAAGATAAAGGACTCACAGTCTGAAGAGTTTGGTCGTGCCCAGAAACAGCAACTCCGGAAGAACCTGAAGATTATTCCTGTTGAGACGCCTGCAAACACAGACACACGCAGCGACATGAAATCACACAGAACACACAGTGATGTCGTTTCTGTACATTCACAAGAGCAAAATTCAATGACTGTGAGGCACCAGAAATTGTATGAGGTCTATCAGACCATAAACTATTTGCAGAAAGTCTAATCTAACATGTGGGGTTGTCTGCTCACAAAACTGACTGCAACAAGTTTTGAAACCACTGGAATAATCTACCCCGTGACATATTAAAGCATCAGAAAAATATAAACACAGAAAATATTGTGAATAGATTCCATATGAAACGACAGATCTAAATGTTTACAGAATATGCACTGATTGAGCTCAAGAAAAATACTTCAAACGTTTAATGTTATAAAATATTTCAATTCGGGCCTGCCAGTCATCAACTTGAGCCTTGACTGTGTGTGTGTGTGTGGCTGGCAGACACTGTCAGTGTGTGGGGGCATCTAGCAAACACACACAGACAAAGAACAGCCCGGAAAAACAGATGTGGGAAAAACAAACAGAACGTCTCACACAAAGTGAAGCAAAGGAACTTACAGTGCAAATACACACACACACACACTCACACATATGCACACACGTCATGAAAGGAAATGATGCATATTTGCTTAACTTCAATGAAAATCCAGTGATAAAAAGTAATTTCTTACTTTGTCTTGCTCGGGTTCTCTGACATGGTAATAAACTGAGTAATATTCCCGACTAGTGCATGTATAATAGACATTATGCATGACAATCAGCACATATATAATACCCACTGTGCATATTAATGAAGAGTGGCGCCACTGCTGTCTGTGTGTTAGATTAATGAGGCTTGAGATTAATCAATAATGTTTTTAATACCAGAATACTGATCGTTCAGAGCAGCTTATTAAGCTCCCAGGTTTTGAGAACTTCTACAATGGCATTATGAAGTCTACAAATAATACAATAATACAAACACCCAATCAATTCTTGTGCTCTGACATCAGCATGCGAGATTTACCACAAGTCAATCACAAAAGCCGGAGTTCTAAAGTGAACTCTGCCAGCACAAAGTACGAAACCATCAAGCTTTCACTCTCCCTGTTTTTATGCCCTCACTTTCTCTGACATACTCTTGCAAACACTCAAACATAGCAGCCGATGACATCATCGTTCAGCTTCTGGGGTTACATCATTCCATTTGAATATTTAATGAATGATGAAATAATAACGAGGCACACAGTGCTGCACACTCCAGAAATGCCCACGTGTTTCACTCAGGCACAGAGGACAACCTCCCCAGAGGACCCCGCTGCAGAAACACACAAAGACACACACACAGTGCTTAAAGCGAATAAGATCGGCCCTTAAAATAGACGAGTACACACAGACACACACACTTACAGATAGAAATGCACATAGTCAGACTCTGACACACACACACACAGACATGCACTCACAGTCATTTCCAAGGAGGGCCATAAAGTGAGATGACTTTTAATGCCAAAAAACACCCAACAAGACTGAACAGAGGAAAGAATGAATTGAAAGTTAGTGTGAAGACGCACACTGCAACTGTAGCATAAAGCACACATGATCCGCAATCAATCACATATAGCTCATGAGATAAGTTTATGGCTTGATTTATAAATCAGTAGGCTCAGACGGGGCCGCCCACAGTCTGCTCGCTGACAGCCTGATGCATATTGCACACAAAACTGAAAAAGCACTTTCTTCATTTGGCAAGCACTAATCTGATTGGCTAGATCTGTGTAACTTCCTTATGCACAAAAGTCCAGAAGGACACAAAGTCAGGTACTGGCCTAATTCAATGAACACTTTTGACAATGAAATAACGGTTGGATTGGGCAGTAGATTAAAATGATTAAACAACAGTATTCAGTATTTAGTAGCAAGTCAAAGTAATTTTGATTTTGGAGTTGTGAATAAAATGATCAGTTGTGGATAGGCAGATATTCGGTTCACAGAGTGTACATTCCTTTTTTTTTTTAAATAAATATAACCACATAATATGTAAATACGTGTTCTAAACAACTGTTCATGGCAGCCACCACACCTTTATTTAGTTGTACACAGGTCTGGTATAAAGTATAGTAAAAAAATGAAAAAAGATGCAAAATAAAACAAAAAGTGCTTCAGTTTAAACTACACTTAAAATACTGCTGCATAAATGGGCAATTAAAAACGAGCTGCAATGTGGACTAGACCATTTGCCGTTTAGTCCAAGGTTCGCCGCATAAGACATTAACTCACAAGCAACAATTAGTCCAATAGTGTGTGTTTGTAAAGAAAAAAGAACAGCAAAACAAGCTTCATCACTGCGGAAGGAAAGAGAATGCATGAGGAAATGACTGAGATGAGAAAAAAATCTGTATGCTTACATTACCTGACTGCATTGCTCATGGCTAGCAAGCCGTGACGAAGGGTGTTTGTGCGTATGTGTGTGTCTAAAAAGGGGGGTCATACGTGGAACAGAGTCTCCACTTTTCTTCCCTACAGGAGGTCGTCACACCCAATACCTAAACGCATCTCCAATACGCATACACACACACACACTCTCTCACACATATTTATGAAGGGCCTTTGGTAAGGCCATTATAATGCCTGTGCGTTCTAATCCTCTCAGCTATGCAGTCACCCTCCAGCATTAGACTCCTGCTTTTGTACCGGCACAGTGGGACTGATCTTACACACTGACTTTAGCTGTGCTATTCAGCGCTAACGCTAGCTCCTCTATCCCTACACTTATCACTATAAAGAGCTATTCATCGCCACCATTCGCCCGCCTCACCCTTCAGTTATGCCAACACTGCACAATTTATGCCGAAAGCAAGTTTGCTATTAATACAAGCTATTACCAGTTAGCTGTACGCTGCTTTATGAGCTATATGTCACCGCACAAAACCGCATTCATGGTTAATGCCAGTGACCCTTTTGCTAGTTAGCATTCAGAGCCACAAGCAGCTAATACAAATCCTTTATTAAACTAAAACTAAAAAGTTATCATACTCGTGAGTGAATTACATATGTGTTTTTCACAGAGCCGAGATGGCAAGTGCCTTTTGTGGTTCAGCTGGGTTGGTCGCAGTCATTAAATATTTCCTCACCAAATTAAAAGGTAATGACTAGCAGAAAAATCGGATAGCGTTGAGCAGGTGATTGACTGAGCCTCACGAGGCGCAGCTCAAATGCCAGTTCTAATGTGACTGTGTGTAAACCCAGCATCTGCCAGTCACCATTAAGCAATGGTAATTGACAGTAAATCATCTTAAAGTCAGAATACTGTTTCAACAATTAGAACCTAGATAGTAATCATAATCGTACAATGGCATAAAATCGTGTTTAAGCTCTCCTCAGGAGAGAAATAAGGTTTTGCAGAGAATTTAAGATCCGCATGGCCTTGAGTTGTATAATACATTATTGTACTGCACAATAATCTTTATTAATTGTAATCCATTATTAATTACCAATTCGCCATGGGTTCCTCTGGGAATTTAAAATGGGTTTTTAGAATTTATGAGCTTAGTGCAGTGTGCAGCTACGGAGTAAAAAGAAAATCACAATGTACAATATGAGTAAATTAAAATTAAATTAACATCAGTACTGAAGATCATATGTATATATAAATGTTAGGTAGCCTAGAAGGTACTTATTGTGTTCATTTTGTAAAAACGTGTACAATTCATGTTCGTGGTATCAAATGATTAATTGAAATGTTAGTACATAGTAGTTAAAGACTTGTACGTAGTACGTTAAAACTTCACATAAAGTGAGTCAGATAATTTTGTAATACAATGTAGTTTAGACAGTTATACCTGAAAGATTCTGCTGTGAAATATACATAATTTTTTTTTTTTACAATTTTGAAATACTTTCAAGTCACTGAAGTGACCTAAATGAATTAATGAAATGTAAGCCATAGAAAATACTCCTTAAGGAGTATGTACATAATGACTACAACTACAAGGATTTGAGTTTATATGCTGGACAAATCAGAAAACTGTAGCAACTTGTTAACCAGAGACCTTATTGCACTCATAAATGGAAAGTTGCTTTTCTGAAAACCCATTCCGTGTTTGCTCTATATTAATTTGTCATATTGGCTCATGTTGTATTATCTGTGTAAAGCATTAATGGAGATCTGCAGTACACCAAGTGCACCACTTTAAGAAACTGACGAAACCTAAACTTTTGTCTGAGTCAGTGACAAAGAGATAAAGGCCATCAGAATGAATATGGTTTGAAAATGGAGAATAGCTGGGGGGTAAAAGCTTGAAAGAAAAGGTGGGTGTGTGTGTGTGTGGGGGGGGGTTCCTTAAGAGCGTAATTCCCGTTTCCATTCCAGCTTCCAGTGTCACTCTCTTAAAGGGCTGTGTGTGCCAGAGTTAGTTGCGCATGTGTGTGTTCCCCTGAGGCTGGGTTGGCTGTCAGACAAAAATGTTGCTCCATGAAATCCTGACCACAATGTGCGCACACACACATGCCCACAACATACAATGTCCACCATTAATATATGAAAACACACACTTGATTGTGTAATGTCATTTTGTAATTAATTGTAATCGGCAGGTCACACCGTTAATGTTAACTCACAAATATGCTACTGACTTTTAGCCCTACCGGCCAGTGCAGCATACCTTGTGAGTGTGTGTGTGTGTGTGTGTGTGTGTGTGAGTGTATGTGCATTAGTCACTCACAGTCTTTCCAGCTCTTTCAGGTCCTGAAATGCCCCTCTCTCAATAGAACTGATCTTGTTCTCCATTAGCTGCCTAAGAATGGAAATGAAAAAGAGAGAGAGACTAAAATAAAGACAAGTCACTCATTGCATGAATTTCAATGATTAAAACAAGTTTATATGTCGGCACATACTTGGCTCTTTTATAGAGAGCACTTTACAGTTCATTGTCCACAAATAGTTTTCACAAACACCATTTCACAGGATATCTCATGATCTGAGACCCTCCTCTCATTATAAAACCACAGTAAATAAGAGCTTTTAACCTCAGTCTAAATACAACATCTATACTTAGACTATGATAAAAAAAAAAAAAACATAACTGCACCATTTCCTTCAGCTACACTGCCTACAAAAGCAAAGCTCTTGTCAAAATTTTGTGAACTGGCTGAAGTCTGGGCTTTTAGACTGTGATTTGTCCTATGACACACAGGTTTTTCTTAACTAAACCCAGATTTAGATTTTTTATAAAATAATAATAAAAGTGTGGCAACACACATCAAATCAGTAAATCAAACAACACTTCAATTTTTCTCAGCTATGGCGCAGTTACTGCGTCTTTATAGCGGTGCATTACAACATCACAGATACCCAGGTGAACTTTCATATGTATTCCCTTGCAGTACGGGAATCATATATTTATAACATCATTCAAAGGTACACTGATGCATTATTTAACCCTTCTGTTGCTGGAAATTGACCCTACATGAGAAATCACAGCTCACATTTCACAATTTTCTATTTGACTAAGCACGAATTTGAGAGACATCTGTGAAGGATGTCAAGAAGTGTCGGTTTAACAAAAGTTGATGTTCATTTAAAGTATACAGTGTGTAATAAATCTAAAGTAGAACACTCTAAATCTCATCTGCAACCCCACAGAAGTAGAAGAATACACCATGTTTTTATGTTTTGTTTGTTTTTGATATGATTCAAGAATATGTGGTAGTTTAGATTCCACAACTTTGGACATACAGGTAATTTCAGTGATGTCTTACAGGAGCAAGACTTGAAAATAATGAAAATGAAAATAATGCATCAGGAAAGACAGACAGAGAGAAAGTCTTCAGCTGAAATACTACCCTCCAAGTGGGAGGGCAAACCTGTTCTTACATGAGCTCTCTATATGTCTCTCTCTCTCTCTAACATATACATTCACACCCACACATTCCATCTCACACATTTACATTCACAAAATATCCTACTCCGTCACAACCTCACACAGAGACAGGGAGGAAGATGGAAAGAAAGATATAGACAGGCACTTCACATTCCGATAACGCAATCATTTTTCTTAATAAATGCTGTCTTTGTTTGTGTTTGACAATCATGGGCTCACTGCCTCGTTAAGCTTCACCGTTCAAACTTGTTTGCTCTAAGTGTGCATATCCTACAAGTGTTTAACCTCCAGTGAAATCCATAACAATGTATTTTGTGACAAGCTATGTTTTTTTTGCCATGAAAATGCGTAACTTCACTGGCATTTATCTAATAATGGGACCATTGGGGACCAATATGTTTGCTAGATAATGGAAATGTAATGAGCATAGATTGTAGTTACATTTATTTTAAAACATACATTGTTTTTAAAAGTAGCCTGATGAAAATAAATATTTTACGTACTTACGTGATAAAATCTACATTATACAGTTATATGCATCCTAATCCAAAAAAGAATAGGAATAATAACTAGTTCTTATTAGCTCTAAAACTAGTTCAGTACTTACAGAACTCTGAGGTGCCGCAGTCCCGCGAAATCTGCCTTAGTGATTTTAGTCAGATTGTTTGCATTCAGGTCACTGTGGAAAGAAGAGAGCGGGAAAAAATTATGAATAATGACTTACGTATTTAGCCATAATTAAGAAGTCTAAATCAGGCCATTAAGTGGTAAATGATGCTAGGAACCATTTTTTCTTTTCTGGCCACTTCATTACACTGGCCTACACTACAATGCATTTCATGTGTTCAAGAGCATGCTAGATTGCATAAATTATCTGCATCAACATGCACCCTTAGTGAGTGTATTATATCATTAATGGTGTGCTAGACTGAGGATGAGTTCTTAGCAGGTTTCTAATTAAATTCTGGTCAGGGTTCAGCAATCCTGACCAATTAACGTTGGTGTCATGTAGCTTTTGAAACCTGATTTTCTATATAATAGCTACTTATACAGCTACCCAGCCAAAAATGAATATCACAGACCTTAAACAGACCATAGGAGTGATTGAAATTCTAATAATTAAGAAGAAAGCAGTATTTAAACTGTCTTTGGTTTTTCAACAGCTTCTCTGCCTCTTGCTGTCTCAAAGCAGCGCAGGTTGTGTTTAAACTTCATGCCAGTTTAATTAATGAATCCCACTTCAGAAAGACAGTCAATGTAAGAGACAGATAGAGACATGCGTGAGTGGAATAGAAAAGGACACTCTGGTATTGTTCTGATGACAGCACTTCAAGAGGGAAAAAGCATGTAACAGAATAATATTAATATAGAATTTGTGTGGGTTATTATATTACATTTAGAGAGTTATAAATGATCAATAACAGTTAAATGGAATAACAGACACGAATAAATAATATTATATAATGCATATTATGAATATATTATTAAGAGTATATTAAGAGTACTGCTTGGTCGTGCTGTGTGCATGCTAAATAATTTAGAGATAATATCTGTAATGTTATATATATATATGTTTTTAATTATTGTGGCTCAAATGTATAATAGATATACACTGTTATGACTATAGTAAAGTGTTGGTCTGTACAATTGTGTTAATATTGCGTGTGTCGGCGCACTCACAGTCGCTCAGCGTTGCGGGGAATGTTCCGCGGCACGCTCCGCAGACTCTGCCCATGGCAGTCCACCGCTGTCCCGCTGCAGGAGCACTGAGACGGGCACGACTGAGCCCCAGCCCCGCCAAGCAATGCACACAGCACCACTGCTTTTAACACAAACATCACTGCTGTTTCCTCAAGTTCTGATAAAACGCGAAATTCCCGGTGCGAAACAGTTGCGCCAGAGCAGGCGCAGGAGTTTTAAATCCAAAAAATGAGAGGAGTCACAACAAATGATCTTTGAGAAGAAAACACTTGTAATCTCCTCCGGCTGGAATGTTTTTCCCTTCTTCTTTACAAAGGGAAACAAATTACAATTCAATCCAGATCAGCTCCCATCTGAGGTCTGCGTAGTCTCTTCTGTACAGGGACGCGAGTTTAGAGTCCAGATCCAGACGATTCCGCAGCAAACCAAAGTTTAAACTAATCCCGCACGCGCATTGTAGCTCTGCGTTTTTGTTTTGTGGCTCCTAAAACACCTTATGCGCACATTTACGTCAACAGGAGACACGCGCTTGGAAAAACGCACTTGAAAAGCCACCTGGTGATAGAGATGCGGTCATACACATCCAGCGAGCTGATCTTCACGTGCGCTTAGAGGGTATTGATTAATTGGGTGTATTGATCTCGCGCGCCCTCATGCATCCATCATGTTGTCACACAGGGACAAATCTGCTTTATAAATCCAACTAGGTGCAGGGTAAAGTCCTGGGTGATCCTCGCTGATCTGCGTTTACTCGAATAGCTACTCAATCGGAAGTGTGTGTGTCTCTCTGGCACCTGATGGCGCGCGCGCGGGTGTGTGTGTGCGTCTCTCTGTGTGTGTGTTCAGAGCAAAGGCGGCGCCTCTAGTGTGGAAATAAGCCCCGCACACCGATAATACTCAGTAACGGAATCACACACAATTTCTCGATCCAAAACGGGTACCGAGTCCAGCCAGAAGACAGTCAAACCCGTCCTTCAACCTTACTGCACTGAGACACCACGGACCTTAAAGAATCACTTAAAACATATTAGCCTATCTGACAGGTAGGAATATAGTGTTTTTAAAGAATCCCGACTTTAGAGTCATGAACTTGCTGACTAAATGGGCTTTTTCCTGGAGTGAGTGAATCAAATATTTCCCGTGCATGCACCAGTGCAGTGAATGAACTCCTGTGCTTTGATTCTCTCCGTTCTCATGCTCGGATTCAAGTTGTTTTAGGTGAAGTGCGGCTCTCGGACACGGGATTCTCTCTCTGTCTGACTAACATGGAATTGCTCTATATACACCGGGAGCGGCTCCACCCCCTCGATCCGCCCCGCTGGCCGCATGAGCCCGAACCGTCTGCCTTCTACGGCACTGCCGCTCTGGGGACATGAACAGCTATCACGAGCAGTCTAAAGACGGTAGCCGATGCGCAAGTGACGCACAAAGGGCTTACAAGTGAGGCAGCATCTGTTTCTCGCTTACACACTCTCTCTTTTTCTTGTGAATGAGGTAAATGGATGGTTGGCTGTTTGGTAATTGCAGGGAAAGTTTCGAGACTGTCTAAATCAATCTAAGCTGTTTAAGGAGATTATTACAGATGAGTATCTACAGATCTGAACCCAGATTCCAGTTAACAACAACAGGAACCAAAACCAGAGAGAGGTGGAGAGTTTTGCCTGGGAGAGAGAAGTAAAGGAAGGTAGCAGGAATGACCTCAGTCACCTTTTCAGTATGCACCTGCAGGGCAGGGAGAGGTCAAGGGTCAACTGCAGCTCCTGTGAAGCTGAAACACACAATTATACATACTCACACTAATCTAAAAAAGATGTTTTTGACTATTTATTATTAGTTCTTTCTTTCTTTCTTTCTTTCTTTCTTTCTTTCTTTCATTGTCATGCAGTTATTTTAAACTTATAAATGTTTCTTATTGAATTCCTTTACTACTTACTATTAATGTAAAAAATCAACCTACAATACTTCATTTATCTGTTTGTCAGGGTATGCAGTTAAGTATGAGTTTGAGGTAAAAATAAATAAATAAATACATTTCTTAGTGTGAGGATCATTTTAATAATTTAAAGAAACTTTTTTGCAATAAAAAGATTATGTATGTTAAAGTTCCTTTGTGGCTACATATGCTAATAAAGAACCTTTACTAGAGTGTTTATTAAGTAATGTTAGGTACTGTGTTAGACTGAGGGGCCGAGTGGTAAGTTAAGTAAGACATATACTTTGTTATATGGGGGATTAGAGTAGATTGATTGTTAAGGTTATTAAGATCGGTAAGTTGAGTAAGGTGCTGAGATATAATAAGAAATGTGAGATATTGAGGTAGATTGGTAGGTTGAGTCAGAGTCATGGGTCATTGGTCATCCTTTAAATGCACAGGACAAAATGATTACAAGTCCCCTCTCTTTAAACCAATGTGTAGGCTATAGCATGGGCCTCATAGTGTCCAGATTCTCTGCTCACACTGAGGTAAATATAGTAATGTGAGGTACTAAGGTGATTTATATTACTGTATAGTATTCATACACACATTTATAAGGCCTCTGTAAATAAGTAACACGTATTTATATAGCACATTTGTCATAGCAAAGCCAACCAAAGTGCTGAACGCAGTGAAAAAGAACACATAGACATAAAACAGGCAGAAAAATTAAAAAACTAAACAAATGTAAGAACGATAAGATCCAAAATCAAAATTATTGGGAGTAAAAATACATCTTCAACTTAATAAAAAAAAAAACTGTAGCAGATGGTTCAAGGCGGATGTCTAGTGGCAGTTGATTCCAAAGACGACGGGCAGCAATCGAAATAGCTCTATCACCTTTTGTTTTTAAAAGGTTTTCATTCGGTGCCATGCACTTCTACAAGCTGTTTAGACGGAAATGAGTGTTGGGACCTTACAATGATTAAGATTCACCAATAGTTTTCTTTTAATTGAATACAAATGAGTTGTCCAGTAATCAAGTCGAGAGGTGGAAAAGGCATGAATGACCTACTCAAGTTCATGAAAAGAGATTTAAGTCTTGAAATGATCCGCAATTGATAAAAACTGTTCTTGTCCACAGTATTATTATGCTTAGTTAAGCAGAATCCAGAATAACAACTGAAAAGGGCCTGAGGAGGAGAAATGCTTTCCAATTTTAACTTTGGGGGTCCAAAGAATGATGATTTAAATCTTCATTAAGTTGAAGAAAACTATCAGGCAGCCATTTCTTAATGTCCCCAAGACAGGCCAGTAAGGGGTCAATGGTATTACCAGCTTTTAATAGTAGGTACAACTGAGTATCATCAGCATACAATTGAAATCTAACATCATATCTCCTAATAATATCTCCCAAAGGACCCATGTATAAATTAAAAAGAAGTGGGCCTAAAATGGATCCTTGCGGCATTCCTCAAGTATAAGGAGGAACATATGAAGAGAATTGACCTAATTCAACAGTAAAAGACTTGTCTATAAGATATAGTAGTTGAATCGCTGCTAAGCAAAGTCCACAATGCCGAACAATGTTTCTAACCGGCAGAGAAGAATATTGTGGTCAACAGTATTAAAAGTAGCTGCAGCAGCAATGAAACTGTATTTTTACCACTATCAACTGCGAGTAAAATGTCATTAAACTCTTTGAGCAAAGTAGACACAGTGCTATGATTGGGAGAGAATCCCGATTGGAGAGATTCCATTAACTTTGCTTCATTCAGAAAGGAGATCAGTTGTGAGGATACCACATTTTCTAAAAGTTTAGAAAATGATAGCTTGGAGACAGTTCGAAAAATATCAAGGCACCCTTCCTCCAAACCCTGTTTCTTCAGCAATGGTTGAACTACAGCTTAAATCATTTCCCGGGACCACCCCAGCACAAGGTTATTATAGTTAACGAAAACAAATTAAAAAACTAAAAAATGAAATGAAAAAGCATTTTCGTTAACTGAAATAAAAATAACAAGTTTAAAAAAACTAACTGAAACTGTTTTGTGTGTATACAAAAGTAATTTAAACGAACTAATATCATAGCAAAAATGTCCTTCGTTTTCATCTTTGTAATAAGCCTTTTGGGTTGAATTAAAGTCTATTTACTTCCCGCTGCCAGTTTTAAGCCAGGTGTTTGACCTGTATGGCACCACATAGTCTGTGTCCACAGTCTGTCCGCGACGCCACCGGCTAGCATGATGGCTGCAGCGAAAGTCGGAAGAAAGTGGAAGAGACCTATTTGGGAATTCTTTGATTATGAGTCCTAGGGCTGGGCAATATATATCGAACGATATATTATGTGCATCTCGTCAGTAAAGTCGGTTCTTTGATTAAAATCTCCAAAAAAAGCAACAAATCTGGCGACGACTTGGACAAACCTCAGCGAGTCTCTGGTAGTGCCGCACGAGCTCTTGTTTTCCAAGCGCGCACACACCTCTCTCTGCGTCTGTTATACGAGGTTGCAAATTTGTGCCAATTCTTACTAATTTGTACAACCTCACTCGTACAATTTTGTACGATTTGTCTAAAACCACGTGATGGGTAGGTTTAGGGGCGGGAGTACATTTAGGTCATGAGGTCGTACAAATTCGTACGATATAGCCACCTCGTAAAATATGTACGAATTACTGTGAGATCAGGTTGGTGTATTTGACTTCATCAAACAACGGCTTGCTTATAAATCAGGATTTTAATCCTGATGAACATTTTGTAAAATAGAGCTAGTTTAGAAGGCCTTATAATGGCGTGCATTTCAGTCACTATTTCATATTCATTCCATTTTTCTGACAACAGAAACCATTATATAT
>JAUMHQ010000044.1:1694959-1705161 GCA_032361165.1 Enteromius paludinosus | reverse complement strand
CATTTTTCTGACAAAAGAAAACATTATATATATCATTGAAAACAGTTAATTTAAAAAAGTTTGAAAAGAAATTTCAAAGTATACAAACTAATAAAAACTAGCAAATCTGCCTCTAAAAACTAATTAAAACTAACTGAATTTGAAAACGAAAGTCAAAACGTAATAAAAACAAAAATGAATGAAAAATCCAAAACTATTATAACCTTGCCCCAGCAGTTAGGGATGAGTTAATCAATAACTGAATAATGATTATTATAAATAATAATAATAAGTAAAGAGGCAGTTGTCTTCATCTTCTTGAGTTCGCTCAGCGAGACATTTTGAAACTGAACTAGCCATTGACAACAATGACAGATCTCTGTATTAAACTGTATAATATAATATATTATCAACATGATCCAACTAAAATCCCATCGTACAGAATCTACAGCATGCCTTATGTCTTCTAATTGATATATTATACTTATATTATATGCAAGTAAATGTTTTTAGGATAATTCTAAAAATGTGCCATTTCAGGTTGTGCAGCAAGTGTCTGTTTGCTGTAAAAGCTTTACTGATTTTATAGAGTAAACATAGTAACTTTGATACAGTTAACAATATTTCAAGATGAACAGCTAGTGGACTGAAAACGTAGATTTTCTTCATTATCCATACATCCATGTAGAAAGTACAATTTATGTATCGAATTAGACACAACAGGTTTTTGAGGAATGTTTACTTGTATGTTTCACATTCATCATATTGCATTGCCTTATAGGTGTTGCCTCTAACAAGCTTTGGTCATAAAACTAAACTATAATCTTTTTAATATACTTTTTAATAAAACAGATGTAGGTACGCTCAGACACAGGACTCAGAAGACAAAGATCAGTTCAAAGTAAAGGGTTTATTTAGAACACATCAAAATGCAAAGGAAACTGAAATACTAGGCTCAGGTGCCTACGTAGGCATACGTATAATGAAACTCAGTCTTTATAGGGCGATCTCCTGATCGCTAACACAAACACTCCTCCTTTAGCTCAGGGCGATATCAGGTAGGTTTCTAAGGAAGCATTACTCATCCTGTTGAGGTGCTTTGGACTCAGGTAAGTGTACAAGGTGAGTGAGCAAGGTAAGTATAATACGGTTCTCTTACAGCAGGTCAAATCCAGAGATCAAGGTGCTTGGTGCAGTTGAGTATTCGGTGCGGTCAGCTGTCAGGGTACTAAGAACTCCAAAATGCCATTACTGTAGATACAGTACTGTAAGCATGTAACACAGGACACAAGGTAGAATGAGCATTGTTTCCTAGAGCTCCGCCGAGGAGCTACTGGGAACTGTGGCTTTTAAACAGTGTTCTTTATTGACTTCAGGTGAGTCCAATTAGGTGATTGGGTGACTGTGAATAGATCCTCCACAGTGATGAATCTTAGAAAGTAGTCTACGCAATAATTATTCCTCTTTTCTGTTTAATCAGCTGTCTTTAATCAATCGTTTTACCAAGTGACTCCAAGATTCGAAGTGAAATCCCTTCAACGTTTAGTGAAACATCATGGATCATGTATATTATCAATATGGTCTTTACCTTTTGCAAGTGTAAACCATTCAGATGACTCTTATACAGATGAAAAAAATCCTATTGTTTAATTTCATTTACAAATTCATTACAACTACAAAGTGCACCTTTAAAGGTTTAAACAGCAGTAAGTTTTGGTCCTTGAACTTGATTGTTTCTATTTAGTGCAAACAAATTCAGACAAATTAATTGCAAATTTCATGTTATTAAATAATTACTATAATTCATCACACTCTCATACATTGTATTTAAATCAGTACCTGGAATTAACTGCACTAACTGGTAGGTAGCAAAATGGTTACAACTACAGTTGAAATGGTAAAAACATGATGCTATTTCTGTAGGTGCCATATTATGTAGTAGTGAGAGGGATATTTAATAAGTAAAATGGTGGGTAAAGCAAGCTTAAAAAATATATTCAGAAAAAAAATGAGGTACTGTAATATTTTAGCTTCTATTTTAGCAACACAGTCTCACTCCAACTTGTCACATGTTTCGTCAAAACATTTTTGTGTTGCTTTTTGAGGCTCAAGGTACCCCTTTTCAGTCACTTTTCGTGTTTTAAATAGGAAACCTTTAGCGTCAATATACTGGCACAATATTTTATTTTATCATCATAATTAAAAGATATATTGGGTAAAAACAATGGCATTATTGCATATATGTAGGGGTGTGATTTTTTCAATGTAAACAGTCAAAACAGTTTTATTTAAAATGATATTATTTACACATTTATCTGCCCCTAAACCTACCATCTGTCAATAAAACACAAGATATAGCAGGCAGATACAACCACCGTCATCATTTATTTGAAAGATATTAATATTCCAAGTCTTCTGATACAAAACGATTCATTTGTGAGAGGAATAGATGCGGTGGCTGACTCCATCTTCTATGTACTTCATGTGCGCTGATTTAAAAAAATTCTGCTTCACTAATCCTTACGTCAACGTTGCTTGTGAAAAATCATTGGCTCCTGCATGTCTCGTGATTGATTGCATCATGCTATGGGACGGGAGTATGTTTTCCGAATGAGATGACAGCACGTGAACGGAGCAGGATCATTTTTAGTGATTAATACGTTGTGTTTTATTCTCTTCTTCGCATAAAGACTTTGTATGGCCTCAGAAGACTTGGAACGTGACACGACTTGTTTCTAATGTATTTATACAGCTTGTTTATGATTAGTTTGTGATTAAGATTGCATTTGCCTGTGTGTGTGTTTATATTGTTCAGAGGTGGGTAGGTTTAGGGTAGGGGTGGGGTTTGGTGCTCCAATAAAACAAAAAAAATATCTAATACATTTATATATGCATGCAAACCATTACATTAAGCCAAACACCTGAAAACAATGGAGGACCCCTCAAATCGAAAGGTGACTGAAAAGGGGTACCTTGAGCCTCAAAATGTGACGCAAAACTGTTTTGACCAAGAGTCAAAATGTGAGGAGTTGAAGTGAGACTGTGTTGTTTAAATACAAAAACGGGTACGATGACAGGTGACAGCAGATAGCTTTGATCTGATCTGCTGTAATTACCACTGAACACCAGAAATGTGGTACTGAGTGTTTCAGTGTGTGCTAGAGAGATGGAAAAGAAAGTGTAAGCAACTAAGAAACTGAAAGTGAGTTTACAACCTGTGTGTTTGTTGTAATTTACTGTTGTTTAGACTGCAGTAAACACATTTCCAGATGGAAGTTAGTCTGCACACTCTTTCTCCTTTTCTGTGAGTGTGTGTCTGTGTGTGTTAGTCCATAAACCAGACCACATGGTAAAGCATTAAACGTTCCTTATGAACATCTGCCATATCCCAAGTCTTAGCTGAATGATAAGCCTGTTGTAGAGATAAAATAAATTGGGTCTTAAATGGCACTTGTCATGGTTTTAAAGATTCTTAGAAATGTAATCCTCGTATTTATGTTTGTTATATGGTTTTGAAAACAATTTAAAGGCTATAACTTAAAATGAAAAACAAGTAAAATATAATCACATACTTTCCTTTAACCTTGACCATGAATGCCTTTATTTTGTTTTCCAAAAGCAATATATCTTTAAGCTAAAATTAGTGTTTTACATATTGAATTCATAAATATCATTGTTTTTTATACTCTATGACATTTTTCAAATCTGAATAACCTCATAAATGGTCATAAACCATCATAATATGGTCAATGTAAAGTATGTATTCTTAAAATGTATAAAGCTTTTTCATGTACTAAAATCAACTTTCCTAAACTGAATGCTGTAAAGTAAGAATTACAACAATGTCAACCCAAAATGTCTGACCTAAACAACTGAATCAGCCAATAAGAGTCTGTGAAAGTTTATATATATATATATATACTGTGATTTTTTGTTGTTGTTGTTGACAATCACTTAAACTGACAATTATTTATTGAATTAATTGCCAGAAAAAAACTTACAAGTGTTTTCTTTGGATGCAAACAATTTTACATTGTTTTTCACATTATCAAAACCATAAGAGAACAATTTGTCTACAGTTAAAATGCAGAAGAACAGTTCAAAGAACTAAATTATAAATTATTGTTATAACAATCAAATACAGTTCAAATAGCACCTTAAATAAAAAAAACCCGTCTGTAACAGCCCATTTCTTCATATTAATATGCGACTCAAAATGACAGTGCTGCACATATACACATATAGGCCTATAAGTTGTGCACACTGACCAAAGTTTTTATCATCATAATTTCAATGCATTCCTCCTTTGTGAAAAGTATGTGGTCCTACTGTAAATGCAGCTCCTAAAGTTAAAATACCTTTCCAGCACTCTTAAATCATTAAAACCAAGACCAAGTATTAACATTAATGAACCCTCCATGAATCAAATTTATTCTAAAGTCTAGGAGAAATAAAATTCAGTTTTATATTTATTATTATTATTATTGTTATTAATTAAGACTAAAATTTTACTCTGAATGGCTTTATACATATGATCCCTGATATTTTGAGGACTTACTGACTTTGAGTCAGGATGGTCTTTGGCGGTCCCCTATTTACCATAGCCATTTGACATGCATGAAATGTCAAAAAAAACAAAAACACTTTAAATATCTTATAGTATGCATTTTTTTACCTTACTTGCTCAACATTTCATTTTTCCTAACACCTCCAACTGGTGTCATTTTCATTTGACCATGCTTGTAAAGCCTGATAAAGCAGTGGTTTTGAGTGCAGTGCTGCATTGTTCCAGAAGAAGCATCTAGACAGGTTTGCCAGATTTTATCAGCAAAACCCGCCCAATCGCTTTTCAGGGGGCATTCTGGAAAAATCGTTCTGGTGGGATAAAATACATGATTTTTTGGCAGGGTTCCTCTAACAAAAGTCGTATTCCAGGTGCAAAATATCATGTTATTGGGATTGCTTCAAAGTAAAAATTTTAAGTAGTCCATTTCTGCAGAAAAAGTGGCAATTTGCATTTCCATTCAGAGCAATGCAAAAAGATGGAGAGCAAATTGCAAATTTTTCATGTTGATGTCAACAAGGAAACATAAATAATAAATCAATATCAAAACAATGCAAGAAATACAATTTCCTTTAAGGCAGTGGTTTAAAATATCCATGTCTCTATTACAGTGACAGCTTGTTTAAAAACCAAACACTTACACATACACACACGTTTAATTGACAGTCAGTCAAAACTGCATGCAGGAACAAATGAATACAAATGAAACTTGCGCCATTCTGAAAGCCCATCCTACCGAATGTCTGATATTTCAATCTCGATTAACAGTTGTCTGGAAAAAATGTCAGCTGTATACTGAGAAAGACAACCAAAAAATAAAGGTAGACAGAACAAAGTATTCCACATTCCAAGTTCAGGTGTTTTCCTGTTAATTGTTTTGTTGAGTATTGTGTCGTCAAGAAGGCATGTTTGCTCTGTGGTTATGACTATGTTTGTTTGAATGGCATGTCGATGTTTTCCACTTAAACAAAACAT
This sequence comes from Enteromius paludinosus, assembly GCA_032361165.1. NCBI lineage: Eukaryota > Metazoa > Chordata > Actinopteri > Cypriniformes > Cyprinidae > Enteromius > Enteromius paludinosus. The sequence continues at coordinate 1,699,643 of JAUMHQ010000044.1, read as the reverse complement.
TTCATTTCCTGCAAAGTGTGAACCACAATACAAGACCTAGACTTAAATCCCTCATACAAAAGCTGTCAGGTATGTGCGTTTGTTCAGGGACTACAAAAGACTGCAACTTAACAGTTAAACATCTCAACTATTCAATTGTTAAAGACAGGCAATACAAGCATGTTGATACAATCTCTATTCTGGTGAAATAACAACTGATCTTAATAGCAGCCAAAACAAATGAGCAACAGGCGTTTCAATGACTAATGCTCCTTATTTACTGGAGGTTGACTATAGCTTTACTGAAGTTTCGTCTTAGGAAAGTTGGAGATGGGGGGTCTTGCAGATGGAAGGCAGCGATGAAGAGATAAAGAAAGGGAGCGACTGCATATGTCTTTAATCAGAAAGCGACCGACCTCAGCAGCATGGCAGCATTATAATGATATCATGAACTCTTCTGTAAACATGCAGAATGCAATTATTTGTCCAAATACACATTGCCTATTCAGCGTGCACACTGCTATTCTGCCTAACTACTAATGTACTCTCTTATCTCTTGATTTCTTGCTTAATTATCTCATTACTTGCTTCAGTTACTGTCAATTGGCAAATTTGAAATTATTCAGATGTCAACAGTTATTTGCTGAAACTCTGATAGTATAGTGGCAAATGCCCTTTGGTTATTCAGCAGAAAAAAATCTAGTAGAATACTAAACAGCTTGAAGTCACATTTATTAGCATTTCACATAATATAGATTGTTAAAGAAGCTTTAACAGGAAAACAACTGTCAATGTTGCACGGATCGTCAATGATGCAAAGTTCAATTCAGGTGTAAGCAGTTCTACAGAAAGCAACAGTTTCATTATTTAGCTCAAGTCAATTCAATGTGTTTTAAATCTGTTCAATAAACAGCATCAATGTTGTAAAGGCAGTGTCATTATCCACCTCAGTTTAGCTCAATACAAGTTAAGGTCAATCGACTTGAATGTTGATTACAACAAAGGTATGTAGGTCCTTTTCTTAAAAAGAAAAAATGGCAGTAAAATTTGTAAGCATAAAATACTCACTATTTCAAAAATAAAAACATGATTTTTCTTGTAAAAAAAGCGTACCAACTTTTTAATCTGTGTATAGAATATAATTCAACAACTTTGATGCCATGAAAAGCAACACTATAAACCCTACTTACATCTTAAAAGTGATAAGTAAACAGCTCGACAGATAAAGCAAATGTATATTACAGAGGATTCCGTTTTTTTACATAAGCTTGACATTTCTGCATTTAAATCCTTTATAGTTTGCCCCGTTGCCTCTTCTTTTAGTGGTAATGAACATTATGCTACAAAGGCTGTTTACTTAGTTTACTTGTACTGAACATTTGGAATGTGAATGTGTTTAATTAGGAAATTGAGTTTAGATCCTGATAAACTTAATGAAACATTCTTTGACTGACCAAACCTGTGGCAGACAGAGTGGGATCTTATTACAGTGTTTTATTAGCATAATGGCAGACTGTAAGGTGCTCTCACTAATTAAGGTAAAATGAAGGAAGGAGAGGAAAGGGGAGGAAAAATTGGGAGAATAGTGTGAGTGTGTGGAGAGCAAAGCAGAGTGAGAGAAAAAAGAGAAAGAGAGGAGTGTGGGAAAAATCAATAAGACTCCCACTCCAAATCCGTCTGCAAAAGAAACAATCACCCACCTCTCTCCTTCTTATATTCTCTCTCTCTTTCTCTTTGGGGTGGATAAACAGAAAGACCTACTTGGTACCTCTCTACCATCAGAGCACATCCACACACACAGACTGTCCCAGACACACACACAAAGTGCAGAAGTGAAGTGGGCACCCCAGACTGTTATGTTCAGCCCATTGAAAGCTGCCTGGAGTATTACACAACCAAAAGCAGGGATCACGGAGAAAGACCGAAAAAGGAAACAAAATAAAGATTGTAATAGAGTGGACAGAAAGAAAGAAAGAAAGAAAGAAAGAGAGGTAGTTTTAAGTAAAGCCCACTTGACTTTGCTTGCATGTGTTTATGAGAATTAAGAATTGTGTATGGGTGTGTGTGTGTGTTTGTGCATATATACGCTTGGATCCGTCTGTGAGCATTAAGAATGAATGGTATTACCGATTGTTCAGGGAGGCCCGAAGCAATAGCCAATAATAATCCTGCATTTGAATGGAAAGCTTTTTCCCTCCCTGGAATTTCTCGGTCTCCTCCGCCCTCCCCATTCACACGCCTTTACTGTACATAAAAGAAACAACAGAATAACATCGAGAGAAGAAAAAAAGGGAGGAAGAAAGGCACTCTGAAGTGGCTTAGGTCTATCTGCGCTATTTGTCAAGTGAAACTCAGGCAAGCTGAATGCCTGTGTATGTGTGTGTGTGTGTGTCCACATGCTTGTACAAGACTGCGTGAAGCATGTCTATGTAGCCTCATGGCAGATGGGGGCATGAATGTGAGTGTGTTTGTTTCTCCCTGCGTGTGTTTTTCTGCATGTGTAACAGATGGTTAGTTGTGGTATGCGTGTTGCACTTGATGTACTCAACAGCTAGCTGGACACTGTCCAGTGAATTTTGAATACAGTACACAATACTGTATGACTCCAAAGACAGACACACCTGCTTTAGTGCATACGTAATGTTTAAAAACAGAAAGTATTGTGAGCATAAACTCTTATCCAAACTTTACTGCATTGTTTATGGTGATTATTCACAAAATTTGTGGATTTGCCATGTTAGGTGACAACAACAACAGCAATGTTTAGAACACAGGTGTCATATTCAGCCCTCGAGATTCAGCCGCTTGAGTGTCAATACATTACTTTCTTTCTTTTGTGGAACATAAAAGAAGGTTTTTTGAAAAATGTCTCAATGTCTTTTTTTTTTACTTCCATACAATGGAAGTCAATGGTAACCAAAATGCTGTAGCAACAAACATTGCTTAAAAAATGTTTTCTTTTTGTGTTCTCCAGAAGAAAGAAAGTCATACTGGTGTAAAACAACTTGAGGGTGAGTGACACAGTTTACATTTTTTTTAACAGGCTATTAAGTATCCTTAACTAAAAAGTAACAATTTCACTTTTGTAAAGTTATTTAGTGTAATGTTGTTTTTCATCTTTTCTGATTCAGAAAGTTTAATGCCTACAAAAACGTATAGTAGGGAATAGCCTACAAGTTACTTCCCGGGTTTCTTACATCAGTAGATAAACCCCGCCTTCGGGAAGGCAAAAAAGGTTGGCGAGGCCATGCTGCGCTGCGTTAGAGAAGAGGAATATAAAACTAGGGTTAAAATCTATTTATATATGAATCGCAATTCTGTCTTATAAGCATTCTGATGGATTCTCAAGTTAAAAAAAAACAAGGTTCTAAAGCAGCGGTTTTTATTACTGTTCTGTTCCTTCTGTCTCCCCCTCTCTCCCTTATCCAAATCATCAGCTCAGTGAATACACTTTTCACATAGCTAGCGTAATACATTCATGCCGTACTGTATAAAATCTTTAATCAGAATAAAACCATATATTAGAAGTTAACAAGGTAGAATTTACAAAGAACAGCATATCTAAATGTGACCCTGGACAACAAAACCAGTCGTAATTGTTAATTTTCCGAAATTAAGATTTATACATGATCTGAAAGCTGAATAAATAAGCTTCCCATTGATGTATCATTTGGATAGATAGGGCAATATTTGACCAAAAAACAATTCCATGAAAATCTGGAATCTGAGGGTGCAGAAAAATCTAAATGCTGAGAAAATCACCTTTAAAACTGTCGAAATGAAGATCTTATCAATGCATATTACTAATCAAAATTTTTGTTTTAATATATTTTCGGTAAGAAATGGACTAAATACCTTCATGGAACATGAACTTTACTTACTATCCTAAGGACTTTTGGCAAAAAAGAAAAATCAATAATTTTGACCCATACACTGTATTTTTGGCTATTGCTACAAATATACCCCAGCCACTTAAGACTGGTTTTATGGTCCAGGTTCACAAATGTATGAAACAACAACAAACAAAAAAAGTAGGCTTTCTACGAAAAGCCATGATTACACAGGTTCTGCCTGATCCTCTTTAATAATATCTGCATCTCAAATTGATAAGCAAAAGATGATCATTGCTTACAATACAACCGTACATGCTGCATACAGTAGGTGAGGGGGCAAGGGGTGAGAAGCACACTAGAGGTGGTTTAGCCAATCACAACAAACTGGACCAACCAGGGGTGCGTTTCCCGAACAACGATGTAGCACGCTGATAAACCACTATAGTACGATGCTTTGTTTTGGAAACTAACTAGCTACACACGACTGTTTCCTGAACACGGTCGCATCACCGTCGTTTGAACCACATTAGTTCAACAACATAGGGCCATTGTTAATGATGTCACACGCATGTTGTGAAGATATGCCTTCTGCTATTAAACTGATTAGAAATCTCCAAGAGTCTGCTGTATTGAACATGACACATATTGACTAATTTATTATTTTTGTTCTCTGTCATTTTGCTTTATTTGATCTTTGAATCATCGCGGGTTTCCTCTTACGTAATACTCCGAGGTTCCCTTTTTCCCTTTTTGCGCATGCACACTTTTTAAAAACAGTGTTTAGAATGAACATGCAAAAACGTCTAGGTTACTGTTGTAACCCACGTTCCCTGAAGGAGGGAACGGAGACGTTACAGTATGGGAACTCGCCA
>JAUMHQ010000044.1:1625386-1638312 GCA_032361165.1 Enteromius paludinosus | reverse complement strand
GAAGAGAAGAGAAGAGAAGAGAAGAGAAGAGAAGAGAAGAGAAGAGAAGAGAAGAGAAGAGAAGAGAAGAGAAGATTAGAGAAGACAGATTATGGTAATTATCATAAACCATAGAATGACTGAGGCCCAACAATGGCATCTGGTGTATTAATGTTTATGTGTAATAGATTTGTAATATTCTGTTTTCACGGGATGAAATCCTGAAATATAAATTCCAACTCTGTTTATAATTATATGGTTCACCGAGCCACAGTTATGCACTTCTGAAAACACAGTGTGTGTGTGTGTGTGGGGGGGGGGGTATCTGTGTGAACACCTGCTGATAAAGAGATAAAATTTCTTTGCCTGTATTAACCATCGTAACCCGGTAAGTAACATTGACAGATTCAGCATCTAACCACAAAACAGACACTGGTAAGGAAACATACTGCGTTTGGACACAACTGTGACTACATATATCCAGCAAGACATCTGAAAAGTCCCCATGAAGAAATGAGGTTATAAATCATAGGGCATGATCTTTTTTAAAATTTCTACAAAAGCAGAAAGTTTACAGCTTGTACACTATAAATACCATTATGCCTGTGGAAAGTCCCCAAAAAACATGAAAACCCATCTTGTGTGTGTGTTTGCTGCTAGGTTAAAGGTTGCGCTTCCAGGGCTCCTAAAGATCAAAGCCACTGTTGCTGTGGCAATGGCTGCTGTCTGGGATGTTGCCGTGGTGATGAGAGTGTCTGGCCACCTGCCTGAACATTCTCCCTCCACGAACACACACACCTTTAACATCATGCTGTCATAGAAACCTAGCTCATGCACTAATGACTCAACTGCACTAAACATATTGAATATCTGGGCTGAGAAATAAGGAAATTCCTTGGTCAATTTAGCAGGATGACTATTTTTCTTTTTGACAAACATTCGAATTGTTTCTTTTTAAAAACAGCCAATGTATGAAAAGCTAAATCAAAGGTTTTAGAGATCAGATTTCAGTTTTTCCCTCATTAAATGTGAAGAAACACACACATACACACACACACTCAAAAATCTGTGTGTAATTTTCAGAGATCCCAGTGTGTGCTGTGTGCATGTGCATGTGATTAATGAATGATATGTAATTACTTTCTCCCCTCTCTGCACGACAGCAATTGTTTTAATAACAGCACTGGCCCATCTCTCAAAGCAATGAATGAAAGAACCCATCAGACACTTGGGCAGCTAAAAGACTTTAACACCTGTGGACTGAGGGGGCGTGGGAAACACAGAGGAAGTGATTGATCTGAATCCACACACTTTTACACAAGCCTACAGGCCAAGACAGAGTCATATAGAAGAATCAAATAATCACAGCGTGATTCAGTAAACTATAGAAGGAAACCAGTGCTCCAAATGAAAAATAATGGTTTAAACCAAATAAGATCATAATTTCTATAAGAATGTGAATAATAATAATAATAAGTTCTTGTAAATCCGAAATATAAATGATTTACGATTCCCAAATTCACTTTTGTAGTGCCAACTTTACACTGCAAAGGTGGCACAGAGGGGCTTCTAAAGTGGTAGATGTTTAATGCTCCATGCTCAGAGGTGGCATGAATGCATTTACACAACCATTTTAGTAGTTACATATTGTTACAACAGAGGTGGGTTAGAGCAGGCATGATGTAGTCCAGTTATGCAATGTAACATCTTTACAAAGATTTATAAATTTTTTTGCAAGAACCGAGCAGTCTAAAAACGAGCAATGAATTTCCTAAAATTTGCTATTAAAAAACATTCTGTAGTTCCAGAAAGAGTCCACAAAGAGCTTATGTTTAAAGCCACTCTGCCAAAATGAGAGCTTGTAAAATGTGCCACCTATAATAGAGATGCATTAGTGTGGCTAAACACTGCAAAGTCGAAAAAGATAGAAGAGTTCTACATTGCTGCCTGTTTAGCCCAGCCCACCAAATTCACACAAATAGTGTAAACAGCAAGAGAGGTGACCACAGGTCTATGCAGAAACCAAAGGATAAACTTATTCGATGAACTTTATTCGGTCCCACTTTATATTGAGTGTCCCTAATACATGTGTACTTACTGTACATAGTAACTACATGTAGATGTGTATCTATAACCACAGTGTAAGTACACATTGATACATAGTATCTACAGCTGTAATATTTCTGTAACTACACACATGAACAACCCTCAGAATGGTGTGTACAAATGTGTAACAGGACATTGGTAACAACGCTTTTTTCACTTCACTAAGTAGTCATGTAACAGGAATTACCAACCCAGTCGCACAGCAGGTTGTGACAATATCACAAAATAAGCATAAATCTATTGATTCGTGTCAGGGACACGAATATTTCGTAATTTTCGTAACTTCAGCACGAACGTAAAACTCTGATTCCATTGGATGCGTCAATTCGTGGTGGATTCACGAAAGTCGAGTAAGAATCGTTCCCGCACCACGAAAAAAAAACGTGCCACTGGGCTGGAATTACATAGCTACATTTTGTAACAGCAGTATGTATAAGTAGCCCTTTCACACCTTTTTTTTTTCGTGGCACAACATGATTATTTCTCTATTTTCATATGTCCAGCACAAACTTGGACTTATGAAAATAATTAAATATTAGTGTCATTGACACGAATAAATAGATTAAATGATAATTTCGTGATATAGATACGAACTGCCGTGCGACTGGGTTGGTTAAAGAGTTTTTCAAGTTGGTGGAGTTGGTTCACCTCTGTAATACCATTGTATATATATGGTAACTCTTCAGGAACTGCCCACTTAATATAAAGTGTAACCAATGTGGACACCAACCACAATTTATATGTAAAGCTTAACTTTCTGCCCGCTGCTGTGTAACATCAAAGTAATTACATGCTAAATCCATAGCAATTGTCTATTTAATATAAAGTGTAACAACACAAGTGCTGTTAGTCCTGTAACACATTTGTACTTTCCTTACCAAAAAGTGTTGTTACCAATGTGCTGTTACACATTTGTACTTACACACACCATTCTGAGGGTTGTTACATGTGTGAAGTTACAGAAATATTACAGCAGTAGATACTATGTACTTACACTGTGGTTACATACTACATACACCTCTAGTTACTATGAAAGTACACATGTATTAGGGACACTTAACATAAAGTGGGACCCTTTATTCAGACGGTGTCAGTAGGAACTTGGTCCTTTGTTTACACATTTGTTAAGAAATTAGGCACAATTAGATGCAGGATTTTAAAGAAGTAGTGAATCTATTGTTTGATGCCTTTTTAACCTGAAGTTGTAGGCTGTCAAACATAATAAAACGTCCCTCACATGGCTCCGGTAGTGAATCCATTCATTTTTGTAAGATAAATATCCATTGTCAAGAGAAGATTGGTTTTCCATTGGTTAAGTACGTAAAGAAATTGTGTTTCCTTTGCCCCTATATTTTCCCAGAGGCACATATGATGTCCTACATCATCTGTCTGAATATCTTCCGCTAACCACAGTCAGCGGAAGTGAGAAAAAAGTGTTTATTACATTTAAAATATAGATATTTATCGTACGAAAATGCATAGATTATATTCACCCCTGAAGCTGTGTGATGGATGTTTCATTAGAGATGTGCACACTTTATTTAACGTCTTCACAACTGTTGACAACAAACACCTGCTTCCTCCCATTGAAAGGCTTGGAGGGACCAGGACAATTTTTTAAGAAAAAATTAAGACTGACCATTAAGAAAAGCCGTCAGTCACAGGAAGTGTCACGGGAAGTGTTAGAAGGTCATGACCTCCAGCTTACTAGCAAAGCTCAACATCCATCAGGCTTGACTAGGTTTTTTCATCTTCACATTGAGCAAAGACAACAAATTAAAAAGTGGGAAAAATCAATGGGGGGAAAAGTTATGCAGAAAAGCAGAAACATTAGGATCACATCTGAAGGTAATGTCATTGTGCTAACAAAAGGTTGCATGTGGTAGTTACAAAAGTTACAGACAAATGTGAACACCTGGAAAATAGGCAACTTCAACCTCCAGGTTCCACCAGCACAGCTTCCAACCTTCTTAGAATAGATTTATACAACTTTTGAATAGTCTCCAGCTGAAAACTGTCTATCAGAACATCTGCCAGTAGCTTCAGAGATGTTGAAGGAGAGAACTGCCTTTTCACCATTCTCTCCAAAACTGCCCACAGTGGTTTGAAAATATTCAAGTAAAGTGACTAAGCTGCCAGGGCTCAAGTTCTTACTAGTGCTCCAATTGTCCAGGTTTTTCGATTGACACCATATTTTCACATTTTAGCATTGTTGTCAGTGGTTAAGTGTTCTATCAGTTGCACTTCTTTCATGAATTTTGGCTGTGTGAAGTTTTCTGGGATCAATTTTTGCAGAATTGTGGTGAATATTGAGGTGAATGTTGAGGTTTGCTGTCACTTTTGCTATCGTAGTTCTGTGTTGTTTGGACACAGTCCTTCTTCAAAGGTCCCTATCAATTACTTTCAGATTTTGCCCGCTATTCTTCTTGACTTTTGAAGTCTTGCCTTGCTTTGCGTGTGCAATGATAATCGTAAAAACTGCTATTATTTGCCCTTTTCGAAAATCTGACAAACCACTTATTTCAACAAGAGCTTGTGCTAACCACTGCTGAAGTGCTGAAATTATATAAAACCAAGTGACTATAGACAAAAATGGCAATAAAACATAATATTCAGCCCTGTGATAATATGTGTTTATATAGTTTTTTTTTCAACCCCTATAGTAAGTCATGTAGTATGGTCACAATTTAAACCGCCATGTGCCGTGTCAAGTGTAAACAGCAATCTGTTTCGCCTGACCACTTGTGATTGGATGTTAATACCAGGTGTAAACAGTGCCTATGGCTCTCATAGCCCAATCAGATCGGTGACTGGTTTAATGACTATGCATTGTTCGAAGCTATTTGGCCACGTTTTTGTCCAGCTGTGTAATCAGGCATAGATTATTCAATAAACATTCTGGTTTTCTTAATGAGAGGTCTGAATTGTTTGAAAGACTCATTCAGAGAGCTAAAATAGGTAGGTAAGAAAAGAGCCTCAAAGGAACTGAAAACCCAAAAACATTAGATCAGGTTAAAGCACCTGCGATATAACATATTCAAATCGAAATGAAAAACAATACACTGCCCTGGGATCATTCTTCCATTGTGAAAAAAACCTGTTTATAAACGAGTATAAATGTTAGTTTTAAATGACCATTAGCCTTGCAGTGATAGATCTAAATGTGATTATCTGAAGCAAGAGTTGATAGTGTTAAGAAAAAGTCAAAATGAGTAATGCTTTGTGTGCGCATGTGTGGGCAAGGTGGGGAATTTAGGGTCAATACGCTACCCAAAATCCATGTGCCGAAATGAAATCACCAATGCTGCAGCCAATCCCTGCAATTTATTCAGAGACAGTCACAATCAATAAATAAACAGCACAAAGCGATCCGAGAGAGGAAGACACAATAGATTACACAAGAAAAAAGATGATAGGGACACACTGACATGATAAAAGAGTAAAAGACAGAGGACTTGAGACGAGGGAGTCATCAGGGCTTTTTCACTTTTTCCAGGAAATGTCTTCTTGGATGCCAGAGAAGGTAAAGATGGAGAGGCATCTGGAGAGTGGGGATGCATGTAGGAGTTTATGTGTATATGTGTGTTGTGTATAGGGACTGGAGATGAATGGAGGAGATTTCAACACTGATTTGGGACTGCAAACAATCCACACAAACCGACAAAGAGGAGAAATCACGCAACAGTGCTCACACTTCAGTCCCTGGATCCTCTCTCAATCTCTTTTTCTCTTTGCATCATCATTCATCTATCTCTGCCTGTCTGTCTATCTGTCTATGTCTACACATGACCAAAAATATCTATACACATGCAAAACAAAGTGTATTATGATTGCTTAAACTTATTTTCTCTCTGCTTTATAATATACTTTGTGCATAAAATACAAAAGGCGTTAAAGGGGTAGTTCACCCCCAAAAAATTAATTCTGCCATTAATTACTCTCACACTCATTAAACTCTCAATTCCAAACCTGACATCAGTTATTCAACCGCAGTTTTTCAAAGCTATGAGAATACTTTTTGTGTCTAAAGAAAGCGAAAATAACAATTTAACAATTTGTCTCCTCCGTGTGATTTTGGAGAGTATTACATAAGTAAACAATGTATGCAATGTATGTGGATGTGCTCTTTACATTGTTTAAATTGACGTCCAATACCGACATCACATGACGTTGATATTTTGTTGTTTTTAGATTGTGTAACCAAAATCCAACATTAGGTCAACAACAAATTGACGTTAAATACTGGCGTCAACCCGATTTTGTAATACTTGTAATTTCACCTGTCGGTTAACAATGGCTTAACGAATGGTTTAAAAATACAACTGCACCTGCTTATTAATAGCCTATTGCGTTTTTTTAAGGATGACGTCATGACGCACACACCATTTTATCAGTAAAAGGCCTTTTGGATGGAAACAGGTTGGAGACAGCAAATTTCACACTTTTTTTTGCACAAATTCTCTTTGTCTATAACAAAAGAGCATAAAAACTGGATGAAAACTAGGCTAATGTGATAAGTAGGCTATGCTAACTTTGTAACTCTTTGTAAGCTTTTGTGCTTAATGGCATTTTTTCCCTTACATTACTTTTACTTACTTTAAGTAGTTTTGAAATCAGTAACTTTACACTTTTACTTGAGTAAAAAACTGGAGATGATACTTCAACTTCTACAGAAGTCCTTTTAAACCCTAGTATCTATATTTCTACTTGACTAATGAATGTGGAATACTTTTGACACCAGTGATACTCTTTAATGACAACATACTGTATCTACAAAATCACATGTAAAACCTATTGTAACGTGTGTTCACCATGCCTGCTGTTAACTTCCTCAAGTCTATCATACATTCTCCTGTGTTCTCATGAGGTTGAAAAAGTAATTCACCAAATTGTTATTGCATGACAATCAAGACACCAAATAAACATGGAACATAGACTGTAACAGTTTGTATGTGATTGTGCAAGTGCATTTCTGTGCATCTGTTTGCATGCGCTCTAATTTCAGAACAATCAATCAAAGTTTGTGTCATAAAAATATGTGCAGTAGAGACACACAATAACCTTTCCATTATCATAAAACATGTATTCTTATCCTTGATGATGGATCTTTCTCTTTGTCTCGCACACACAAACACAACTGCAACACACACAGACACATTTCCACAACTTATGATGTGCTGACAGGATTTAAATCTCTTCAGAAGACTGGCTAGGAGGGAATGGGAGGGTGTGTCAGGAAGTGTTAGAAATTTTTGTCTGTTCCTGTTGCCCAGTCTTCCTTTCCAAATGCCACACATACACTCATACACACAGTCACATACACACTTTCCAGGCAGAGGTAGGGTGTGATGTGGACAAAATGAGTCAGTAATTCACAACATCCTGTCAATCACTCTCACGCATTTACCAAGTGAGGTTTTGGGGACAAAATTGTAGCTACTGTACAAAGTTGTTGCGAAAGTACCTTTACATGAAAACAACAGATGTCTAAGTCTAATGTTCTTATTCAGATAAACAAGTAAATGTGTGTCAAATGTTCCTCACATAACGCACACCTGCTATTTCATTTCATTGTCATCATCTCACTGTCATCAGCACAATCTCTGACACAATCTATAACCACTCCAAACCATAGACACGCAGTACCACCTACTTCATCAGTTTACAAAAAGCTAGGATGAAAGTAACAAGAGTTTTACCTTATTCCATCTTATAGTTTTTTTTTTTTTTTCATTTTGTTTCAATACTTAGGTCACTTCTTCAAAACTCTTCAGAGAGCACAACAGCATTCCATGTTAGTTAAACTGTGGATCAGATATCACTGTGTAGGAACAAAATTCTTTCAGTGGCTACATACAGTATTTCATGATATGAATTCTTCTTTCACTCAGACACAACTGCCACCCAAAAAGTGTTGCCAGATTGTATAGACAAATTCCAGACCAAAAGCTAAATTCAAAACCACCCCAAACTCTTTTATCTACAAGCCAATTTGCAAAAAGTCTAAACAGTGTTGTGCCATCAAGCATTGATTTGTTTAAGAACACCAGCCTGACACCAAGCTTCATTCCAAACGCCTACCAAAATCCATGTAATCATCTTCTAACCCATTTTGTTGATGTAAAGCTGCATAGGCTGTTGAGTATTGGTATTTTGTTGGCATCAGCGTGGACTGAAAAACAGCACAGCAGCTCGTGAGCACCCTTCTGACAAAGGCCAAACTGGACACCCTACGATTTTAAGTACCACGTATATGCACACACAACAACCTTTGCAAGTCCACAAAAACACATTAAATGGGCCATTTGGGGCATGGCCAGTGCTTATATTCTTAGAACCAAAACCAAACATTTCTAAAAAGTGTATTAAATATAAATCTTCGGTTAGGCAGAAAAATTGTCTTTACAGAAGTAAAATGATTGTTCAGTTTTGCAAAAAGCACCCCAAAAAAATCCATTACGGAACATTCTGTTATTTTTAGGCTGTCTTGGTAAACTTCCCTATGATATTCTGAGCATTTTATTGAAATTAATAAATAAACATTCTTAGACAATGTTATATTTGGTTCCCAAAAAATAACTAAAGAGATTCAATTACTAACTTTAGGGAAGTGTTTGATCGTCTGGATGTGAGTTGATTAAAAGAAGTTTAAGTTTAACTGCACTATCGTCTTCGCCTGGTTGCCTATGCAGACATACCCTGACAGTATGATCCACCATACCCAACCAAAGAGGATGATTACACCAGAGGAGATCCTCCACCGCCTTCCCAAGGGGCTCATTCCTCTTCTTGGCCCGCAACAGCAACGGCCAGTAGGCCATCCTCCATTGCCCCGGCTCGCACCTCATGGTAAGGCGGAATACACTCAGAAAGCGGCGCAATATGTGGTTCCATCAGAGCCAAAATCCAGAAAGCGCTCCTGGATTTCCGCGGTTCCCAGCCCGTGATGTAATGGACTGGAGCTGGATTTGTGGGCCGATATGCCAGATCTGATCTCCGCGGATCATGTTCTGCAATCCCGAATACAGTTCCAGGTTTACAGCCAAGTGAGCCGATCTCAATCTCATTTCCAGTTCTAGTGTCTCAGCCAAGAGAGCCGATCCCGATCCCAGGGTCTCGGCCAGGAGAGCCGATCCCGATTCCAGTTCCTAGATTACGGCCAGGCGTGCCGATCCCGACTCCAGCCCCTAGATTATGGCCAGGAGTGCCGATCCCGATTCCCGTCCCTAGTGTATAGCCAGGAGCGCCGTTCCCGATTCCAGCTCCAGAGTCTGCGCTGCAAAAGCGCGCTCCAGAGTCCATGCTGCAAGAGCGCCCTCCAGAGCCCGGTCCTCCCTATGGACACACACACGACCATAGGCCCTTATGGTCAGCTGATCTCCCCCAGGGGGGGGAGTTAGGGGGTAAAAGGGTTGAGGTCATGGGAGTGGTGGGTACGGAGGGGATTTGGCCAGATCCGCCAAGGCCACAGCCTGCTCCCGACCTGCCATGGCTGCGCAAGGCTCCCGATCCACCGTGGCTACGATGTCGTCCTGGAGGCACAGAGAGACAACCCTCCCATCCTCCCTCCATCTCTGTGTTTTTGATGTGTTGTGGTGCGAGGACGCACCCTCCGGGAGAGGGAAATGATGTCACGCCCTTGTCTGTGTTCTATGTCACTAGTTCTACGTCTTTGGTATAGTTTATGATTTCCTGTTTGTCCTTATTTGGTCTTGTTCCGGTTCTTGTTTAGTTAATTAAGTTCATCCTTGCCACCTATTTTCCTCACCTGCCCTGCATCTGCCCTTGTGTATTTAAACCCTGTGTATTCTGTCTAGTATGTGGATCGTCAATTTTATTTTGTGTGTATTTGTTATGTGATTCTCCTTGTTGATTAAAAGAAGTTTAATTTTAACTGCGTCTTCGCCTGGTTGCCTACGCACACGTACCCTGATAAAATGTCAGAATTAATGTTGTTTAAAGCTCCATTATTTTATTTTATTTTTTTATTTTTATTTTTTTTTTGACAAAAGGGTTAAGGGTATGCAAGTGTGAGTATGTTTTTGTGTGTGTCTGGGAACAAAATTGCAAGTCCCTGTTCCCTAATAAATGAAAACCATTACATTTGCCATAAGATTGCCCATCCCAATGATTTGAAAAAGAGAGCAAAAGAGAGAGAATGTGTGAAAGGGAGAAAAAGAGGAAGGAAGAATGAGGTGATCTTGGAGGGAGAAATGGAAACAGTGTTTTATTTTCAAAAAAATGAGCCCGCCGAGACATTTATCAGGAATGAATAGCCTATAAACACACAAACTCGCACACACATCCTCTGGGTTTGGGTTGGATCCACTATGCTATTGTTAGCTTGTGTTTTTATACTGTATATACAACAAAACTTAGGAAAACAATTTAAAGTTACGAGTCACATGAGTGTAGCCATAAGAGGTAAATAACTTAGCATATTATAATGTCAGGATATGTAAGTGTGCATGTAAACATGCATGTGTTTGAGTATGCAGATTTGCACAGCTGTACTGGTCAGTGTATTTCAGCAATATATCACAAAGTCCTCCTCCATCCATCTTTATTTCAGTTACACATTCAGTACACTCAAACACATACAAATATATTGTCTAGGAGACTTGAAGAGATGACAAGGGAATACTTCTGTTTCTCTCTTTTCTATTTGAAAAAAAAAAAAAGATTTTGCAGTTTTGTTTTACAACTTAGTCTCACATGAGGCTTTTGAAACCACTGTGAGCTTAAATCATGTACAGTAAGTTGCTAACTTAGGCTATATCACTACATGAGAACTAACTACGAGGATGGGATTTCACAGACTCAGAGAATCAAGCAAGCACTATAGTGTTACCACTTTTCTATAACTTAAAATTATCAAATAATAATAGATTTTAAAAATAGTATTTGAAGCATGACTGTGTGTCATTTATGATATAGAATGAAAATATGAAAGTCTGTACAAGTAATGTTAACCACAGACCTTCATATTGCCAAGCAACTGTCAGTGAGATGAATGAGAATACTTACAGATGTTTTTGGTCCTATACATGAATGGAAAGAAAGCCAATTTAAAAAGGCCAAAATGACAGAACATCATCAATTGATTACACTGAAAATGTCCTAAAAATGAGAGCGCGTTCAGCACCATTGTGTCTACAATACCATTAACTGAAGTAAACAGCAGGCAAAAAAAATCTCAAACACAACAAAACAGGAGCTTAATATATCATCCATGAAACAAATTCAGCAGCTATGCCTACTCACCTGCATTCCAGTTTATGACTGCGTACTGAATGAATCTGTTCTCTGAACCAGATGTACATTTGTGGTCTTGGAGTAAAGTTAAGGATAAAAAGATTAAATGGATTAAATTCATAATTATTTTAAATGTGGTTGTGTGTGATATATCAAAAAATGTAACCTATTTTGCTGCGATTTTGGTGTAAAATGGCCTCAAATGCACGCACACACATACATGCACAGACTTCTGCTTGTTGTTTAGTTCATTATCTTTCAAGTTCCCAGTATTTCAAAGCCTGTGTGTGTATGAGAACATATAAATAATAGGACGTCAAGCTGTGAGTTTTCAGGAGAAGCAAAGCAGAAGTTCCTAAGTTGGAAGCAAAGCAGAGCGTGTTTACAAGGCTACACATCATTACATGCGGAACTAAATAACTGTATTTAGTCTAAAAATCAACATACATTCATCTCACCAACACCAATCTTCGGCTCTATCTCTATTCTCTACATTCTCTCTCTCTCTCTCTCTCTCTCTCTCTCTCTCACACACATACACACACACTGACCTGTCCAGTGTCCACAGTTTTATTCCTTAAGATTCTGGAATGCTCAACTGAGTTTCTCGCAGATTATCCTAATTACTCTTAAACTCTTTTCATTATTCATGTGTCCTCCTTAATTATTCATGATTTAACATTCAAGTCCATGCCCCCTGTATTCAGCCTATTAGCAAGATATTCCCTCAGGGGGTCTGTGTGTGCTTTTGTGTGTGTGTGTGTGTGCGCGCGGATTTATAGATCAAACATGGAAAATTCAAGTTAAATATATAACATCAGATGGCAAAAGAAATCAAATAAATTTGATAAACACTCATTTGCGAAAACAAGGCTGAAAATAATTGAAGTTGGCAGCTTTATTGGAAGCATCTGTTTTCTCAGTGTTCAAACAAATGCACAGACACACACACCTAAGCGTGCCATGGTAATATATTAGAATAGCAGTAGAACAAGGATTATGGTTAACATTACCTTTGTTCTGCAACATGAAATGTCATCATTTAAACATGAATTTTGAAGCTGCATATACTGATTTCTACATGAGGACTACAACAGTTGCCTGATTCGTCAAGCACACCAATCCACATCCTTGTGATCCTGAACTTGGGTAGTAACGTAGTAATTAGCATTTTAGAAAAACACAGTGGCTTCAAAATTTGCATTTGACAGTGTTGTTTATGTTGTAGACCAAAATATGAAAGTCTTTAATAAATTGTAACCACATTTTGCTTGAAAATAGAAATTTGACACTCAAACAAAACAAAATAAAATAAAATAAAAAACTATTGGACATTTCCTAAGATACCAATGTTTTAAAAATGTTAGTTAAGGGCTACAAACAGAATAGCTCTAATAAAAATGTTACAGTAAATGCTGAGTTGAAATTATTTCTGTGAATAAAGCTACAGAATCTGTGACACTATATACAATTTTCTATGAAACCTGTCAACTTCAATGTGCAGACTATGGCCCAATCCCAATTCTATTTTCTACCCCTTTGCCTACCCCTCACCCCTTCCCCTTGCCCCTTGAAATAAAGTGGAA
>JAUMHQ010000044.1:1597793-1614360 GCA_032361165.1 Enteromius paludinosus | reverse complement strand
CATTCTAGGGTCAAATTCTAGGGTTGTAAATGGACCTGTAAACCCGTTTCTGGGCATTTTTTCCCCTTACCTAAGCTTCATACCTTTTACGTACATATCAGAGAACAATTTAAAATATTTTCTCAATGCTTTCTATTGCACCTTTAAGCAGGCGGTTATTCAGCCCCTTCTTATACTCGTGCTGCGATTACAGCTGGATGCTAATCAGCGTTTGCCAATTTCATTGGGGTGTTTATATACACACAAAGTAGATTTGCCATCTTGAAGCGAGATTCCTATTCGTCAGTCACCGACGTGACTCGGAGTGACCGACTGAAAGGGAACTGTGTGACACCTACACATAATCATACATACATTTATGCACACACTTAAAACTTTAAACTCTACAAATAATGGTTATATTTAAATCAGGGTAACCTGTGTTAAGCCACATGAATATTTATTATGCACAAAAAAAACTTGAAAGTGTCTGTCTGAATAATTCGGCATACTACTTCAGACTATAAATTTAGACTACTTCAGAATGTCATTACAGTTATTGATGTATCAGTACAAATTACTCTGTTCAACAGTAGGAACACAGAGCCTAATTTGGGTGTGAATATTAAAGTTGCATCAGAAAAGAACAATAGATAATCTGTTCATCTCACAAATTGCCAGGATTGTGTTTCATCATACTGAGCATGTTAGCATGTCAACATGTCAGTCTAAAGATAGCTCAGGTTAATCTAAGATGGCTCTGATATGTTTTAATAAACCTAATTTGCTAATTCCACTTGTCCCTTTATTTTCTGTCTTCTATCACTTCACCTTTCTTCTTAAATGCAGCAATAAAAAGCAGCGGTTGGAAAATCTATCTAAAAGTAAAACACACACTATAGAGCAATTCTAAAGAGACCTTTTAATTGCTGCAGATGTGGTTACCAAGGAGATAAGGCACTGGAGATCAAACGAACCCTTCCAGAGGGAGAATCTGTTTTTATCTGTGAAGATATCAGACAAACCGTGCGGCTCAATACACATATGCCAAAGAGAGTTAGAGGACACAGAAATGTGAAGAGACAAAATGAAAGGCATAAAGGAATGCATTCAAGGTTAATGCATCTTCACTACAATTTAGTCTGTATTTGAACTACTGCATGATGACACTCAACCTTTCTTGCACTGTGTATATTTTTCTAAATGTCTATATATATATGTGACCCTGGACCACAAAACCTTAAGTTTTTTAATCTTAAGTCACTATATTTGTACCAATAGCCAAAAATACAGTGTCAAATTTATTGATTTTTCTTTTTTGCCCAAAATCCTTAGGAAAGTAAGTAAAGATCATGTTCCATGAAGGTATTTAGTCAATTTCTTACCGAAAATATATTAAAACTTCATATGCATTGATAAGATCTTCATTTGGAAAACTTTAAAGGTGATTTTCTCAGCATTTAGATTTTTCTGTACCCTCAGATTACAGAATTTTATATAGTTGTATCTCGGTCAAATATTGCCCTATCCATGCAAATCATACATCAATGGGAAGCTTATTTATTCAGCTTTCAGATCATGTATAAATCTCAATTTCGGAAAATTAACTCTTTCGACTGGTTTTGTTTTCCAGGGTCACATTTAGACTACTGTTCAAATGTCGCAGTCTGAAAGATTTGTAGAAATCTTGTCCAGGGTCAGGAATATATATGTATTTTTAATCTTCCTGTATGCTTCTTTTGGCAGGGCAAATTGTTTTAAATAACTGAAATATTCAAAAGAAAATAATATATTTTCTTTATGTATGAGTCAGATATCCTTCTTGAATTAAACAGGTGAATGTACATACGCGCACAATGAATGCTCTTCGTATTCAAAAATCACACAATAAATACAATATAAATTAGAGTTAAACAGTTGAGTTTAATAGTTTTCAAATCCATTCAGCTGATCTCTGGGTCTGACGAAAACACTTTTAGCTGTAGATTAGCATAGATCATTGAATCTGATTAGACAAGTAGCATCTTGCTCAAAAATGACCAAAGAGTTTTAATATTTCTGTAGTTACATGACATACTAAGACAGATGGAAAATGAAACATTGGGATTTTCTAGATATGGCTAGGAACTATACTCTCATTCTGGTGTTATAATCAAGGAACTTTGCTGTTGAACCATGGGTGCAGCAGGCACACCTGAAAATACTGGTCCTTTTTGAGTGAGATGCTGATTAGATTCAATGATGTATGCCATGCTGCAGCAAAAGGTACATAAAACATTTTTTTGTTGTGCTTCAGCATGGCTCATGTGTGTGGATTAATCTGTGATCAGTAAATAAACACATCTGTCATTGTACATCCGCATATATAAGAGATTAAAATTAGAGAACAATTGATGAACTTTTGATTGTTTCAGAAAAAACGAAATCTTTTGTCATTCAAAATTTGAAGAAACGTAACACTTTATAATAACTACACACTAAGAGTCATTATTTAATCATTAGTAAATAGTTAATTAATCATTTATAAAGCATTGATCCTACATTAAATAAACATTAGTAAGCAGTTTATAAACACAGCTATAAATGCTTTATTCGTGGTTTAGCATATATATTACTTGATTGTATTTTCATACTTTATTAAGGATCAGTTAATCATTTCTAAATTATGTATTTTACAAACCAGTTAGTTAGTAGTTCATGAGATCATTTATAAAGTGTTATAAACTATTTAAATGCACATTTATAAATCTTATTATTCAGACTAGTAACAGCTACTTAGTGTATTAACAAAGGGTTTATTAATTATTATTATTATTATTATTATTATTTCATAATTCATTTAGTAAAGGTCAGTTAATTGTTTTTGTGTGAGCTCATCTAAAGTGAAGACTATTTATGCCTTGTAAAGCATTTACCAATCATTTTTAAAAGCTTAGCTTTTTCTAAACAGAAAAGGGAAAAACACAACACAGAGTGAAACAGATGCAAATAAATTAAACTGAATATAAAATGGTTTGATATCAAATGAAAAATCAACCTCTGCAAAAGTGAAACTGTACTCTTAATATAGAAATTTAATTACATTTGCAATAAACCTCTGCAATTTACATAGTCTTCACTTTAGATGAGTTCACAAAAACAGTTAACTGACAGCTAGTAAATGTTTCATAACTACCTGAATGAATCATACGTTACAGTAGAAATATGTGTTAAAATAGCTTGATCTCATGAACCACGGAGACCTATTAACTAACTGGTTTGTAAATACTGTAATACACAATTTAAAAATGATTTACTGATCCTTAATAAAAGTATGAAAATACAATTATTAAGTATATCATACATGCTTATGTAGCTGTGTTTATAAACTTACTAATGTTTATTTAATGTAGGAGCAATGTTTTATAAATGATTAATTAAATATTTACTAATGCTTAACTAATGACTTGTAGTGTGTAGCAATCATAAAGGGTTACCTATAGAAATTTAAGTTGTGGCTATACATTAGAACAGTGTTTTACAAAACAAAAACAAAACAAAACACTTCAACAAAAACTAAGCACTTATTTTGTGGAAAACACAGTGATCAAAATTAGAGAACTGTAACAAGAAGAAAGAATACAATTACATTTTCTGAAGGTTGGAACAGTCAAAACTATTATTAGGAAGTGTAGAGGCCCTTTGCACATCTGTGGCTAAGGGACATCACTACTCTGGTGTGATCATGGTTCACTCTTCTTCCACAGTCTGGTGACTTTGTTTCTTAATCGTAACTTTGCCACAGGATTTTACCACCAGTTAAATAGGGGTTGTCAGTAAGAAATTAGAACAAGGTGCCAGATTAACACCAATATGTCAGGTGCGGGAGAAGCAGTCGCGAGGAGACAAGGGTGCCAACGAAAATGTCTTTATTTCTGACTAAAACAGGGAAAACAAAACCTGCCGCTCACTGCGTGCAGAAAACTAGAACAAAAAACTCTGACAGAGAAATTCAAAAAACAAAGAAAGGAATCGCTTCCGTGCGCCCTTGGTCGGTTGGTGACAAGCTTTCTCTTGCGGCGGGACCAGTGATAGAACGGACCTCCGCGGCGTGTAACTCCTCTGTCCAGCGACAGGCCTCAGGTCGCTCTGAGCACAAAACGGGATTCAGCCGGGGGCACAAACAATATCCAGATGAACGGATAATTCAGGACAGGACAGGACAACGTAGAAACATTAATCATCAGACAAAGACAGCGAGGGTGAACAGAGAGAAATAGAGAAGCCAATTAACGGCGAAAGGGATCAGGTGTGAGAGGGAAGCGCGGGACGCGCTGATAGTAACTAGCAGCAGCTGCTGGATTAAAGGGACAGAAATGACACCAAAGAGAGAAAATGAAAATAAAAATCAAACCCGGCCCATGACACAATAACTGGAAGGTATCTATACGTGTTCTCTAATTTCAAACAGTGTTCCTTTATACTGTGCTTCAAAATGCACTTTTATTCCTGTTACTTCAAGTAGGACTAAGCAGTGACCTAAAATATTTGGAAATTGTAAACTGTACTAAATTGTACATATTGATCTCTACTGTATGTCCTAGGCATTTACCAGAAAAAAAATTATATTTGAAACATATAAATAACATCTCTGCCGCTTTTGTTCTGACCAAATAAAAATGTGAATCTTTTCAATACGTAACATGACATTTACCTATAACGTTTGCTCAGTAAGATCATTTCACATAGATCAGAGGACAGACTTGCTCTCTCAGTTATTATTTATTTGTAATAAAAAAAGTTATAGCTACATGCTGCAGTTTTACTGCCTCAGTTTGTTTACTTGTTTTCTTTTCTTTGACTGAATGGTTCATATGATCAAATACAATTACAAATCAGATCAGAGAAATTAAGAAAACATAAACTAAATGAATTAAACGAAACTATGAAAAAAAACTAAATGAAGTGTCTGGAATCCGCTCCTTAAAGGGATAGTTCACCCAAAAATGAAAATTGAAAAAAACCTCACAAGCCTCACGTCCCATTCATGACAGAAATAACAAAACATAAGATGTAAATTATTGTATCAATTATCATTTGATCACTCCTGAAATTCTGAACCATGAAAACCAAAACCCTCTCCTCTCCTCTCCTCTCCTCTCCTGTTTCTTTGCAACCAAGGTCATTTTTTATCACAAGATCAACAAGAATCAGAAACATTGCCAACTATTCACAACATTTTTCTCTCCTACTTCTCCTACTCTTTCACTGTTGATGACCTTGCCACCTTTTCACTTAATAAGGTGGAGACAAATAAACCTTCAACATATAGCTTATTTTTTCCTCTTCTCATGGAGATTGGTGTCTTCAGGTTCTTCCTATGAACCATCTTCTCACTTGTCCTCAGTTTATCTCATAATTTTTACATCAAAAACATTTCAAAGAGTTAATCAATCAAATATGCTTGGATATAAGTGGATACTTCACAGAGAATACCTTGTTGTCTGCCAATAAATCGATGAATCTGGCAAGAGTTCCTGTAACCATCAGCTGGATGTGCCAGCACAGGCCACTGGCTGGCACTCCAGCGCCCAGGACTCCTTTTGTGTGTTTGTCTCTGCTTTTCATTCCCGGACTCTTATTATGAATCTGTGTTCTCATCTCTGTGTTCATTCAGGACTTTTACTCTGAAACTGTTGTCACTGCCCACCTTGTCAGCTCCCGGACATCCTGTAGCATATAAGCCCTCATTTGTTTGTTGTTAGCACGGATCAGTGTCTCAATGTTTTGCCGTCAACCCTAGCCTAGTTCATTCGTGTTCCTGTTCCCTGTTTTCATTGCCCTTTGGATTACCCGTTGCCGATTACTGCCTGTTTCCTGGATATTCTCTCTGTCTAACCCCATGGACTGATTTACGGTATTTGACCATTGCTCTGTTTAACGTTTCTGCTACTGTCTATGCCTCCACTCACTCTGTTTGCCGGTGCTCGATTTCTAAATGTCCTGAGCCTTATTAAACTCTGTTGCATTTGAACTCGAACGCTTCATGTCCTCAATCATGACAGAATGATCCAACAACGAGAGTTCAGCAGGCTAACTCGCATGGCTAACGGGGGGGTCCTTCCAGCTCGCGTTCAAGATGGCCGCCGATTGTGAGGCGCAACACAGGATGGAGGCCGATCGCAGTATGCCGCACAAAATGACATTTCACAGCGAGAGGAGCTGTGTGGTGTTCGGTCTGGTTCAGTTATACAGCCAGGTGTGCTGTTTCCTGTCCAGTCGGTCCCGGTAACGCAGCCAGAGGAGCTGCTGAAGGTCCTTGCGGTTCCTAGCCCACAAATAACGGGTCCCACTCCCGTTTCACGGTACGAGGAGCCGTGTATTGTCCAGTTGGTCCCGGTTATGCAGCCTGACGAGCTGTCAAAGGCCCTCACGATTCCCAGCCAGTCTGTATCGGGTTCCTTTCCCGTCACGCGGTACGAGGGGCTGTGTTCAAGCCAGTCTGTTCCGGTCACGCAGCCAGTTGAGCTGCAGGAAGTCCTCGCGGTACGTAGTCCGCATGTTATGGGTCTCACCCCGTTCTACGGTACCAGGAGCCGTGTTCAAACATGGAGGTCTGCGATTTGGACTTCGAGTGGCCGGATCCGATTCCGGTCGTAGAATCTCCAGAGATTCCGTTGGTGGCTGCACAACCCATAGAGGTCTCCGAACCGCTGTTCGGTCATGTTGAGAGGGCATTGTCACGGTCAATCCTGTCTAGAGAGGCTCTCTCACTGACAGTTGGATCCAAGAGGGCGCATTCAGTGTCTGTCTGGTCTACGAAGGCGCATGTACAGTCTAGTCGGTCTACAAGGGCATCATCACTGATTGTTGGTTGCTCCCGCTGTCAGGTCTGCCCACTTTAATTTGGATACTTTATGTTTTGGTGGCTAATTTTGGTAGCTAATACGTAAATTTGTATTATCTACACAAAAATGCCACTGTTTACTATAGTTCATTTCTCATGAGATTGATTTGGGCTGCATGTTTTGGTTGTTGCAATGCCATTTTAAAACTATTTAGATACAATCCTTAACAGTAATGAATGTGCCTGTCACTTGTACAATGCTGTCCTTACCTCCCCCTCACATGAACCTTTGTGGCTGTGGAGGAGGGGCATGGTTGCCACCAACCTAAAAGAGCTCTTTTCATCAGGGACTCATTAGAATTAGAGAATATGTAGTTACAGGGAGTCAGTAGTGTGTGTACAGTAACATGACCAAGATGAATCAGATGACATTTATATATCTGACCCCTTCAAAGTAAGCACAAATAAAGTCAGAACTCCTCAGAGACTTGGATTTACACAATGAGGGGGAAGTTGTCTAAAATGTTGTTATCAACATACGTGTGTGCAATAAATCAGTTTCTTTTTCAATTCTGCAATATTTGTTTTACTTATACTTACAATGGCTTAAAGCAATTTAAAACATGCCTGAATAAATGCAATTAGTCATACTAACAAAGCTGTACATGAAAAAGCTCAAAAATATGTATTTTCTTTTTTTTCAATTTTGTCTTTTTAAGTTTTCTAAATGGATTCAATGGTTCTGACAGAGATCTGAGGTTCAACTGAAAGTCATGCAGTATTTGTTATGTGGGATTTATTGCATGCAGTGTTAAAGCTGTATTAGAAAGACTAAAATTAGCTAAAAATAACCTCGAATTACACTCTGATATCAGCATGGATTTTACATACATGGACAATTTGTAAAATTAAAACAGGTTGATCAATACTTTGATATATGACCTGTGAATTGATCCAAAATGGAGATGGGGAATATAAAATCAATTGCATTTCCATCTGAATTAGAAGCCGCATACTGAATTGTAAAACAGACATGGTCTCTCTCTCAATCTCTCCCTCTCTCTCCCTATGCGCGTCAAAATGCGTCTGCGTGTGTGTGTGTGACATAGATGCTCAGCTGGGCATTAACTCCATCTGTTCTCTCCGAATGCCTTCCTCTTTCTGGACAGTTGGACTTCATTCGTTAAATGTGTGTGTGTGCACGTGTACATGTTCAGTGAAATGGGGGAAGGGGCACACATTAGGTTTAATCAGTGCTTTTATAAATTTCAAGGGGTGATGGATTTGGCATGTGATTAGAGGAGGGAGAGGTAACGGGGCATTTGCACACATTGGTGGACATGTGATTAACAGCGTGCTTGCCATTATTACGGCTCATACATGAAAAAAAAAAGCCATGAAATAGTAATAATAAATTTATTTCATTTAATAAATGTATTTATAATATGAATTTTATTTCACAAATCTCTGTTATAGACTTTGTTTAATTCGGTCCAGAATTTCGGTGGGGGACCGAACATACATTTTTTTACTATGACAATAAAATAAAATTATAAAAAATATTGCTCTGGCATATTGAAGCTAAGAATTTCTTATTAAAACAACAGAGGACCCCCTCACGTCAAAAAGTGACTGAAAAGGGGGAAGCTTGAGCCTCAAAAAGCGACGCAAAAGTGTTTTGACCAAACGTCAAAATGTGACGAGTTGGAGTGAGACTGTGTTAAGTGAAGGTACGTGGTCCTCGAGCAGGTCGTATTCCTGGTAGCACTATCAAATTGGTAGCAGCCACCTGTTCAGAACATTACTCTGGTGGCGTAATACTCCTGGAACCATCCAAGAGTCCCTGGATGCGTTAACAGGTGCCCGCTGGTTTTCAACATTGGATTTAACCAGTGCCTATAACCAGGTTCCTGTTAAACAGGGTGACAAGTATAAGACCACTTTTTGAACCCCATTTGGCCTATTGGGGTTGAATAGAATGCCTTTTGGGCTCTGCAACGCCCCCAGCACCTTCCAGAGGCTCATGCAACGTTTATTTGGTGATCAACAGTGTCAGTCATTATTATTGTACTTGGATGACATTGTGGTCTTTTCTTCTTCTGTTGAGCAGCACCTAGAAAGGTTGGAGGTTGTTTTGGGATGATTGGAGTGAGAGGGCCTAAAAGCAAAGCTGGAGAAGTGTGTGTTTTTTCAGTCTGAGGTGAGATACTTGGCAATGTGATTTCATCCAAAGGTGTGGCTACAGACCCTAGCAAAGTCCAGGCGGTAGTTGAGTGGCGACGTCAGACTAGTGTCACAGAGTTTCGTTTTGCAAGCTATTACCGTCAGTTCAGTGCAAGGGTTTGCCTGGATTGCGCCTCCCATGCATAGGTTAGAAGCAGTCTTCTAGCACTAGGGTCAGGACTAGGAAGCAAGCTGGGTTAGGGTTTATGGCTGCCTGGAGCGAGTCATGTCAGCAGGTCTTTGAGGAGGTAAAGGTTAAGCTCATCACTGCCACAGTGCTTGCATATGCTGACTTTTCCCAGCCCTTTATCCTGGAAGTGGAAGCTAGTCATGGTGGTTTGGGAGCGGTCCTCTCTGAGAAGCAGGAAGGGAAAGTCCATCCTATCGCATATGCTAGTCGCAGTCCAAGAAACTGAAACTCGTTATGGTAAACATAAGTGATGGGTCGTTCTTGAACGATTCGTTCGTGACAAAAGAACGAACAACTCAAACCCGAAGACTCGAGAGATGAACTAATCAATACTGTTTCCGGCTCAGACTGCATAGGTTAACATTACGGGACTGTCACGTGATGAGCGAACGACTCGAAAAACCCGAAGACCCGAGAGATTAACTAATCAATTCTTTTTCTGGCTCAGGCTAACTTAACTTGTCAGATAAAAGGTGAGGTGATCGAATCATAGATTAAAGACCCAGGTAAACAATTAATTAATATTTTCTGTTTCTTATAGCATTATAGTTTTGTCTTGTTTGTAGTGTGATTGTTTGTGTAAGCAGTAGATGTGATAGGGAGGTAACAGGTAACATTTTTTATTATATTTTGCTAAAATGAACGAAATGAACGAGATGACTCGAAAAAAGATTAGTTCATTTTGCTGAACTAGACTCAAAGGTCAAAGTCGGTAAAATGATCCGAACTTCCCATCACTAGTCAACATCTCAAATACGATCTCTGTATATACACTACTCACAATAAGTTAGGGATATTGTTATTTACATGAGTGCTTTTCCTATTTTACCATTACACCATTTTCATTAGTTTAATATTTATTATTACCCCAAAAATTTTGACAATAACAAGGATAGCCCCAAATAACAAAAACTCTATGGGGTTCAGGACATGAATGAAGTCGATCTGTGACAATTCTGTCACGATGTGGTGGAGCATTATCATCCATGAACAGAAAGTTGGGGGTGTGCTAGCGGAATTATTGTACAAGGTGACTCGAACAGGACGGTAGTCCACTGCTGCATTGTCCAGGTCACATGGTCTTGTGCCCATCAGCAAATGTTCATCTGCAACAGTCCTCTGGCATTCAAGCCAAAGCGGTGTAGTCAGTTGCGAATGGTTTTCTGGAAACCCTAGTACCCCTCACATCTCGTAAACAGGCCTGCAGCTTTCTGGCAGTTGCATAACGATGTCTGAATGCATAGGTCCTTATGTACATCGTTGCGGTCTGTCACTCATGGGACTCCACTCCTGGGTCTGTCATAAACTCTCCCAGTAGTTCTGTGACTTGATGCAAGCAACATGACTGGCTGCCACCAACCCGAAGGCGCGCCATGGCCAGGTGGTGCTGCTCGTCCATTAAGTGACGTTGTGTGTTCATGGCTGTTTGAATGATGAATTTGGAATGAATTACTGACATACCAGCTTTTTATACACACAGAATGTTGAAATTGATGCCACATTGAAAAAGTTTGTCTTTTGGTATTGGCCCCAATATAAGGCACACCTGTACACAATGAGGCTACGTTAACACTAATCCGGATAAATTTGAAAACGGTGTTTTCGTCTAAGAACGCTCTGCGTCTACACTACTGTTTTCAATCGTTTCCGAAGACTGGATCATCCACACTGAAATAACTGAAAACGCTTACTTTCCTGTACTGCGCATGCCTGAAGCGTAAGACGATTCGATCTGCGTCATTTCCATATGCCGTTTATTTACTTACATTACGTATTCTTTGAAGAAAAGCTATCTGGAGCATTAACAAACTGATATTAATCCTTAATAGGGCTGTCAAAATTGAGAACAAACAAAACAACTGCTGTACAATGCCGTCTGCCATCAGTCGAACTGGTCACATGACTGCATCATATGACTAAAATGCATCGACGTATTCGAAAGCCTCCATTTTCACAGCCCACACTGCAACGCTAAAATGGCATTATCAGAAATCTCCACTTTGGCCGGAGTTTTTAGAAATAATCGTTTTCTGTGATAAAAACAGGGTTTTCTTGTAAATGAGAGGCCAAACCACAGGGAAATATCTGCGTTTTCCCTTCGTGTAAACGGGGCCTGAGACCATTACAGGGAAAACACAAAATTAGGTGTGTCTATCACCCCAATACAATTGCCTGCCTATCCCAAAAATGTCTGAAGTGAAACAAACACCGTATGTATGACATCCACTAAGTCTCTCACAATATCCCTAACTTATTGTGAGTAGTGTGTAAATAGTGATTTGCATTAAACTGTAAGCAAGCCCCCAAACTACAAACAAAAGAAAATCATATATGGAAATATCTGCAGCAGCTCATTGATACCGGGCCATGTTTGTATTAATAAAGTTTTATTCTTTCATTTGATCGCTTGCATCCTTGTTTGGCATCTCTAATAAAAAAGGAACCTTCAGCTTGGTTTATTAAAGGTATTTATTTGCATATCATCCAAAATATACGTCTCAGCAGCTTCTAGTAAGTTCTGTTACCTTTATAATGGCTTAATTATTACCCCTGAGTGGTTTTACTGGGTAATATGATGGTATATAGCAATGATAACTGACTAAAATCTAGCTATATATTCTCTCCTTTAAAAAATGGCCATGGTTTTGATACTCTAACCAAAGTGTTTTAGCAGTTATCCAATGTAGTGAATAATGACCATTTGCAGCCTCTTGGACAAAGAGAACAGCGATTTTTTTATTAAAAGAGATTTACACATTAGTCTGTTTTATTCTAAGAGTATGTAAGTTGGTTTTAAAAAAAAAACAGTACTCTGGTGATTTGCATTTGTTTACACTGTGTAATCCTCAGCGTGTCCTAAAACATGACGGAATCCAGCGCGACGTGACGTAGATTCCCATACTCTATAAAGACAAAATAATACATCTGTGGATTTATAATTCATGATTCACCACAGTTAAATGCATAGAGCACAACTAAAAGTGGAACATAATGTGCCCACAATTTTATCTTTGAAATTTTACTCGACATAATGCAATATCTGGTTGATTCTCCTGATAGGTAAAGCTGCTTTTCTGTGCCACTTCCTCGTTATTATTAAACGTGCAGCCATTTTTGCACAGAATTGCCATTATAATCAGCTTTTAGTTGATGATTAAACAGTAGGCTACAAACTGCTGCATAAGAGCTGTTAGTGTATGCACTCATTGTAAAAGTCTTGTACAATAGCAGACATAAAAACCTGCAAAAACTCATTTCAGGGAGATGAGATTTCAATTTTATCTTTAAAATTTATATCGACATTATGCAATATCTGGTTGATTCTCCTGATAGGTAAAGCTGCTTTTCTGTGCCACTTCCACATTATTATTAAACTTGCAGCCATTTTAGTACAGAATTGCCATTATAATCAGCTTCTAGTTTGAACAGTAAAAACGAGTCTATAAAACAGCAGGCTACAAACTGCTACATGAGAGCTGTTAGTTTATGCACTCATTGTAAAAGTCTTGTACAATATCAGACATCCCAACTTGCAAAAAACTAATTTCACTGTCAATATACGGTAGACTCCCGGAAAGTCCGGGAGACTTGGGATGCCTGCAATAGGAAGAATATTATTTAATGGTAAGAGAGTTATAAATGGCAAGTGCAGACCAGAAAACTTAACCTTAAAGCGTTACATTAAATGAAACACTGCCATTCAAATACACTGCATTCACCTCATCTAGCAGCTATTGTAATTTTCCCTAACTCAAACAGCGCACAGCAATCTTACGAAATAAATGCACACACTGGGGGTTGTTTACATCGCCAAGACCCGCCCCTAGCCTGTTCTGACACGTGTCAATCAACCGGAGCAGCGATATCGGTGACGTGCGGTGACGTCACGCGTTCAGAGCCGGGGGGAAGGTGGACGGACAGAATGGCGACCCAGTGCCGGAGCTCTAGATGCACGGCCGAAAGAAAGGGATTCCGGCGGGAACTCGACTCGTGGCGACACAAACTCATCCACTGTGTCGGTAAGATTAAGTGCTTCCCATGCTTGGAAAAGCCGTCTGTGCGTAACGTTAGTTCCGTAAGCGGACATATCGCACCATCCATACGCTCAGTGTCGCGCTCGGTTTCTTTCTCTCCCGGTTCTCGCAGAGCTCCCTCCCCCAGCCGCTGCTAGCTTTCGGAGTTGCTAAGCGAGCGTGTGTCAAGTTCAAAAATAACCTTTACATAGAGCCGTGGTCCGCGCGAGCCCGAGGTAGCCTTTGCAGCTAACAGAAAAAACGGACAACAACCAAGCGAGCTTTGTCGGCTCCATTTTCTTTGTCCTTACTTCTTGATTCCTCGATAACCGAGTTTAGCCTTGCACTCGCTGACCCTTTTTTGCACCGAATACCGATGTAACGTACAAACGACCGCGTAATTATATTATAATAATAGCTCATCATTAGGTTCCGGCTTTTGAATCTCTTGCGTGAGATTAGTAACTTAGAGTGTTCTGAAGTCATTAGATAGAAAAACGTGTAACCTTAGTTGAATAACGTTAGATACCCAGCTTACTCTTTTAAATGTATGTGGAAAAACTATGGTTGTTGTTAACAATTCACGGTGTTCAGCGTAAATCCACAGATTCACATGACCAACGTTTAAAACGGATCACTAAAGTAACCTCCGGTTTATTGTTAAACTGTTGACATGCATTTTTTTTACACTGCTGTAAACAGTACTATATTTTGAATTTGTGGAAATAAAATGAGTTGTCAAAATAGTTTTTGCTACAACAGAATCTACTTGATCTATGGTATAGAATGTTCTGAGGTTTTTAAGGGTAAATACAGAGACTTAGCATGTTTGAAATTAGATTTTTCATGATGGTTCAGTAAACGGGTCTAAAATGTTTTGCATGGTAAAATGTCATTCGTGGCTTTAATGCTTTGAAAAAGACACATGCAACTAAAAAAGCATTGATTAGCATAAAAATATTTCACATGAAGGTGGACTTTTGTGCTTTTTTTTTTCTAAGGATACATTGTGGATGTAACTTTGAAGGGCATCATTCATGCTTATGATGCAGCAGCACTGCAAATATTAGCTTTTCTCACTTTTATATATAGCAGCTGTAGTAATATTTACACTTTTGTCAAAGCACTATGACAAAAGTATAATTTTTATGTTTTTTACACATGCCTATACTTGTCTTGCAACTAATTTAATGTGCAGTCAGTATTTGCTTTTGCTGATAGAGAATTTCATAGAATTATATGCTGCATGTACAATGAATTTGTAATTGCCACAACTGTAAACAAGAAATGCTTTAACATTTGACCTTAGCTTTTAACAAAAACCATCAAACAGCCACCACTTTCTGGCAGGGTACCAGATTTGTGACCAATCTGTGTAGGTTTTTTTTTTTTTTTATTTTTTTTTTTTTACAAATCACTATATTTTAGTTATTTAAGTGTTGTTGTTTTTTTGCAGGGTTTGAAAGTATACTGGAGGGAATATATGGACCAAGACTGCTCCAAGATCTCAATATATTTGATGGTGAGTTTTGTTGTGTGTATTATTCATTCATGCTTGGTTTCAGAAAATCTAGCTTACCTTTTGCTTATTTATGTGATTTTTGTTTTTTTCCCTCAGAGTGCGAACCAGAGACAGTGGATGATTGGTCCATAAATGCAAATTGCTCTTTTTGCAACCTGCAGCTAGAGAAACTAAATGTAAGTCAACCCCTACAGAAAATATGTGCTTATTCTGGGATGTTAGCAAAAAAAGTCAGGCTTTGATATCTGTATTGGGCAAAATTTTGCATAAAGTAAACTCATTTATTATAACTAAGGACACCTCAAGCCTGTGAGACTATAGTTAACACTTGTATACATATGTACATAACAGGGGTCAGTAACTGACTATTATTTTCTGTGACATAGGAACACCCTGCTGTGGCCGTGCCTGGCTCGCCACCCCCTGCTGAAACCCCCCCACCTCAGGGCCTGTCCACCTCTGATAAACTCCAGTGCCAAGCAGACCGATTCCTCAATGCTATATTTCGCAAGAAGGGTGAGAAATAAGTTTTTACTTCTATTATATAGGGAGTGAAGTTATTGTGACGTCTTTTGCGATTTGGTCCAGAGCAGTCTTATTTTTTTTCTTCCATAATCGAGAAATAAATAGCAGGTCTGTTCTGGTAGGTTTGCAAAGAGCTGAGGGAAAATGGTGCTTAATGCAATAAAATGCAGGTTACCATTGAACTCTGTAGTGCAGTATTTCTCAGTGCATTTGTTTACGGTGAGTTTATACTAAAGCTTCCCAAATAAATGAGGTAAAACATTTGTGCAAAATTGTTGCCTGGTTTGCAACATTCAAAGTCAGTGTCTACACTGAATGTAGAAATCATGAATGGGACATCAAATTATTATCTTGTTTACGGTTAGAGACTTGGGACTAACGCTAGGCTATAAAACAATATCATATTGAGTGGTGATAAAATATGTTGATAACAATGATAAGCTCTGGACCTTTTTACTTGATACAGAATAAACTAACAGCCAGGCAGTGCTCGGTGCTAACGGGCGAACTCTGCATTTCTGTGTATAAATGAACGGCATGGTTTTGTCTGATACATGCGACACTCGTTGTGTTTTCATCATAAATAAGGACATGAACATATTAATTTCTTCTCTAGAGCTGCTCTAAAAACAACTTTTCACCCTTTCTTTTGAGAAAAGCTACTGACAAAAACACTGAAACTGAAAGTAAAATGGAATTGCACAACAACTGGTTAAAATAAAGGTCTGATGAACAACTTATAAGTTGTTATTATAATATGAATATATTACTATTGTATAGTAATGTAATTCACTAATAATAATAGTAATAAAAGTAATACATTGTCATAAAACCATGGTATTTTTCTTTGAAATGCCCCTATTATGGGTTACGAAAGGTTCATATTTTTGTTTTGGGAGTCATTGACATGAATGCAAGGTCAAACACTTTCATTTTCTTAAAATATGCATTAATTTTTTTACCTTATTTGTTCAATTACATCCAAACATTTTTTTCAAGATTAATTCTTTGTGTAAAGCTAATTCTGCAGTGATTCAGACCAACACGAAAATCAAGTTTTCTCAGGTGTGAGTTAGAGGATGACACCGGAGTGGATTTTCACTCCTGTCCCGTCCCACTCCCATAGAAAAAAAACCCTGTCCTGTCCCACTCCCAGACCAAAGTTTAAAAAATAATCCCGTCCCATCCCACTCCTGGTAAAATGACTCCTACTCCCATCCCGCTCCTGTTTAAAATGACTCCCGCTCCTGTACCGCTCCCATATATTTTTTTCTTCATTTAGTGTTTAG
>JAUMHQ010000044.1:1581172-1593031 GCA_032361165.1 Enteromius paludinosus | reverse complement strand
GTCACCTACATCTCGGATGCCCTGGGGGTAAGCAAATAAACATCTAATTTTCATTTTTGGGTGAACTATCCCTTTAAGGTCAATACAGTATTTTTTCAGAACCTGTGCTTCAGAACTTATTTGGCTACTGTAAATTTGGCAAAGGGAAACTTTTATCAAATATGTTTTTTTTTTTTCTGGCATGCTCTGCCTGCAACAGCAAATAGCATTTGTTGTTGATAGTAATGGTGAAAAAATTGTACTGGTAGAAAATACTGATTTCTTTGCCCCCCCCAAAAAACCACTTGGCTGTCAATCATGATGGAAGAATAAACAAGTTAAGTTACAGCATGTCCACTAATGAGGCCGTAATATTTATTCTGTGGGAGTCCCCCAACCTCCCAGCCCCATCAGAGGTCACATTACCCCTCGAGCACCCTTCTCACCTTGTTCACACCTGACCCATTTTCATGCCTGATAGTAGGATTAACCAAATTAGCGATGCCTAAATAATAAATTGCATGTCAGATTTTAGATGTTTGGCCTGTGGGAAAATTGTGACAGCTTGTGTATGTACACGTCCAAAAAAGTATGAGGAGAGAAAGGGAGAGAGCAAGATTTCTGATTTCTGTTACCGTTGTTATCTTTTAAACCAGGATCTTTACACCAAGCATAATGCAAGTTCAGTTAATCAACTGTAAATTCTTGAAATGCATAGTTAAATTATGTAGTAAAAGTACAAAATGTTTTTTATAAGGAACAATTTGATGAGAACTAGTTTTGTATTGTTCAATTTCTTAGAATTCCCTCAGAGCTGCGATTCCAGCATACCTTTGGTGGCGCAGGAGTTGATGCGCAAGATGATTCGGAGGTTTGCCTTAGAGTATGCGTGTAAAAGCCAGGCTCACGAGGGCCTTAATGGCCTAAGTGACACCTCTGAGCTTCTCCCTCATCAACCGGATCCTGATGGGCCTCTGGACCTCACCATCAGCCGAGCTTCTCAAGCCCTGCAAGGTAATCAAGGTTTTTTATTTATGGAAATCAAGTTTTCACTTCAAGAGACCAGATTCAGGTGTTCATAATTGTGCAATATCAGATCACTGTTAGAATTTTTTTATTGAATCTGGTCTCTTGACTTTCATTAATTATGCTTATCATTGAAAATCTGAAAGTAAAGAAAATTATGGAGTTATATACATAATATTTTATGACTTGGAGTGATCCAGTGCATTTCTCTCAAACGTTATATTAATTGCTTTATTTTTACCTCTCATAGTTGGAGTACTTGATCTCTCTAAGAAAAATACATCAGCAGAAAACGAAACTACTCAAAGAAAAGTTTCAAGGTGAGTACTTCATCTTTTGTTTACCAAGTTGTGTGCTTGACTGTTTATTTTCATCCTACTGAAACAGAAGAAAAGTTTGGTACTAAAATGGTAACAGTTTGAACCCAGTAATTTTGGTGAGCTTTTTGTCCAAAAAATATTTTTTATTTCCGAATCTGTGTTTAATTTGTATCCTATCTGATTGTTTTGTGTGAACAAACTTTGATGTGTTTTATGTCAAATTTAGTGGTTGTTTTGTTGCACTGCCAAAGGGTTGACTCTTTTCTAACTTGTTGGAAGGTAACGTCACATTTGCCAGCAGTCAGGGGCTTTACTTGTTCTTTTGTACCGCCTGTATTTATTCGTTTGTTTATTGATCTATTCGTTGATTTATGCAGTATTATTTTCACATGAGAAATAGATACCAGAGTCGTACAAAATGCATCTTCATTGCAAAGATACTGGAAGTAATCCCATAAGCGCTTGTCTTTCTCCACACAATTGACGAGAGACTGTCCTTCCAAGAAGTATCGTTTGCAACCTAAGGCCCAAAAACAAAAAGTGTTTTATACCCCGAACAACTCAAAAGGCTTTGTGTTATACAGACAATTGAGAAGCGAGTGATGTTACCAAAAGACAAGGCAGTAAAGGAGTGGACCCTGAGTGCGTCCTGTCATTGGTCCGCTGACCCGTTCGTTTCTCATCCTCCCACCCACCTCCCCTTAGGAGACCAATCAGAGAGGACTATTTGGATCGCAGCTCTGAGTTTGCGGAAGGTTTGCTCTCTAAAGCCTTGAAAGATATTTGGTCTGGATCACTGGACATTCACAAAGCAGCCATACTATACGGGATACCTCAGAAAACCTTACAGTTTCAGACAGAGGCCTTATTGCCAGAGCGGAAAGTAGGAGAAGCATCGATTTCTGGCGACAACGGCAAGGGCACAGAGGCAGCGTGCCCAACCAATGACACTCGACTTGTCCTGCAGAAGGTAGCAGCGTGGGCTCGCTCGCAGTCAGAGCAGTCTGAAGTAAGAAAATGTAAATTTACGTCACCAGAGCACACCGAGCTAAAGTTTCCGGCAGCCGTGACTGCCTCGTCATACCTTCACCATTTAACCTTGCAGAGGATGGTCTCACAACTACGGGAGCAGAACGACGGTACCGAGCCAGCCACATCTCCTCAGAGTCCTGCCACTGGGCCAGCTGTGCACATCCGAATCCCTCAGGTACGCCTCAGTGCTCAGCCCAAAGCCCAGCTGGATCTGGCTGGCCTGGTGGATGCTGTGTACCAAGCCAACAAAGCCTCTGATGGCTCTACAGCTTTCCACAAGCTGAAGACCATTCTCCCTAAACAGGGCTTGATCGAAAGCCACTCTGGCCTTGAGTCACGTCTACTCCAGGGTGATCTGCCTCCACTGTGTCTGAACATGAAGAACGGGAGCCTTGGCGGGAGCGTCACTGGAAGCGTGGTTGACAGCGGAGATGATGACCGTCGAGACAAGCAGCCCCGGAAGAAGCGGGGCCGTTATCGGCAGTATGACCACGATATCCTGGAGGAGGCCATAGCCATGGTAATTAGTGGGAAGATGAGCGTGTCAAAAGCTCAGAGCGTCTATGGGGTGCCACACAGCACACTAGAGTACAAAGTCAAAGAGCGAACGGGCACGCTCAAGACCCCACCAAAAAAAAAGCTCCGTCTTGCTGAAGGAGCAACCTCAGGCTCTGAAAAGTCAGGGACAACAACCAATGCCTCATCTACTGCCTACAAACAGTCTTAACTCAAAACCAAAACCTCAACAATTTCCTAGAAATGGTTTTAACTAAACATCAACTAAACTGCAGCCAACAAGGATTTTTTTTCTTTTAAAAAAAACAAAAAAAAAAAACATGCAGTCAGTACCTTATTCAGACTTGGAAGATACACTTGAATCCTCAACTACAGGTTAAATGGTACTTTAATGGTATTTTATCAAGTTACAAAACATGCCTTTAAAAAAAATCTATTCAGGGGTTTCACTGTGGATATCTATATGAATATATATTTAAAATATTGTAAAGCACTGTTGATTCTGAAGTTATTTACTCTTTTAAAACTAAGAAATATAATATTCAGGTTTTGTTCATACATAAGCTAATTTCAGCTTAACGATTGTTGTATGCAGCTTTCACACTAATTAATCTTTGTAGTGGTTGGTCATTTCATTTTGAAGTCTATCAACAGTATTTTTTTAGGGTGTCTGTTTGACAGCCTGGTAACAGCATGACTGTAACATATCTTTTAACTCACCAGTGGGAGATGTCCATCCTTATATGCAATGGGTAGATAATAGGTACGAGTTTCCACTCCAGCAAAGGAACAACACTATTATGTAAATAGCACTTTTTGGACTACTATGCTTATTGGCAAGTTTTACTGTATAACATAAGTAATTGTATCAGTTTCATAAAGTATTAATGAAGTACATTAATCAGGACTGTTGCCAGATCATTGGAGTGAAAGCTTGGACCATCTCAGGCTTTTTGCGGATGAAACTCCCCATATTCTGCACTGATACTAATTTTATTTATTTATTTTCTGTAAGTTCAGATACTTATACACACACACACACACACACACACACACACACAACATTGCTTTCTTTTTATGTCTCGCCCCTTTCCATTTTTTCCGCCTGCAAATCTGCTCAGCAAATCATATGGGGTAAGTTGGAAATGCAGTGCAATGCATGTCGGAATGATGCACAGGAAAAAAAAAAAAAAACACTTGATAGCAGTCCCGGTGAATGTTTATGATTTACATTGAATAATAGATTATTTTTCAGTAATTGGAACTACTGAAATTCTTACTCAATATTCTCTTTGCAGATTTGAATTTCTTTTCTTTTTTTTTTTCTTTTTTTTTTTATAATTTTGTGTTTTTTTTTCTCAATCTAAAGACATACTTGCATTATCTGTCTGCTGAAACCAAAACAGTTCAGGGTCATTTTGCCTCTTCACTTACACACTCCATGAATGAAGCCATTCAGAGTAGAGTGCTGCTGAACTTGGATCAGAATTTCTCCTTGTCCATATTTCATGATGCACTTATCATGGGACTGAAATGCAAAGCCTGATTCAAGTGCTACTCTGAATTGCTTTGTGGTTTTTATTTTTATTATTATTACTATTTGTTGTTGTTCATGCTACTGATTACTATAGCTTTTAATGGCTTATACAACTGTTTGATTTTATGATTCTGATAATTCAACTCCTCAAGTCCATATTTGTAGAATTTTTTTCCTTTGACTGAATTTAGAAGCTTGTGTAGTTGGAATATAAGATTCAGTTGCACTTTACAAAAATTGCACGCATACTTGTGATACAGGTTGTTTCATACTTGCTATAAAAAAATTGCCATACACTGACTTTGAATGGCATCTTTCATTTACCTGATTCACAAGTATTTTGTAGTGCTTTGCAAAAGTGTAGCTGAAACGTACATTTTGTGATTGAAGCTTTGGAAGTATTAACATTTTGATATGCAATGTTAATGTGTTTATCTTTTGTGTTGTGAATGTTGTAAATGGTTTACCTCTTGCTGTTCCTCAAAGTTTTCCTTACTCCCTAAAAAAAAAAAAAAGAAAAAAGAAAAGAAACAGATTTACTGATATATTAATAATTTTAAACCTGAATGTTCTTCACAACTCTTAAAATAACAACATAGTGCCTGCTCTTACAGCTACTGCTCGGTTATTCTGCAGGCCAGTAGCAGTTTTACATAACAAATCTTTGGAAAAAACAAAACACACACACACAAAAAAAAAACATTTATATACTACTTTGGGTTGTATATAAAATCTGTATTGTGGATTTATATACTGTTACCATAATTACCAATGTAACTTTATCATTATTTTTCTGGGATTGATATGTCACTGGCACATTTTCACTTTTAATGTAAAGGGTGGTAAGCATTAATGCCATACAGATTTTTAAAGTCATATACTCAGTGCTGTCTCATTTTCATTATGAGATACTTTTAGGCTTCCTTTGGGGAATGCCATTTTGTTACTTCTCTTTTCTGCTCTAAAATCGTAATATTAGTGTCCTGTATAATTTCAGTCCAAAACAAACATTGTTATTCTCAGGTAACAACAGTCCTATTGAAACCTAGAGCGTGTTAAAACTGTTCTTTTCTATCAAAATAAGGGCCCATAGGATTGTTGTAGAGCCAAATATGGTTCTTGCAAAGCTAATTCGTCGTCTCCCATATTATACAGACAGTTTGTTCAAAAGTGGTTATAGTTTAGAAAGGCGTAATGATTCTATCACTTAGATTTAACTATTTCCTCCTCTCTGAACAGTTTGGCTTGATTTACAGTTTGATCATTAAATGGATCAATATCACCAATTTAGGCCTTTCTAAGAGTTTAATTTCATATTCATAACGGGTGCAGGATATGAATCATTTTGCAATCAGTTATTTATGCATATATTTGTTGCACTAAGATTGTTTTTTGTATTGTTCCCTCT
The DNA here is from genome assembly GCA_032361165.1 of Enteromius paludinosus. NCBI lineage: Eukaryota > Metazoa > Chordata > Actinopteri > Cypriniformes > Cyprinidae > Enteromius > Enteromius paludinosus. The sequence continues at coordinate 1,587,213 of JAUMHQ010000044.1, read as the reverse complement.
ATATCTAATATCTAATTGTATTTGTGTGTGTTTTTTTTCTCGATGTAATCAGAATATGAAGTTTAAATGTTGTGTTAGTTTTGTGTTAAAGCACTTTGTTGCTCTTGCACATTGATATGTGAAATGCATGTCTTGTAATGTTCCTCAGCATTTGGATTTTTTTTGTTTTCCCAAGCAGGTAATACACATTTAATCTTAATGACCTTTTGGTCAGTTAGAATTGGGGAAAACTAAAAGCTAATTTGGTTATTTAAGCATGCATTTGTGTCTGAAATATATTTGATGTGGTCTCATTTGTAACATTTCAGGAGTAGGTTAAGGCTAATCAAAGCAAGAATTAAATTGATAGTAGTAAGATGGAAAAACTGAAGGCATATTACTCAAGTGTGTTTCAACTGTCCTGCAAACTGTGCAATTTATATACTTTTTGAAACCTTTTTTAACTTTCCCCTCCATCCCTAAATGTGTTAACACTTGGGTTGTTTTAATTTCAAAATAGACAACATATTACCTGCAAATGTTGCTTTGTAATTGGTTCTATCAGGAAACACACTTATACATCATTCAGGTTTGATTAAAATAATTAAATATTCTGTATAGTTTTCCTGAGTGTAAGCGTTGCTACAATCGCCATCCTTTGCCTTCAAGTTACCAATAAAAATTTGTTTCATGTAAAAAGTTGTTTGTACTTTGTACATTTCTAATACATGCATTTACTTGGAGAAGCTGACAGAGGTGGAATATTACTTTATCTGGTGCATTTAAACACTTTCAATTCTGCATGTATGTATGGATGTAACATCTTTGCAATGTAATGTCATGTGGAGCCTTTAACAAGATGGAGTTCTATTTTAAATACAGCAGTGTGTCTTTATGGTAGGATTTTTGCTAATCTTTTAATCCAGTTCAAATGTATTGCACATTACAACAGAGCAAAAATATGGAGAGATGAGAGAAGTAGCGCAGCTAACGTTCATGAAAAGCTGATTATGTCATTGAGTCATGACTTAACCCAATTTATTTATGTAGTTCCTTAGGGCCAAATGTGGAAGACCGGTCCAGACTGGAGAAGGAAGATGGTTCTAAAGCTCCAGTGGTCTGGAAAGTCACTGTGTTGGAGAAGGTCCTGTCTTCACTTTGTTCCCATCATAGAATGCTCCTCTATCATATTTTAAAAGACATGCAGGAAGATTACAACATCTCTGTAACACTGCGAGATGCTCACAGAAGACAGATTAAGGCTGGATCTCTTTGCCATGCTGATAAAAAATCACTTAATGAGGCCCCAATACTTTCTCTAAGTGACTGCTCAGTAACTGCTGGCATTTGTTGCAGAACAGCTTGTAGGCTTCCAGCATGTGCATTTTCTCCTCCAAGCGCCTGTCTGAGGAACATTCATGGCAATTCCTGCCAAAATACATCTATGGCATGTGTTGGCCAAGATAACTGTTCAAACTCCACTGTTTGTTGTACTCACTCAAAACTACCTTCATGCCAACTTCAGCACAACGGCGATCATACTTACATTTCTCATGTAAGAGGAAATCGAATCACCCATCAGGGTGATTGCAATGCTCACAATAGATGTAAGGGAAGCCGCAGCCCCTCCCCACCACCACTATCACCAAAGCCAGTGGACCTGGACTGTAAAGCAGCTGTCAAGTCCAGTATCTTACAAATTCAGGACTGCAAGTCATTAAACATGGCACCTCCTTCTCTCCTACCTCACAGAACCGAGGATGAAGATACAGTTTTATACTCGAACACTCCTCTTCATGTGGGATCTCCAGATGAATGTTGTGAAAAGATCGTACTGGTGCATACACAAGCAGAGGAGAATGACCACCAGTGTGGGTCTTTTATAGGAGATCTAATGGATAGAGTCACCGAAAAGCTCAGAAGTATCCAACCTTCAGAGAAGGATCAAAATCTTAGCCATGCCAGTCAGATCTCCAAGACCGATGACACACATTTGACAGAGATCATAACAACTGTGCTACACAACAGTAGTGACAAAGATTACAACCTTAATGAGCTTTTACAACAGCATGTTGCCACTGAACAGCGATCCCCTCAGACACGTTCCCGTAAGAGACTGGAAAAGTTAGTTGCCATGAGCAAGTCACCTGATCTTCCGTCATCAAGAAGACAGAGCTTACAAATCAAGAGAGATCTGGCCAGACTTAGTCCATCATCTTTTAAGAGGAATTTAGACTTTGAGAGAGAGAGGTCCTTAAAAACTGTTAAAGCATATTCATTTGTTGAACAATCTGATTGTAGAAAGTTGGACATAATACCTAGGATAGTGGACTCAAAACCTGTAAAAGATGACTTAAAAAATTCAACCACACATGTACAAAAGGAAATACAGAATAAACAAAAGCGCCAAGAATCTCAACACCAACATGTATGTTTTGAAGAACCGCTGCCTCTTGATGAAAGTGCACAATTGCAAACAAATGCAAAAGTTGGAAGAGCCAGAAGAAATATTGTACCACCTCAGCGATTCGCATCCTATGTTACTGAGCCACGGAAAATGTATTTTGCAGCCTGTTTTTCAGAAAGTATATTCACCAAGCATTCCCCTAAGGATGGTACCTCGACAGCTCTTGGCTCTACAGAAGAAATTGCTTGGCCAAATGATATATGTGACAAACAACCTTTTCAAACTGAAGATAAACAAGAAGACTGTGATGTGTCACAGAATATAACTTTATCTAAAGATGAGATTTCATCCAAAAAAGAGCCACAGTGTGAGCCCAAGGATAATGGAGAGAATACTGATAAAGAGAGTGGAAGAAAAAGAAAACCATGCCAGAATTCTGCTTCACCATCAAAAAGATCTAAACGCCATAAGAGTAACAGTCTAAACACTGACTTGCACAGTCCTACTGAAACTATGTCTAACTTTACTACCACTGAGAGCGGAAAAGAAGCTAAGGCAAATCTGTCTGGACTGAAATATGATAGTCCAATAAAGCTCATGTTTGTTTCCTCTGTGACAGGTGAAGATGGTGTAAAATATACTCTTAAAGCAGCTGCCTCAGGCAGCTCTTCCCATGAAGAGATGTTTGATCCATGTGTGGAATCCTCATGGACCGGTAGTGCCATCGATAAACATTTCCAGGAACCAGTCCTTGAATCAGTTTCAGTGAGAACTGTTGAACATGGTGGAAACAAGTATGCTTCAACAAAAGTGATTTCACATGATGTAGTATTGCCGAGTTGTTCAAACAATGAAGATGAAAACCAAGAAAAACTAGCAATTGTACATCAAACATCTCCAGTAAAAAGGCGTCCTGGACGCCCCAAAAAAATAGGCCCACATATTGTGAAGTCTGTGAAACGTCCCATTGGCAGACCTCCAAAACCCAAAACAACAGACTTGGCTTCCTCAACTGGTACAACCGGTTCAAGTGCAGTAAATCATAGGACAACAGAAATGTCTGGTAAGGATGATGGAAACAAAAATCTAAAAATCACCATAGTATATGGAAGATCTAGAAGGGCAAAAAGAGTGGTTTCTGAAGATTTGAGTAATATCCCAGAACAGCAACGGGTTTTTGAACTATTAAATGGTGGCACGGACAGTGAAACATGTTCTGGAAAGACTAGTAGTAACGATCAGTCGGACGAGGAACTGCTTAAAGATCACCATTTTGTTATGCCCGTTGAAGACAGGAAATGTGTCTCTTCGAGCAGCAACATCAAATGTCAAAGACAGAGTGACATAGCAGTGTCACGAAAACCAGGAAGACCTCCCAAAGTCAAAATATCTGGTATCTCTGTCACTGTCACCACAGGGTCTCCAAGGCAAAGAAAGATACATATAAAAAGGGACACGAAAGAATCACATCTGCTAAGAAAGACTCTTGTTAAAATTCAACCTTCCAAAGAGCAGAAGACAATCTGCATTCCTACTGACATTGACAAGGACATTTTGGATGCACCAAAAGAACATAGTAAGAATACCAGAGGGCAGCTCATACCAGTGAGGCATTCTGTTAGAGAACGAAAACCCTCCATTCACTTGCTCCACTCTGTCGCTACTGCCAGATCCTGCGCATTGGTTCGCAGGTCACGAAAACTACTGCTGAATAAGGTTAGCTGTGAGTCCAGCCAGAATATAAAAAACAGAGAGCAAGAGCAGCTCCCAAAAAATGCACTTTCCACGAGGACCAAGAATGTCAGTTGCGTACAAGATATTGTTCATTTTTCTACCATTTCGATGGACTCGATTTTTTCATCAAATGAGGGTTTCAGGTGGTGGCCCACCTCAGCATCATCTGAAACTTTAAATGAAGAATTAGCTAGGAGGATCAGGCTAATGTCCAACACTTGGGTATCGGATGTCCTCGAGGCTAACAAGTCAAGAGAGATTAAATCAGATCTTAAACCAAAAACTTGTGAGAAGCTCAGAGGTTCTGCTAAGAAGTCTGCTTCTGCCATCAAAATGCTTTTTGAGAAAAATTATAACATGGAGAAGCTCTGTACATGGTTTATGCAGTCCACAGAAACGCAGTCCCTCGCTATTGTAAAGAAGGCCACTGCAAGAAATCCCAAGGATGTCTTTCACTACAACCTCAGCAGACCAAATTGCAAAGTCAATGTTTGCCCAAGTCCACAGGCAGAGAGACTCAGGAAACATGTCAAGAAGTTTGCTAAAGTTGTCCCAAAGAGTCCATCAATGCACAAACAAGCACAAGAAATGCTGTCCAAGTCAACAAGGTCACAAGCCAAGAGAAAGCTTTTTAACACATCATCATTTAAACCGAGGCATGAGGTTAGGCAGCAAATGTCTTGGTCTAGAAGCACATGGATTAACTATAGAACAGCTCTGCTTAGAGCGAGACTAAAGTTTAAAACCAGACCTAAGATAACATTAGGAGGGGATATTGTAAACCAAGTGTTTCAGGACCAGATGAGGACAAGTGCTTCAGGTGCTGAGACTCTAGAATCATGGAAAGAAATGCCTAACTTGGTAGGTAAGACATCCAGACCAGTCACAAAAGTTCAAAATGCATTAAAGCTTCTAGTCAAAACTCCTCAGAAAATGGTTGGGATTGCCAAGATTTCAAAGCAGAATAGAATCAGCTCAAAAGCTTGGAGTCCAGAGTCCCTAAAGGAGTGTAGGGTGTTTCTGAAAAAGATCAACTCCCCAAACACAAAGTCAGTGACAGAGGAATGTAACATTTGCACAGTAAAGCTCTATGATGTATCAGATCAAGAGGACAATAATGATGTTTTAGTGGGAGGGACACCTCCCAGTCCAGTTAACTTTCCAATACAGCTGCGCTCATCCCCAAAAAGCCAGAGCAAGGGAGGAAGAAAAAGAGGCAAACGGAAAAGTTGGAGCACAAGTCCATCTCCCCCAACAAAAATGCTCAGACAATCAAGGAGCAGCAGGGGTGTTCTAGGAGCAAGGTGGTGTGACTTTGTGCTCGGTAAGTCATTATTTCTTTATTTCTGAAACCATATGCAAGGGCAAATTCATTCTAGCTACAAAAGCTGTTTGGAGCATCATAGTGTTAAATCATGCCTCCACACCATAAATATCTGATCTAGTAGCGGACACCAGATCCTGTCCGAAAATGTTTTGTCTGGTAACAGAACAACTAAAATTGTCCAATACCCAGAGCCCTGTCTGATATTCAAAACAGTCTTCTATATATGAAGGTAAAACAGTAGCAAAACTCGAGAGCTTGCTAATTTGAATGTGAGAACTTGTAAAAATAATATTATATTTGTAAGTTGAAATTTATACTCGCAGTTCTGATGTGAAATGCAGCATCTATCGATTTGCACACACGGACAAAACTCAGAACACCTTTCTTTTGAATTCGAAGTTGCAGATAAATAGTTGGAAATGTGTAAAGTGCCATTCACATAAACAAAATGACAGGCACAATTGACCTTTTGCAAAACCCCGCCCCAAAACGGCCATTGTCCAATCACACATCGTAACAACGGTTACTAAGTAAGCAAGGTCCGTCAAGCTGCGGGCCTCTGGCAAGCAAAATGGTGAAGCGATGTGCCTATGG
>JAUMHQ010000044.1:1550881-1581072 GCA_032361165.1 Enteromius paludinosus | reverse complement strand
CTTGACCTGGAGGATATTAAGCGTATGTTACTCCAAAAGGAGTCACTGACACCGACAGGTACACCTCTCCCCGTCATGTTTTCTACTACTGGCTGACAGTCCGTCATTGTCGGTAAGCTTGACGGGCTAGCAACAGTAACTAAGGGGGGCGTGGCTTTTGCGAAAGGTCAATTGTGTCCTACACATTTATCTTTGCGCTTTACTTCAATTTCACTGTACAACCACAAGTCAGCCCTCACAACCTCTCAGATCTGGCAGTACAACCTCAAATCCCATCGCTTTGACTTTTGCTACTCCTTTTGCGATATTTCAGTAGCAAAACTCACTTGTGCACGTGTAAATGCAAACTTGAGAGAGCAGGGGCGGGGCTGGGGTGGTAACAAAGTCATTTTTGATTGGTCAATGCCTCACCAATGAACAACGCCAGCCACAATGCAAACATTTGTATGCATATGTATCAGCTATTTTTTTTTTAATGCTTGGAAAATAGTTTTACTGGTTTTTATATATCAGTAAAAGCGCAGCTTTTCGTTCGACAACGACGGTGACCACCACCACTGAAACGGCGCGAGCTGCTCTGTGTAGTGACGTCATCCCGCACACAATGTCCCACTTCATTGGCTGGCTACAACCAATTAAACAACATTGCTGTGCTTTTACTGATATATAAAAACCAGTAAAACTAATGATATTTATTAAAATAAAATTCCAAGCATTTAAAAAAAATTGTTGATACATATGCATACAAATGTTTGGCCGAGGGCCAAGCATTCTGTTCACAGTTGGCTAAGCCAGCCTTGAAAAAAACAACCAACAATATCAATAACGCTCGGGAGCGCAGAGAATGAGGCTGCTTTGTTTGAACAGTTTAAACTGCACTTCCACTGGCGAACGAAGGAACAAACTGATTCATTGAGAATCTTAAACAGGCATGCAGAATATTAAATGATATTAGTGATTTTATGCATTATTTATATGTGACCCTGCACCATCAGTTTTTTGATTTATACATTATCTGAATAACAACTGTCTGAGGATGCAAATGGTATGCATACAAATATTTGCATTGTGGCTGGCGTTGTTCATTGGTGAGGCATCGACCAATAAAATGACTCCATTCCCACCCCAGCCCCGCCCCAAACTCTTCTCTCTCAAGTTTGCATTTACACGTGCACAAGTGAGTTTTGCTACAGAAATATCGCAAAAGGAGTAGCAAAAGTCAAAGCGCTGGGATTTGATGATGTACTGCCAGATCTGAGAGGTTGTGAGTGCTGACTTGTGGTTGTACAGCGAAACTGAAGTAAAGCGCAAAGATAAATGTGTAGGAATTGTGTTTGTCATTTTGTTTATGAGAATGGCACTTTACACATTTGTAACTATTAATCTGCAACTTTCGAATTTAAAAACACAGGTGTTACATTCAAATAAGCAAGCTCTCGAGTTCTTTTATGCCAAAAATCACTAGGGTGTTACATAAAGATCATGTTCCATAAAGATATTTTGTAAATTTCCTACCATAAATATCAAAAGTAAATTTTTGATTAGTAATATGCATTGCTTAGAACTTCATGAATGTTATTTTTCGTCGTTTTTTTTTTTTTCACCCTGAGACTTCAGATTGAGTTCAACTTGACTGTTCTGTTAACCATGCATTCCTATCTACACACTGGCATAAAGTATGTTTCTGGCTTCTGTAAGGAATGTTTTGTTTGATATTAAAATGTAAAAGTTAGATTTACTTTGTATTGATTCTGGTAGTGTTGTACCGGAATGGTCTTTCAAAAGTATATAGCCTACTTTATTTTCTTTGAGAACTAAAATCTATATGTCTCATTTGTGCTTTTCAGGGTCATTGAAATAACTTGGGACCAGTTTTGGGCAAGACATTTTCTTGAACTATCATAAGGTGCCTTTCAACAGTGGTCTGGCTGAGTATCACAAGCATTATGACACGCAACCTCTGCAAGCGTCATGTAGCAAAAAAACAAGACACTTCTTGCACTATTTAAACTTATTTTGAGTTTTTATGTTTGTAAAATATTTTATTTACCTTTTTAAAATCTACTTTTGAATTTTATTTTGGATGCAGACCATCTAGTTACATGAAGGAGAATCAAAGGTTACAAGAGCATTACGTTGTTTGGTTTGCCCAGATCTCATAGCATTAACATTAAGGCAAACCTTTATAGAATTCTGAAGAAGACAAGTTCATTTCAATTATTTTTATTTTTACATTTTATAATCTTTTGTAAGAGCCCTTAAAATTGGATTTTTGTGAATATTTCAGTTTTTAACGTTATCTTTTTAAGTTGGGAATATATTTAAGTCTTCTCTTATGTGCTGGTAATGTGTCAGACAACAATTGTCCACTTAAAATGTACTCACAATGGATTCTGGAATTTGAAAATGATGGTAGTGTCTCCTCTTTTTGGTCTTAGTTTATCTCCTCTTATCCTATATTTATGGAAATCTCCTGTGAATTTAGACTATTTGCCAAGTTGTGTAAAATCATTTAAGCATTAATTTACATCCAGGTTCATGTTCTTATTGCACTACCAAACCTGTTGTTTTATTCCGGACTAGAACCATTGTTTTAATGTAGTGTATTTTTGGTGCAATGTTTTGCTCTCAGAAAGATGTAAGATTCTGTTTTCCTTTATTTTAAATTAAAAGCTTTTAAGACGACCCAGAGACAAATGTTCCACATATGGTTTCTTAAATACAAAAACTTGTGATCTATTGCAGTATGTGACACCTACCTCTTGAAATCTACTGGTAAGACATGGTAGATTGGTCTAAACTGATAATCCCTTTGTTGTAACCTTGAAATTTAGACCTCTACCAAACCAACTAGTTATAAAGCCTGTATGTTTAGTTATTTATTTAAATACTGTGTTGATAGCTCTAGTTTCCATCTGCTGTTACCAATCTGTGACCCTGCCCCTGAGTTTGTAGGTTAAAATTGCCCTATTGTGGCTAAGTTTAGTCAGTGCTACACAGAGTCCATCCTATATGTATTTAGATGCATAAACCTATTTTAATTTGTCACCTAGTTTATTCTATTACATTTGGAACAAACACCCCTTACAAGCATGTAGGTTTAAAACTGCTGAAATTACATCATATTCATACTCTCTGCCAACTTAGGTTTCCATTAACTGCTTTAGGGACTGAACCATTCAAACTGCTGGAGTAATCCAAAAAACTGTGGCAAAAGTACAGTACAAAAATGGTGCATTATACCTATATTCCTATGCCAAACATACGCTGGAGTTATGAGAATTGTCAGAACTGGCCTTCTGTATATCGTCTTATGTTCAGATCTGCCATTTTGAAGTTTTGGCCACTGTAAACTTGTTACCTGGTGCTATATGTTGTACATAAACATGCAAATTATGCACACATTGTATTTTCCCTGTTTTTATACTTGCCTTCAAAAGAAGTCATCTGTCGTTAGAACAATAAAAGCTCTTGCAAACAGATTGAGTTAATTGTGTTACAGGTTTATTTGGACTAAAAAAACAAAATGCATACAAATGAAAGTGTTTTGTTACCAACACCATGTTTATAGATCAGTTTCTTTAAATGGAGGAAATAATTTGGCTCACTAGCTCTTAAACAGCCTTGGGCAAGTAAATTAATATTAACATAAGTCCTACCCAAAGAGAACCTCTTTAGTAAGACATAATAAACGGTCACACTCTTTGTATTCAAATATATCAGTAAATCTAAAACATGGCCCTTCTCCAGAAGTAATCCACTCTTATGAACTATTATTGGCCTCCTGGTTCATAAGGGCAGTCAGATCCTGCTTTGTTTTATCCAAAGCAGCAATCTTGGCACGGCGACTTGGTCGGGCAGATGGAAGTACTTCTGGAACATTCTCTTCATCACTATAGAAAGATTTGATGAAACAAAAGATAAGCAAAAAGAAAAATGGACATTTGAAATTAGGGCTGGCCGATATATCCAAAGATATATTATGCGCATCTCATCAGCAAAACCGGTTCATTGATTAGTGGTAAATCTCCATCAGCCGTTTTCAAAAAGAATGCCAGCCAAGCTCAGTTCACTGACTAATATATATAGAGAGATAGAGAGATAGATAGATAATCGCCCAGCCCTATTTTAAATGAACAAAACCATAAGTTAATATGCAGAATAAACCAACCTTTCGTCAGAGGACAACTCTGCTTTACTGACTTTCTTCCCATTATTTGCAGTGGAAGCTTTTTTCTGTCCTGAAACACAGCAGAGTGGAAGTTAATACAACATAGGAGAAAGATTTACATGTTGCATTTTACCAAATTAAATAGAACTCCACCTCTTTTTGCACGTTTAGGTTTGATCTCCTCTTTGTTCACCTCTGCAAGGATGCACAGATAGTTTTGTTAATGTAACATACATTGAATACTACAGGTGTAAGAAAACCATTTCCATTTTTATACGGAGCCTGAGAGGGAACCAACAATCAGTGCATTAATGGCCGAAATGTACCCCTGGGAATGGATTTTTAAGTGTGTGGTTTTACCTACCTGACATTTTTTTCTTACTATAAAATACTAGTGCTGTCAAACAATTAAAATTGTAAATAAATCACATCCAAAATAAAGTTTATATATATATTATATATATATATAAATAATACTTTGTGTGTATTGTATATGTACATATATAAATACACGCATGTATACATTTAAGAAAAATGTTATAGGTTGATATTTACATATATTAAATCAAATAGTAATTAATACATGGTGCATTATTATTAATACTACAAATTAATAAAATACAACATCAATGCTAGAAGGATCATGTCTGGCAAAATGTATTAGCTAGTACCTCCAGTGTTGTCATCCAAGGTAAGCAAAGTAGTGTCCTGATTACTGGCTGTTTTGGAACAGCGATCTCCATTTAGCTGACTACAAAGCTTCTCAATTGCCCTTGTACAGTACTTTTCTTTCACTTCCTGTAACCCCCACACACACAAACACAAGAGAGAAAGTTTCACTCAATCATAATTGTTTACTTTAATGCCAATCTAATCTGACTGAATATTTCATTAATTTCACATCAGTTTCTACTGCTTCTATCCAATGCTTCTTTTAAACCATTTATAAAGTTCACAAAAAAAAAAGAAAAAAAAAAAAGACATACCTGTAAAATATCTTTTAACAGGAGTTGCAATTCATTGTTAGCAGGTCCAGGTTCAGTGTTAATCTCCAACCAGCTGAGAGTTTTACAGTACAGACGCACCTCAGGAGCAGAAACGTCCCTTAAGATTTCATTACAAATACGCACTGCCAGAGAGTCATGCACAGACACAGCCTGCAAAAACAGTTTTATCAATTACATAGAAAGTGCTTTAAACTATTACGGTTATTTTTGTAACGTAAATTCAAGTGTACCTGTACAGCAGCAGGTTGCACAAGAGCGCTGGGTCGTGTTAGTTCCACAAACAGTTCAGCCACATTAGATGCGTCTACCTCAGACAATGGAGATGTCACAGGAGCATTGAACAGAGTTCTCATGGTTGGCAGAAAACTCTCCTCCACGCAGTCTTGATTTGATCTAGTGTACAAGAATTACAGTAACAACTGGAAATACCTGTATGTGCAGTTATAATAGTCTTAACGTTAATGGCAGGATGAACATGTACATCTCTTACATTAAAGGGTTAGTTCACCCAAAAATGTAAAATTGATACAAAAGCCTAAATTATAATTGTTCAGCATGTAAAGTAAAATGGTCTGTTCAGATGACTTGAATTAAACTGCTTGATTTATAAGGATAATTATAATGAAAAAAATATATTTAATGGACTTCAAATGGACTCAATTTAATAAAAGACAAAATGCGTATTCATATGGAACAACACAAGGGTGAGTAAATCATTTCATTTTTTAAAATGAACTATCCCTTTAAACAAAATACATTACATGATTAAAGAAGGGAGACTCTCCCCGGATGTATACCTGCTGGCCCGGGCATACAGCTGTAAGAAAACCCCTAGGCAATGACGTAGTCTTTGGTCATCCTCCGTTACAGGATTGTACCACAGCAGAACCAGACGAGACAGCAGCTTCGGGCTTAAAATTCTCCCACAATACATCAACTTGGCCAGACCCTCTGCCGTCTCTGTGCGGAGCTCACAGATCTGAAATAATGAATTTTTATTTGGTACAGCATTTGCAGTACATTTGGCACCATTGAGGCACATTGTGAAAATGACTGCCAACCAGCTTTAACAAGTTGCTAGCTTAAGGAGTTGAAAAAAATATGCATCGATGTGAATGAAGCTGTAACAGTTGTCTAGCATAAGGTTTTTTTTTTAAACCGCAAAATTGACTATTTTTGATTTTTGTTTATTGGAATACTGCAACGACATCTCTTCTCTGATGAAGCGTACATTAGCATGAGGGCAGAGCAGTAAAATTTTCCAGCACAGTTCTGATCTATTATTTGTTATCCGTTTCAGAAACTGTTACTTGCACTTTTGGCTGATTTGGCAGGACATGTTAAATTTACTAATGATGGCAACGTTCCAGTATAGCATAATCTGAAACATAATGGATAGGCAGTACCTCACTATCAAGAAATTCTGAGAGCATCTTCAGAATGCTCTGGACTGTACTCTCCTCCTCAGTTTGTTGTCCAGGCTGTCCGTTACTGTTGTCTGGTGAGTCAGGTGCTTGTGTGATCGGAGCAGACTTGTCTTTCAAGATGTTGAGGCCATTGAGCAGGAGCTGGTCAATGAGAGCTCGGAGAGCACTGATCCTGATTTTAGGCTCATCTAGTTGTGTTATCTAAAGAAAGAAAAAAAAAAAATTAGCCTACCTCTAAACCACTAGGACAAAGTGAATTAATTTCTCTTTATAACAAGTGTGTTATAAATACCTGCAAGAGCAGTACAAGGTGTGTGTTGGCAAGGTTTTTACTGTGGAGAGCAGCCGTTCCCAAACAGATGACAGCCATGTTGCGCACAGCAGGGTTAGGGTTGGACACACTTGGCAGTATCTAGAATTGAGAGATCACTTTGAAATTACATTCCCATGACTGTAGCCCTAATTAAGTATTGCACAGGTTTTGAGTTGAGAGTTCAGTAACCAAAGTGGCTGATAAAAGTGCTATGAAGACACAGGCTTGTCCCATACCACAAAATAGCAAAAAAGGGCTATTGATGCGAGTGCTTTTGTGTGTATTGTACCAGTGACTCTATCAGAGCGTTCATGGTAGGGCAGATTCCTCTCTTGATGTTCATTTGTTTGAACAACTCGGCACACATTGTCAGACACTTCAACAAGGTCTCTGGATCACTCTGGAGAAAATACACAAGCAATCAATCAATTTATGATCATACGATACCCAATCCACACAAACAAAAATAATCGAAGACAAAATAATTAATCCTAAAGTAAACAAATAAGCTAATTACTAATTTCCAGCATTGCTCCCAGGAATTTCCTGTGTTTACACAGCAAAAAGATGTAGTAAAATTTGTGGAGTAGTTAAAATTTGCTCAAAATTGTCTCAAACTCAGCAAGACTTCAATTTGTAGGTCAAAAATACAACCCCCCCCAAAAAACAGTAATACAGTGAAAAACTGTTACCATTAGAAATAGAATTGAATAGAATATGAGTGTTTGTATTTAAATGTTTTGTACCTTCTCCACTCGCTGCTCCTTGATATTGTCAGAGGGCTGTGAAGCTTCCAGGGTAAGCTGGTTCTTGAGCTCCTCAAGCTGAGAGATGGTGTCTTTCAGCTCAGCTGCGCGACTGAAGTCCTGACAGCTGATGCATTCTTCTAGCGTCTGCTTCGCCTCCATTATCTGCACTCGCACCTCTGCCAGCTATAGAAAAATATTTTTATATTTTATTGAGGCCAATCTAATGCAAGTTGTTGTGTCACTAAGCACCAGTGGTGTATGAAGTATCACTCACTCGAACTTGTTTTCTGCGTTTCTCATTCTCATCCACAGGTTCAGAAATGGGCAAAATGGGCTCTCTCACATCAGAGATTATTTCAGCAACCTGATTAAAATAGAACCATAAACAAACAAAACAAACTGTCAGCTAATTGCTGTAGTGCATCTTTCCTGCATTAATGAGCAGATCTCAAAGGACACATTTACATAAATCAACCATCTACAACTTTTTTTCTCAACCATCTTGCTGTGTGCATGAAAAACACTTTTTTGGCACTCAGTTAGGTCTATTTAAAATGTTCAGTTTAAAGAGCTCCCTCTGAAAGAGCTGATAATCCTAATCAGACGTGTTAAAGCAAAACATTAATGCGCAGAGGAATGGGTCCACAGGACTTGAGTCGGGAGCCACTGATGTAGCCAAAGCCAAAGAAAAACAAGCTTTATCCGAGGAATACACTGATCAGACTCAAGGTGTTTGGTCAAGAGTCGGATTTTTCAAGAGACTGACCATCTGAATTTTCTGTGCATCATCTCGCAGAAGTCCAATCAGTTTCTCCACTAGCATACCAATCAGAGAGGTGGGCGTGTTGGACATCACAAGAATTTCCTTCATTACTGCTACCATGCGCTTCCTACAACAGTTAATTGGAAGAAGTAAATGTGCAGTTAAAAAAAAGAAAAAAAAACTAAAAAGACAAGTCATTTCGTATTTCATACAGACATATTGATAACTCAGACCTGCCGCCTTCTTCAGAAGTGTCCAGGCACCTGACTAGCATAATCAACTGCTGCCCAACAAACTCTTGTGTCATCGCTATCTCAAGCTGTGTCATATCAGCTTTCTGCTCCTCAGACAGCTGAGTAATACTCCTTAGATAACTGAAACAAAAAGACTTCATAATTTAGAATGAGTTTTCATTTGCAAATGTTTAACATAAAACTAAATTAAAAAGGAAACGGAAGAAAATAAATTAGCCCATTTAAAAACCTTACAAGAAATATAAGAGAAGAACGTAATCACCTGTATAGATACTCAGCAAAGATAGCTGCCTCAGGGAGTAACTGCTCCAGTAATTCTTCACACTCACTTCCTTTACTCTTGACAAACTCACACAGAGCTCTCCAGTACAACACATTTTCACATGTTAGGGAGTCCACAGGAATTAATTTCCTAAACAGAGCGACATATAAATTTAAACAATAAGACTAATGCTAAAAATTGTCCAAGACACTGTAATGTCAGGCAGTGTAAAAACTCAGTGTGTAAAATAATGACAATGGAAAATCTAGCATAGGTCTTTTAATAGCTGAAAGCAAAAAAAAAAAAAAAAAAAAAAATCATGTTCATTTCCATTTTTCTTGATGATTACACAAAAGGCAGGCTATGTAGGTAGTTTAATGTATGCCACAAAAGCTGAAGTCACTGAGTTATACTTGTTGCAGTGTTTGGGTTCAAGTAACTGACCTCTCATCCAGCCTGACACCATTCTGCAGGAGGTCATCTGGGCTTGTTGCCATGGAAAAGATGGCATGTAAGGTAGTAACTGCAGTTTCTGCACAGTTCTCCACATCCAGTCTGTGCAGCAACTGCAAAACATCTCCCTGCAGCAAGCGAAGCCAAGCAGGCAGCAAATGGGTCTTGACGACCTCCTTCACTGAGTCTGAGGGAAAGAGACACAATGCGTTTTATTGACTTTAACCGTCCTGTCAGCAACATGGCTCTTTCTTGGCAAGCGCAGATCAACAGAAGATTCTATTAAACTTATTATCTGATTTGTTTCAGAATCACAATAAAAGGGATTGGAAATGGAATACATAGTGGTCTGTTTCCCTTAAGTATTTAATTAGTCATCAGCTTGTAAACATCTTGTTCGTGCATAGACTTAGAGGACCTTGTTATGAGATGCACATGAAGTGTAATGCATTCTTTGACAGTTTGATCAAAAAACACTCTACTTCCTTACCTGCAGAGTCACTGAGCCCTTCGTGCAACAGACTGACTCTCTGAGCAATGCTCAGTGCTCGAATATGCACCTTCTCTGCCAGCACCTAACACCAATACATGAACACAAACAAACACACATTACATTTGAACTTACAGTGTACACTACCATTTAAAAAAGAAACTCATACAGGACCGAGCAGCATAAAATGAGAGTAAAAAAAACCAAAAAAACATTTTTTAACATTTTTACCTGATAAGCAAGTTTCCTGACTTTCTCTTTGACATCCCGGGTACGCTTGTAGATTTTGGGAAGTGTTGTGACCGAGGGAGCGATGCAAGAGAGCACAGCCCGTCGGACCTCAGGGTTTGAGTCATTTTCCAAAAGCAGAACATAAGCTAAAAAAAATTAAAATACAAAAACAGAATCAATCACTTTTACAGTATTTTCCCTTTAATTAATATTCCTTGAAGATTAATGGATAAATAATGAACATGTTTAATTATGGACTGAAGCTCAATGTCCTTTAGCATGGTATCAAGTAAAGTACCTTTAATAGTGGGGCAGTCTGAGTTACTGGGGTCCTGGAGTCTGGCCATGGCCAGCGATGCCTGAATCCTGACATTAGGGTATTTGTCTGTGACTCGGACCAGCATGGCCTCATGGATTCTATCACATAGATCATCATCAATTTGAGCATTCTCACTTAGACTTCCCAGCAACTTATTCACCAGCTGACAAACACGAAACCGGACCGCATGGCTGTTTGCACCATGAGACTGAGGGAGGAAAAAAAACGATGATAATGATAAGAAATCTTATGTAAACAGGGAGCACTATGATGAGATATGCTCTTCAGTATGCTTATTCTCAGGCTAAATGCATGCATGCGTGACACTACCTCTAACAGGAAGTTGAACAGGAAGTTCAAAAATTCATTCTCATCTTCCTCCTCCTCCTCTTCAGCATCCTCATTAACAGGAGTTTCGAAACTAGCAGCAAACTTTGTGACAAAATCAATGACATTCTCCACTGCTGGCTCCCGGGTGTAAATGATCATGGCATACTTCAGGCAGCGGATGAACTCCTCGTGGAATTCGGTCTTATCTTCCAACTACACACAGAACACAATTAAAATAGATCTTGAATTCAAGGTTTTTCAATGTATTGTGTTATATGCATGTATAATAGACAGCAATGTTCAGAACAAAAGCCTATACTCCTACAGTAAAAATGTTCATTGTGAAACATTATTACAATTTATTTGTTTTTAATGTTATTTATTTTTGTGAAGGCAAATTATCAACAGAAATTAGTATTTTCTGGCATGCATTGCTCAAAAGGATTATGGTGGAAGATATTTATAAATGACAAACACATTTTTTATATAAAAATTGTTGTTCTACTTTCACTTCAAGGATGTGTAATATTTGGTTTAATTATTAAGAGTTTAAAAGAACGAGACATAAATTAGACAACTATTCTCATGATTATTCGTTTAATTTCATATTAACGTTAAATCGGATGAATTTATCAATCATACATTTTTTTTTTTCGAATTCTTTTGTACTTAAAGAATTAGAAAAAGCAGTAAAGGGCTATTGATTTACAAAGAATTACAAAAACATATAGATATTATAGGGAACTTCTTTGAGGTGCCCAAAAAACATTGATTATTACTTTTTTTGTGGAAACTGTGATGCATTCTATCAGTTCTAAGATAAATAACAAAAATGAAAAAAACATTTAAATTAAAATGTGTTTGCAAAAACTTAATAAATGCAATTTATCTCTCTCGAATTTAAGCATGTAAAAAACCCTACTACAGAATTGTGAATGGTATCATTGTGTGTAAAAGTCCTGTACCTTATTATACCTGTTCTTCAAACTGGCAACAAGTTTGGCCTTGTTATTATGAGCTTTCTGTGCTCGCCGGAAAGCCTCTTCAATCTCCAGATCACTGTCTCCAGACATGTTGATGTTACTAAAACGCAAATACGAATTACATACCAGCCTACTAGTGTGAACGAGTGATATCGTGTGTGTTTACCAAACCAAAACACCCAATAACTTCAAACAGATATCCAAATGGAACACGTATAAGAAGGACACCTGCTTCAACATTTGTTGTAGTTGTTTTAGGGTTAGCTATTAATAACACGTTTCCCAGGTTAAAGTGGATTAGTCACAGCAGACGCCAAACAGAGTTAACTCACGACAGAATCATTAACGTTACCTGATCTTTCCTCGTCCCATTGGACACTTTTAATGATCTAACGTTAAATAAAGAGTTATTCAATGAATGACCCAGCATATACGACACGACACAACACCAATAAGAAAAAACACATAAAAGAATTGCACTGGCAAAATTGCTGGGTTAAATGTCAAACTCCCCTGATGAAACCTATTTTTGTTGGTGCCGAGCGATTCGATCAACTGTTAACGTTAGCCTCGATAGTTAGCATCAACACAAAAACATGACGAACTAAGTCATAAGTATCATTCTAACAAATTACAGTTTTCCAATCCATTCGTCGTTGTTAGCGTCTGTGTGAAATTCTTAGTTTATAACCAAGATGTTTTGTGAAATAGACTTTAATTTGACTCGTACCTGTAACAAATCGCTTTTGAGCCTCCTATGTCGAGTAACGGTGAAAGCGCCACTTTTCAAAATGTCCTCTCGCGAGAGTCCCATAGACCCGCCTCCTTCCGCCTCTGGCTGTCAATCATAGCCAGCTGTTTCCAATGCGTGGTTGCCTCCTTGAATTTGCCAAATACGTGGGTTATCCTCCAGGGGGCGTTCAGAGGCTTAGTAAGAGCAGCGTTCAAATCATTTTAGTAGAAGCTTTCATTTCAAATCTCAGGACGTATATTCACTGCTCAAAAAAAATAAATAAATAAAGGGAACACTTGAACACAGTTTAACTCCAGGTCAATCACACTTCTGTGAAACCAAACTGCCCACTTAAGAAGCAACAGTGATTGAAAGACAATTTCACATGCTGTTGTGCAAATGTAATAGACAGACCTCCATGAGTTTATAAATTTGATTTCCATTAATCATTTTTGTGTGATTTTGTTGTCAGCACATTCAACTATGTAAAGAACAAAATATTTAATAAGAATATTTCATTCATTCAGATCTAGGATGTTTTATTTTAGTGTTTCCTTTATTTATTTTTTTTGGATTACCATTATGTATATTACGATGCATATAACTTGGTTATAACGAGTTCAGATGTGTATAAGGATTTCACGCTTCACATTCATATCAAATAGCTTACACGGGAGTAACGTAATTTTCTACCTTTAAATTTACCTGGCCCTCTTACGTACTCCACTGTTGTGGGACAAAGAAAATCCATTTATTTATTTATATTTGTGCGGTTTTTGTTCATAACAAAAATGATGTAAATCTTTAAACATCCACGAAGTTAATGACTGGTTTCAGAAAGAAATCTCTGCTGTGGAAATTGCGCGAGCTTATGTTTGTTGTGCTACTGGGCGTGTTGGCGTTCATGGGAGGGGCCATGATTACACTGCAGTGTGACCCGTGACTTGTAATGTAAGCCTGTAGTCACGCCCCGGGTGAGAGACAGGTGTCCGGGCTGGGGGCACATGCCGTCAGTGAGTCGTGTCCCGCGGGGCGGCGGAGCGCCGATGGCATTATCTTGTGCGCTGTGCGCTCACCGGAGGCAGCTTCACGGCGGAGCGGGAGGGTGTTCGCCGGTCGCTGCAGCATGCACAATGCTTTCGGCTTTCGTAAGGACTCTACCTTCAGGATCACGTAGAGGCAACCAGGGTGTTGCGCAGCCCAGTTTGTGATTGATCAGCGTGCTGTAACGGGTTATTATGGCTTCCAGCTCTGGGAAGATGAACCAGCCCCCCGGCGGCAGCGGTGCATGTAACGGGACCGCGATTGCGGATATCCCCAGTGGTGTGAATGTAGATCAGGAACTGTATGATTATCAAATGCACACGAAAATGTGCAAGAAAATAGCGCAGCTGACAAAGGTAAGCTCGTCATTTTAATACTCAACTAACGGGACTCTTTATCTGAATTATATGTTTCCTAGATATCAGTTCACACATCCGCAGATGTCTGTCTCTCTCTCTATATATATATACTGTATAAATATGCAAACAATGTCCTTTTTTGCGACCTACTGCGCATATTTTACGCTAAATCATTTAGATGAACTTAAATGTACAATTTAAGAGAATAAATTATATATATATGAACTGTTGTCATTATAAATTATAATTATAAATTATCAGTATTTTATGCTGCCTGACGTTTTTTCATGGAATGCAACAGGGTTGTAGTGCACTGGGCGACGCTTCACGCGTCTTTCCATTACAGGTGATGCAGAACAGGCAGAGGGTAATCCAAGACCAGTCACGATTTCAATAGATGTTGTTTGGTAGCAGATCTGCTTTCGTGGAGTTTATATAGTTCAAGATAGCTACCGAGGTTCACGCTGGAAATGGCACATCTATAATAATCTGACCCGTGGGTGATCACTGGCAACAGAAAAGTGCGGTTATCTATTATCAGGTTTAGATGTGTATATAAGAACCACCCCTTCACAAACAAGCAGCATGCAGTTGTTATGACCCCTAGAAGAAGATTGTAGCATGGATAAGGGAAACTCGACTGACTGGTTCAGTTTTGCAAAAGACAGTTCTCTTCTACATCATAGTTCAGTTGAGCCACATTTGTTTCAGTTTTGTGTTGGTTCCACTAGAAAAATAAAGCAAACGTGCTGTATAGTGCAACAATATTATTTCATAAAAGCTAACGTTTTTGAATAGTCCAAGAAATAGGGTAGTCAATATATATAGAATTTATATAGCTATTTTAGTGCTATGACATTTCTAGGTGATGCAATATTATTATTTTTTCATACTATTTTTATGTTTGACAGCACATTAAATTAAATGTATGTGAACAAAATTTATTGTCAAAACAGAATTACAGAAACTCCTATTATTATTGTCAACCTCTGAACTTTGGAGTTTCAGTTTGAATGATGCATTTTTGTTATATTGCGCCTTGATGATATATGATAAATTCAATAGCAATAATTCTATCTGACACTGCCTGAAAAATGATTGTCCTTTTTGCCAGCAATGAAGAACTTTAGGGCTGTATTATCTACTCATTATTAATGTCTAATACATCTAAACCTTTGGTCGTCTTTATCAGGACTATAAAAGAAAAATATTGGTTAAATAAGGCTTAAAATCTTATATTCTCTATATGGCTTTGGAATAGAGCACTTAAATATATCAAATGTTCAACACTTTGAATTAGAAAAACAACAATATTAAAATACCAAAAGACCCAACAACCTATACAGGTGAAATTAAAAGTACATGTGCACAAAATGTAGTTTAGCAACAAAAAACTTCTTAAAGAAGCAAACACAAAACCTCAGGAGTTTCAGTACCAATTATGCGTTTTTGTTAAACTGCACCATGATGATATATGACAAAATCAATAGTGATAACTATATCTGTCACTGTGTGAAAAATGATGACCGTCTTGGCCAGTTATAAAGTGTGAAAACAGAGGTTAAAGGCTTTAATATCTATATGCTATTAATGGCTAATGCATACACAGTCATTTTGATCTGTTAAGGTGGGAGAAGGGAAGTGAGAGAGTGTGTATCAGGTTTTATTAGTATAGACCTCAGGGAAGATGCCATATTTACTGAGAGTGAAAACAAGGCTGTGGGGGATGTACGCCTTTTTTGTGGACATTTTTCATCTGGAATAGATTTTTGGAAGGCATTTATTAATTTATTTTTGGACTGTTTGATCCTGAGGTATGTAACAATGCAAGCAAATGAACGGCCTTTACGGATGTCCCTCAAAGCCTTGTTTTTTTTCTTATAAAATTAAAAAATGGCGTCTGCCCTGACTAAGGTCCACTGGGGTTAGGAACATCGAAATGGCAGCACTGTTACTAAACAAAATAGGTCAGGGCTCGAAATTCAAACCTGCCATGCTCTGCGTGTGTATGTATATTCATGCAAGAGTATGCCTATGAGCTTGAATGTCACAGCTGTGTGGAATCCCTCTCTCTATCAACATGTAAACATACTCCTAATAGTTATCTTTAGCTGTGTGTTTGTGTGTCTATTAGAACAGATGTGTGAGTCATACCCTCTCTACATTCGGCTCAGCTTTGTGACGCTTAGTAATGCTACACACCAAGCCACACTATTTTTACCTATCAGGAGCATAGGAGATTTGATCTACTTCAGTCTACTATTAATATAAGAGCATGATGGGAATGTTATGTGTGGCATGACACTAAATGCGCTAAAAAAAACGTAAGAAAACTTTAAGGTTCAATCAGGGGTGTGCTTTACAGCAACGCAACTCACAGCATACTGTTACATAATTTGAGAAATGAACAGTCACAACTGCTTAAACTGTAGTATCATGGTCGCACTTCCATCATTTAGTTTACCATTCTAGGTCTGTCATTAATTGCATTAATCAGAGGTGGTGGAGAAATTGCTTGAGCTTACTAATCAATAAAAAAAATGTTTGTAAGGAAAGAATTTACAACCATGTCTGAGCTTTGAGTGACTGCCATCTAACTTTCCATCTCTTTATAATACTGACAGATATTTGAAATGTACCATGTTGAAATGATTTGTGAGGAATAACCAATCACTGGATTTGCCATATGTTTGCGATGTTTGATGCTTAGAATTTTTGAAAGCTGTTCAGAGTTTTGCTGGATGCACGTACAATAGAAGTAAGCAAGTAAAATAAAAAAAATTACTTCTTTCTTCTGTGTGAACAGAAATTGTTTTCTCAAATTAATTAATGGTTGTCTCCTGAGCAAACCGTTCATCTCTATCAGATAAAACAAAACAAACAATGGTTGGTCATTTTACATATCAGATGGCCACTTGGGGAGTTCTTGGCCAAAAAATGTCAAAAGCCTGGCTAGGCTGCAAATATTAGATAGGGAAAATGTGGTTAGGCTTCTCAGAGTAGCTAAACAGCCATGTTTAACAGACGTTTATAAGGCTAAGGGGTCATTCACATTAATGATAATAATGATGACTAACTAAAAAGTTTCATAAATATATGAAAATAAGGAAGACTACAGTATAATAGATAAATTGAATTGCTGGAACCACTTTCAGGATTTTTTCCAGCTGATAAATGCTAAAAACCAAATCTATTTAGCTTTAAACAGCTTTAAAACTGGCACATGCTTAGAAAAATAACTGAATGGCATTATGTGTTGGAGTGGACGCTAAATAGATATTGTTTCAGTGTCTTTAGAGTTATTGTTCTATTGGTCTTCACACACACAAATGCACAGACTCAATAAATTCACTAGCCGTGTCAAAAATGGCTGTTATAAGCAGTTTTTGAAATGCGTACAAATGGGTAGAGAAACAGACCAGATGCTTCCATCATTTTTGTTTGTTAAGGAGGGAGAAGGAAAGCAAGACAGCATGTATCAGATTTCATTAGTATGGATCTTAGTCAGGCTGTGTGCCATATTCGCAGAGAATGAAAACAAGGACAAATAGATAGAGAGAGACAGGTATTTTAGCACTTTCTATTTAAAAAAGTAATTTATGTAAACAAAAAATCAATTCCTATAATGTGCTGTTTATCCTACTTTTCTCCCTGTCCTAGTCCATTCCGGTCTGCTAGTTAAGTTATGAGTGCTGCTGCTCTATATAAAGCTAGCAGACATTTCAGTCATACAGATATATGACATTACTTTCCCTTTTATTTTGTGCACCGTAAAACATGAGAGTTCATGTTCAAGGACTGAGAGGGAGAGAGGCAGGGAATAGACGGAAGGTGAAAGTTATAAAGGGGCGTCAGAGGACAGACAGAGAAAGAGAGGTGGTCAGCTTACAGAAACACTGTAGGGGACAGGAAAAGAGGTGGAGAGAGAGAGAGAGAGAGACGGGTGAGTGAAGAGAAGGAGACTTCCTGGCAGTTTATCATACGGAATGTCCAGCTCTGCTGCAGTGGCGATTAGCGACAGACAGTCAGGCGTCATGGTAACACACGACCCGCTGGAGGGATGAGTGAGACGTTGGGAATCTGATGACACCCCAGGCATGGGGACTTGTGGGTAGGACACACTGACGGATAGCCAGAGTGACACATAATATTAGGACTCTCTCATATGCCTATGCATTCAGACTCAAATACACAAACTCTATTTACAGATTACACTGTGTTATGATGAAACGACACTTTGCAAACAGGTTACAAATGGTTAGTGAAAGGAGTAGCTATTACAAATATCATATTTGTTTCTCCACTAAACTTCTACCAATGTCCTCAAAGTAGAAAGCAATGTTGCTGTTGGGCAGTTATATAACTATGTTTTAGTAGTTGAGTTGGATTATTTGTTTTTATTAAATTTTACTGTACACTTGATTCAAATGTGGATGAATTAATACACTTCAATGTGTGTACACACTGCTATAGCTGTGTAAGAACACTACCATGCTGTTTTGTGATGGTGGGTAGGATTGTTAAATAAAGAAAACGATTATGACTTTCCCAAAGTCATCTTTTCCAAAACATGTTCAGTTGTTTAATTTCTATTGTTGTTTTTTTAACATTCTTAAAAGCTCTTTATTACACAGATATTACAAACTAATACTAATATTCAGTAGGTTGTTTCAGAGGCATAAGGTATTGAAGTATAACATGCAGCAATACACACACATGCATAATTAAAAAAAAAAAAAAGTAAAACCTTCATAAGTTCTTGGTTCATTATATGTAAACTAAAACATTTCAAGTATTTTTATTTTGATGATTAGAGCTTACAGCTTATAAAAATCTTACAATGTTAGAATATTTCCTTAGATCAATCAATAAAGGATTTGCAAAACAGAAAAGTTTCATTGAAATGCTTGGTCGGGGCTCCTTTACCACAAACTCCAGCATCAGTGAGGAGCGTTATGGAAGCGATCATTCTGTGGCTCTGCTGAGGCACTATCAAGCACAGTAATATCATGGTCAGCATCCACTTGGAAGTGTTTTTGGTTTTGTGGATAGGCGCTAAAATCTGTGAGCAGCCATTACTTTCAGTAATGACCTTCTGTTAATACTGTAATATTTTTGAGATATTAGATTTTTAAATTTGATGAGCCGCAAGCTCTAATCATCAACATAAAAAAAACAAACAAACTTGTTTTACTTTACATGTATATACAGTGCCCTCCACTAATATTGGCACTCTTGTTAAATCTGAGCAAAGGTGGCTGTGAAAATAAATCTGCATTGTTTATCCTTTTGATCTTTCGTTCAAAAAATTAACAAAATTCTAACCTATCACTGAAGTAAAACAAATGGAAATGGGGAGAAAACTCATGATGAAATAAATGATTTTCTCCAATAGATGTTAGCCACAATTATTGGCATCCAGTTATTTCTACATCCTTTTCCTAAGACTGTTTGACTATTTTTTTTAAAGGTTTTCTAACGCTGAGACTAAACTATTTCCTGCAATTCTCCAGCTGTGTTCCTTGAAGAGTCTTTAGCCACTCAAACTCTACTCCTCTCTGTGCCTCTTCCAGGCAGTTTCCTCACATTTTATGTTGATTGGAAATTCTTCATTATTTCCCTGATGGTGGAAATGGAAATTTTCACTGCTCTAGCTCTTTTCTTAAAGCCACTTCACTAATTGGTGATGCACAATTATCTTTTGCAGCATATAAGAAATATATTCTTTGGTTTTTCTCATTGTGTTGATGATTAAGGGATTTTGGGCTTTGTTTTCCCTCCTAAATATATTTCTGTGAAACAGGAAGCCAGGGCTGGATATTTCCATGTTTATAATCACCCTGGAGTGTTTAAAATTGTGAATATGAATGGAAATATACTTCAGAGATATTTTACAAATAAGAAATTCTAGGGGTGCCAATAATTGTATTGGAGGAAGACATTTATTTCACAATGAGATTTTCTAAAAACAATTGATTTTCTTTCAATTGTTTTACTTCAATGATAGATTAGAATTTTGTAAATTTTTTGAACAAAAGATCAAAAGGATAAACAATGCAGATTTATTTTCACAACCACCTTTGCTCAGATTTACAAAGGGTGCCAATATTAGTGGAGGGCACTGTAAAATGTAACTTTTTGAAATTATACACAAACAAATTTTTTAATAATATACATATTTTTTTGATGCACCTGTATATATACATGCATATTTAATATATGTTATGCAGTATATATATATAGAATATGTACATACAGTATATATGTATATATCGAGCAAAAAAAAGTGGGGGGTGGAGTTGATACGGAGATAAAACATTTACAATTTTACATGTTGTTTAAATGTTATGTTAAACAGTTTATCTAAGACAAATATAACCATTCTCATAACAACAACTTGGGATTAGTACCTTTAATGCTTGGAAAATGCCAGGGGACACCAATGTGAAAACGCCAAACACAGTCGAACAGCTGTGCACAACCGAATGCAAGCACTCATAGAAGGTTAACATAGACATCTGCAGAGTGTAAACAGACACACATGTACTAGATAAAGCTCAATGACTGCAGACTGTGGGTGTATGACTGATTCAATCAGAGAGGTGAAAGATTTCATCAGTGAGAACAAGACTGTTTGTTTAGTGCTACAGGCCTGGAACTGCACTCTTAAAAAATAAAATAGGGTATTTTTCACAGCAACAAAAGAGCCATTTTCCCAGATTAATCTGAAGAACCATTTTTGACTATAAAGAACATTTTGTGCATTAGAAAGGTTAATGGAAATGTTCTACATGGAACCATAAATGCAAAAAAATAACTTTTATTTATAAGCACAAGAAATGTACATACACACATGGACTGTAATCTTGCCATTATAACTGTGTTTTAATTATGTGTGTGTGTTTTATGTATAGGTGATCTATTCTTTAAACACTAAGAATGAGGAGCAAGAAGCAACTCTGCAGTCGCTACGCCGTGTTGCCACGGAGATGCAGGGCAGCCTCCAGCCAACCACAGGTCAGGATGAAGAAGAGGAGGAGTCAGCATCAATTCTGAGGACACGCCTTCTAGAGCTGCAGGCCACCGTAGAGGAAGTAAAAACAAAAATGGTCACACATAGACACGTATTCTGTAAATGGACTCAATATAAGCATATTTAATACAACATGGACATTACTTCATTATCTTAGGCTGTGTGGATGTGTATCCGTTTCAGGTGGAGGAGCGTGGACAGAGGGCTGAAATTGAGTATGCGGAGCGCATAGCCGTGTTAACCCAAGATACATCAGATCTGCGCAGAGACTTCCACAACCTGCAGACAGATAGAGACAACCAACACAAATTACTGCAACAGACACAGGAAGAAAACAAGCGCTTGGAGAACGAGTGCCAAGAGCTACGCAGAACCAGAGATGAAGAGAGAAAGAGAGAGGAGGAGGAGAAGATGCATAGAGTGGAGGAGGAGAGAAAAAGAGAGGTGGATGAGAAGAATCGAGAGTCACAGGAAAGACAAAGAGTAGAGGAGGAGTGTGAAGAAAGGTTGAAAACGTTAAGAAAGGAGCTACAGGGTCTGAAGGAGGAGAAAGAGAGAGCGGAGAAGGAATGGAAGAGAGATGTGGAGGAGTGGAAGAAGAGAGTGAAGGAGATGGAAGAAGAGAGGAGGGAGGAGCAAAAGGCAGCTGAGAAGACACTACAAAAGAGCCTCAATGAACACATCAATCAGTGGCACCAGAGAGAGCAAGAAAACCGCAAGTCCCAGAATGCAACGCTTCAGCAAAGACTGAGAAAAGCAGAGACGGACTTGGAGGTTCAAGATCAGAGGTTGAATGAGAGCAACAGACATTGCAGCAAACTTCAGGAGAGAGTAGAGGTACACATGAGGGTCCAGCATGGTCCAAAATCAGCCTTTTGCCACTCTTTACACAATCTTACATTGTGTTTTCATAAAATTTGTATAATATATATATATGTTGCTATTAATGCAGACCAAAAACAAAACACTCATTGTGTACACACAAAACTGTTTTGCTTTACAAGACAGTTCACATAAAATCACTTGACTGACCATGTGTAACTGACCTTTCAGCAAAGTGTTCGTCTTAGTGTAAGGGGGCACTAATTACTGCTGTGACTGACACTTCCGAATCTAATTGAGACAGAAATTAGAGGGATCAGACAAACACCCACAATTACCATCACTCAGACACACACAGCTGTGCAGAAACAGATGGCATACCCGACTTAAACAAACTGTGACAATACCCCACAGATCTGTAGTCTGTTTTTCTACCGCAAGTTCTGCATAGAACCTGCAGAAAATAAAAATAACATAGGCTTTTTAAGATAAGTGGGACACAAAAGTCGTTACACTTAGTATTTAGAACAGGATAAAGAATGAGTATGAGTTGCCAGGCATGCAACATTGACTCGCTGTCTCTGATGCAGCTTTTTACATACACTGCGGCTAATGCGCATTAGCCGTGCCTAGAAATGCCAGGCACAGAGTGAGATGAGTAACACCCTTTCTGCTTTGGCACATCCTTCACAGAAAATTAATCAGAGACACCTCAGATCTGCAAACTCAGAGCAGCTGCTGTGATGTAATCAAAGGTTTGTGGGCTCAAAGTGTTAATGGGGCGGCCAGAATTGACTGATTAAAGTCATCTTGGGCTTCATGGGTCTGACAGATGATGTTGTTTTGGTTGTTCATTGCTGCTGCAGGATCATTCAATAAGAGGATCCAGCATAATAATGGACTACTAGGTTTTTTTTTGTTTTTTTTTTAAGAAGATGAGATTGGCGATAGGGTGGTTGTCAACTTGTTGCTCAGCAGTTGCTGTGGGGTTTCTAGCAGTTTATAGTGTGGTGCTAAAATAAATTTTTGGAGTTGTTTTAATATTGTTTTATGAGTCTCTTAAAACAGGTTTAAATGTGTACAAGGTCAAAAAACACTTTAGTTTTCTCCAAAAATAGATTTAATTTTACCCCATTTCTAAATGATTCATAAATGACTGTGAAGCAGTTTGAAGAATCAGTCTGTCTAAACCCCGCCTCTCCGTGAGCCCTCACTGCTGTGATTGGTCAGATAGCACAGTCCTTTATGATTGGTCTGCCGCTACAGCGGTCCACAGAACTTGTACCAAAACAATACTTTCTGACATTAAGTAACTAGAAGTGCTTTCTGAGAGAATACGTCAACTACTGAAGTTAGCAAGGACTACCGTGAAAAGTGCTCGCAATTTGCTTTTGTAAGTGAATCGGACACACCCCTACGTTGTGAACTTTAGCATAGTATAATGCATAACACTGCGTTAAACATAATTTATCATTACTTTAACTAATGAGACAGACAGACAGGCAAGCTGCATCAATCACAATGTTTAGACTACATTAGGCCCACAGCTGAACAACAGAACTACAGAAACGCAAGTTAGCTGGTTACCAAGACATGTGCGGGGTTATTACACAACATAACGTACACAAATACGATCGCTAGAAAATACCATTATCAATTATTAATCATACTTACAGGTAGAAGTTCAGAGGAGCAAGCCAGTCCACGTAAACTGGGCACTGATCCATCTTTTAAGACCAAGCGTTTGGTGAATATCGTGTTGTACTCCAAGATTGGAAAAGCAGTCATCAGTAAAATGACGCGAACACAACAAGAGATTGTACTGCTGAGGTGTTGTTGAAGCGAACCACTCATTCTTTGTAGATTCATCTTTTGGAAGGGCTTTTTAAAACAAATGTACTCTCACAGGATACAGCGTCTTCTTCACTTGACATAATCCACATGGAAATTGTACTGTTTGTGGGCGGGGCAAGTTGTTCACGACATAAAGCGTGGGCGGGCATTATGCAAATATGTTACTTGTATCCGTATCAGAAAAAGATTCAAATTGCTGACGACTCGTTTAGGCGAATGTGAGCCGATTCTTTTTTTTTTTATAGACAATAACTTTATTTATCGTGCACTGTCGGCGTCACAACTTTGCAGATAGTTTATGTTCATATACAGCTATATGACACACTGAATGAACGATCATATTTGAAAAAGCATAATAGGGGCACTTTAAACACAAACAATGGTGGTTTCTAGGGTGTTTTGGGTAGTTGTTAACTGCTCCTATGATATTCTCATGACAAACGTCTTAAGAAAGATATAAAGAAATTCTAGTCTTTAGAGCTATTTTTTTTCTTAGGAAACAAATGATAGGCTTTGGTGTTTTCTGATTGCATGGCGGTCTAAGGAAATCTTAAAGAAATTCTTAAGAAATACACAATAGTAATAAAAACATCTTTTATTTTTATTCTTAAGTTAGATAAGAAGAAAATAACACTTAAGAGGAATACAAAAGGATTTAGTGCTTCTTTCAGTGCAGGTCTATGATATTTTGTCTTCAGTAACCCTCAATTTTAGGCCGTAGAAAATAACCAAATCTGTGCTTGTTCACATGAGTGATGAAGTGAAGTAAGACATGATGTGAAAGAAGTGCCTATGCCCAAGAAACATTAAGCAGGCTGAATATCTTGACCTGTTTGCGACTGGCAATATCATCACTGACAACCTACAGCCAAAGAGAGAGCAAGATAAAGGGCAAAGGGAAATTTCAGGGGGAGGAGTCATAGTCTTACACCCCTGTATCACTTCTCCTGCATGCATTTTTTTACACAAGGCAGAGTGGTCAGTGATTCATGCTAATTAAATATTGAGTCATGTGATCCCCAGTCACTGATCTGCCATGTAATGTGCAAGCCACTGAAAGGAGCATTAATCTGCCAAATGTGAACATTTTGTAGTGTGTGCCCTGCATAAGTATAAGCAATTGTAATAGTTATGCTTATTCATGTATTTCTTTTACAGGACCTGGAGGAGCAGCTGGAGGATGGACGTCACCGGGTGGCTGAGGCTGAGGCTGAGGCAAAGAAGGCAGAGGAGGAGTTAGCTGTAGCCAAAGAACGATTATTACTGCAAGAGAATGAGCTACAGAGCAAGTCAGGTGCACATACACAGTACATTTCAGTGAAGGGCTTGTTGTGTAGTTATATTTGTCATCATTAGAAATCAAATGAATCCTGTGTGCTAAAAAACTAATGAAAACTAATTGCTTAAATACTTCAGAATCAATATTTGGTTATAGCCGGAAAGTCGAATGCCGAGCCCTAGGGGAAGGAACCCTAGCAGATAGAACCCTAACCGGGCTGAGCTCGACGTCCGGCTCGAATCCCGCTCGCCCCCCCTCCCGGAGGAAACACGAAATAGATGGTGGAGGAGGGATGCGTAACGAGACAAGGAAGGGTTGGAGAAAGGTTAATTTAAGGGAAAAGTTGAATGAATTTAGTTGGCTGGAAGAAATTTAGGTTGTTAAGGGAATTGGTTCCGGCTGGGAGATAATCATGCGTCATTGCTCCTCCCGAAATTTGTCTAAAGACATCACCTAGTAAATAATTAAATAGACAAAATGAAAAGCTGCTTTAAAAATAAATAGTTTCCAAATTCATAGGTTAGTTGTACTTATCACTGAACAGAAGCCACAGACGTTTACTTTGCAATCATTTTTGTCACTCTGTCCAATGTAGATTTAGGGGCCGTTCACAAGAGGTTTTGTCAGTACTATTTCTATAGTTGTTGGTCCATGCAGACATGTGTCAGATGGACGTCTTTGCTTTTTGCGTCACATCTCTTTTTTCAGTCTCCCAGCATAAGTGCCCTGCTTTCACTGTCAACTTCAAAACCGTTCAAATTTAAATAATGTGTCTTGAGATCTGAGCGTTTTGTTCCATTCCATTGCACTGCATTTGTCTTGTTTCTCAGGAAACAAAGCTACAGCGTAATTGTGCTTTTCGAGCCTAAATTGCTCAGAGAGTATGAAAATGCCTTTTTTACAGAATTTAAACATAGCATTGTGTGGCATGATTATTTTTTAGATTTAATTTAACATTAAATAAAATATTTAATTACAATATAAACATCTACTACCTTTTTAGCAGTAAGTAAGTTGACAGATTACTGTCAGCAAATATCGTTTACAGTCTGTTTAATGTTAATTGTACCAGTGTTGATTTTTCCATCTCTACTGAAATAATTGCTTTTTTCTTGTGACACTTGAGATCGCCAACTTGTTCACTGATTGTTCTGCTTCCTTTGATCTAATTATCATCTTTCTCATTTCTGCAGAGGAGTTAATGAGCCAGAGTTCATCTCAGGTGAGGGTCTCTGCTGAAGTGGAAGAGCTAAGGTCTCAACTCAGTCGTCTCAACATTAGAAACAAAGAGCTGGAGCTTCAGAACAGTGGCCGATCCAATGACCACGCTCGCATGCTTAAACAGGCAAGCCAGTCAAGTCATGTATGAAGGATTGTGTATATAATTTGAATGCACATGAACAGCACCACAATGTCTTATTTACAATGGGGAACTCATTTTAGGCCTTAGTTGGGGGAATATAAGAAGTGTTGTTGAATAAAAGTATAAAAAAATATATTGTAGGTAATTGGAAAAAGCTGAAATAACATAAAATATAAATATTAGATGAAAAACTTGAAAAATACTGAAACAAAAGGAATTACCTTGTCAACTAGCTGCAATAAAAAATTACTCAAACATAAATAAAAGTTTTATAAAACAAAGAAAAATGACTAAGGCACATCACAAAATTAATACAACCTAAGGTCATTACACACCGAGTTTGAATTTTTTGCACATTAAAAAAGAAAAATTACTTTACATTGTCAATCTCCAAAACTTTCGTTCTTCATAAAAAATTTGGATCAGGTTAGATTTTTTGCTTTTTGCATCTGTAGCATGCCTTTTGAAAGGAAAGGATGACGAATACTAAAAGAACTAAAAAACACACACACAAACATTTCAGACTCTGTGCAATGACCTTTAAACTAAAATTAAAATGAATACTAAAAACGGTAATAAAAGCTCAATCAAAATATCAACACATGCTGTAATAACTGTTAAAAAGCATATGTACATATTTAAATGAATTGAAGGAAAACACAAAAAATTAATTCTCATTGAAATACTCCAAGTGAATTTAAGCATCACAAATAAAATAATTTAAAAAATATATATTTTAGCTGTCTTATCAAGCAGCATTAGATGACAGCAAAAGTAATGTAAAAGTAAAAATAGGATATGAACATATACAGTCAAATGTCCAACATCAACTAATACTGCTAACAATTCTAATATTTACTGATGACCCAATGAAAGAAATCTTTTACAGTGCCTAAAATTAATCTCAGACAGAAAGAATTGTGAATCTCAGAGAATTGTGGCAAGAACTGTATAACGCACTTCTTTACTATAACACACAAGAACACACTAACCGCATGGTGGAATGCTTTTGGTGAAATCACATCTCAAATGAGGCCTGCCATCTCAGACACACACAAATGAGCAAAGCACACCTTGAAATGTTCTTTGAAAGAACTTCTTAAAACATCACAACTGACACACCAGAGGCTTAAAAGTCATAGTGTCATTCAGTTTTATATCATTAAGAGTCATGTGTGTGTGTGTTTTAGCATGCAGATACTCTATCCTCTATGCGTCTGGAGCTGCAGCGCGCTCACACTGAGGAGATCAGACGCCTTCAGCAGGAGGTGGAGAGCGAAAGAAAACATGACAGACAGGAGCTGGAAGAAGAGAAGAAACGGGTTCAGCAGAAGATGGAAGAAGAGAAAGTAAGGCTGAAAGAGCAGCTACGGAAAGCTCTAGAAGAAGTGATACGCAAACATGCCAGTGAACTGAGGCAAGCGCACGCAATGCTGGACACAGAGAAGAAGAAGACGCAGCAGGTAACTCCGGTTTACATGTGAACTTTGCTAATAACTTTCATTTGCTCCTGTTACTATACTAGAGAGAAAGTTGGGAATATTTAAATGTCAAAAGTTGTTATGTTCTTTTTTTTTAATAACAAAAGGCATAGACTGAGCATGGGATTTTATTTTATGGGACTATATAGTCTGTATAATCTGTATATTCACCCACTTATATTAGTGTGGCTTTGTTAGAGGGGAAATAAAAACAATTTTCTTTGTGCTTTGTATATAGACACACATTATTATTCATAATGCAAATCTCCAAGCCCAAGTCCATTCAGAACAATTATGGAAACTAAGCTGCAAAAATGGATCATTCCGAAAGCAGAATCACATTAACATATGACACAAATTCGGCATTCAGAAACTTGGCCCACCCTTATGAACATGCAGAGATTAGCTATCAGATCATAACAAGTCAGTCGCATAAAAAGTCTTAAAGGTACAGTAGTTAAAATGGCCTATTTAAATGTTTTGTTGACCCCAAAATAAAGCATCATTAATGTTCACCCTCAACCAAGGGCTTTCACACTCCAAAAAGAACAAAAGGGCATGATAAAAACATTATCAAAGTGGTCAATACAACATATGTGCTTCTAATGTAAAATACTGAAAGATTAATAGACTATGTTGAATGGAAATGAGCAACATTCTGTTCAGAAGTTTGTCTTATGTGTACCACAAAAGGGAAAAAAGACAGTTTTGAATTACATGAAATACATTTTCTTTTTGGTAGAGCTAATTCTAAAAGTTAGAAAGGGTGGAATATGGTTATGTAATACTTAATTAATATTTTGCTACAAGAAAGTATTCCTGTAGCTCAAGCAGGGGGAGTTGTGACACCGATTTCATGATTTTAGTTGCCATGGAATGTATGAACTGAGAACAGTACCATAAATGCAATATAAGTCAAGGGGAAAAGGCAAGGAAAAATAGCTGCAAAGATGTATACTATATCCGTCTTCTTTAGAACATTTTACAAAGTAACTAGCTAAGCAGTATTAAACATATCTGATGTATGATTTGATATTATTGTTGAAATATTATTGAAATTAAGAGATACTAGCATTATAATTCTGTTTTTACTACAGATTGAGGAGCAGATGAACACCGGAGAAGAAGACAGAAAGGCTTTAGAAACAGAGAGGGAGGAGCTATGCAACCAACTACAGCTGTCCAACAGAGAGGTATTAAACAGCAAAGAATACCCAAACATTTGTCCTTTGGTTTTCCTCTTAAAAGACAAAACAATCTTAGATATGTTTGCAAAACAAGGTTGACCTACTAATGAATCAGGTCACCACAAATAACTTGAACTATATATATATCAAGCTTTTTCAAATTGGTTTAAAACTTAAAACATGCTCAGTCCTTCTGCTTAAATACGCAGAGACAGACTGAGAGGCCCAGAGCTCTCCACATGACCATGATAAATGAGAAAACAAAAAGAGCATTTGCAGCGCCCAAGGCACAGGGCTTTATCTAATATGCCAGCAGGCTTGGAACTGGGTTATGATAACGAAATTGTTCTTAATAAGTGATAGCTATGAAGAGGATTGTTGTTTTAGTGCTGTGTTGCAGTGAAGCAAGCATCAGTTTCTATTTATCAGAAAACCATTTGTTCTAAGTCAAGTTAAATATATGGATTGTGGTTGTATCCTAGTGTTTAATGATCTAGGTTGGTACGTAAAAAGGTTTTAGGTTAAAAACCCACTTGGGACAATGCTAGGTTGACTGGCTCATTTATTTCCAAGTGTTTCAAACACTTAGGTTTGCATGCAGCTACGCCCAAAAAGTACTAAAATGATCTACTGAAGCTCATCTGCTAACACGTTTATAGGATGTCATGCATTTTTGGGATTTAGCTTAATAAATATGCCATTTTTTGATGTGTGCTTCCAAACACCTGAAAAAAAAATGGGCGGTATCACGGCAGATGGATTAAATAGCACCTGCAAAATGATTTATAAATTCTGAAAGCCGTTTCAGAAACGGTAACCGTGTAAGTAAATTAACAGGACTGAAAGGCAGGTAATCTTATTCACACTGTGCACCCTGCTGTCACTTTGGCAGAATTTGAGAATGAAGAACACATAGTGTGACAGGACTGCTGAATTGCTGACATTAATGTGATAATAAAATATCCTCATGAGCAATTGTTTTGTTCAAAACTAAATTTCGAATAGAAATCATACTTACACTTCAGATCCAATCACCACTTTCAAAATGAACATTTTTGTGTACATAGTACATGTGTGTGTACTTTGTATTTATTATGTATATATAAATTACACACATGCATATACTTAAGAACATTTTTAAATGTGTATATTAAATTCTGTATATTTATATATGATATAAATTCTATGAATATACATATTGTGACGGGGCAGCCGGCCTCGCACGCCAATCAGCGCCTCCCCCGTACTTCAGCGCCGCCCTTCTCCAGGTCTCCGATAGGAGTG
>JAUMHQ010000044.1:1530221-1546266 GCA_032361165.1 Enteromius paludinosus | reverse complement strand
ATATATTTTTTTTTTTTTTTTTTTTTTTTTACATGAGATGTATGATTAAGCCAGAAATATCTTGGTTGGTCTTAAAATATTGTTTTTGGGATTGGGGGGCCTTTGAGGCAGTGCATATTATCTAGCAAAAGTCATATTAACAAAAGTATAACAAAGTAACACATACTAAATATTGTGCACTATAAATAACCACAGTAAATCAGCAAAACATTAAAATTAAAGTAGCATGCTGACCCATGGCATTTCTGTTTAAATTAGTTTCAATTGTTTTTGTTTTTTTTATACAGACATAAAAATGAATCAATATAACTCTCTTTATTTAAATAGTTTACTGGCCTACATTTTCCAATTCATCCTTCAGCCTCATCTTCTATCGTTAGGGATATGAATAAGAATGAATGTTACTTGGAGCGTAATAATATTCAAATGGCAGACAGAAGACAATAGCAGGATTTCTTTGTTTATTAATAGGTTTATTCGTAACGTTCTGATTGCTGTATTTGTAGAAATATGGCTTTATTAGAATACTGCTGTCATTATCTTTCATAATGAGTAAGGTATATAAAACAACCTTATTCCTTAAAATGAATAGATGATTATGCATTGCATTTTGCATAACAGCACCATCTAGTGCCAGCGACTAAAGTAGAGCAAGACTAAACACGGTGCAAACGGCATGTCTGATCTAATGAGTCTTCCAACTGTGTGTGTGTATGTGTGTGCAGACAAGCAGAAGGCAGAGCTGACCCAGCAGCACACTGAATGGGTGAGACAGGTCACCCAGAGACACATGCAGCAGATCGAGGACCTTCAGAACGAAATACACACACACACACAAATGATGGCCCTGCAGCAGGTACACATACAAACCACACAGACACACACTTACACCGCCTCAAGGGGCTCATCACCCCACGTCTCTCTCTCTCTTTCTCTTTCTGTTTGTCTCTTCCTCAGGATCTGAAGCAGCAAAACCGCTTACAGTCACTAGAGAGACAGCTGGATGAGAAGAGCAGCGAGGTTCAGGAGCTAAAGAGAGAGAACGAAGATCTGAAAGAACGCATGAGTGCAGTCATCGCGCAGAGAGAAGAACAAGATGACCATAAACATAAACACAAAAGGTCAGTAACAACATAACAAGCACATTCACACATGGAAGGTCAGTAACAAGATGACCTCAAATGCGCACACAGACAGGAGGTCAGTAACAAGATGACCACAAGCACACTCACACAGGCGCCAGTGGCAAGACTGACCACATTGCTGCTTATTCTGGTGAAGAACTGCTTACTTAAGCCCATTATTCACTGACAAAAGGCCCATTCGAAACTGTTACATGTTTCCACTACTCTGCATTGGCTCAATAGGATAATTCTCCCCATTATTTACCCTCATGTCATTCCAAATCCATAAGAAGTTTGTTTATCTTTATAACACAACTTAACATTTTAATTCTGAGCTATTTTCTTCTTCCCTTTGAGCTTCCATTGACCATATCTGATGTGCTCCATGTGTATGCATTGATCAGTGTTTATGTGAATAACTGTAGATATTAAATCAGATCGTCACTTGGAGTGAATCACTCAATTCAAAGGAAATTCTGGTTTTAGAGCAATTAAACGATGACAGATTTTTTCATGAGTGAGCTAAATCTTTAAACCTGCTGGTGTCAAACCAGGAAACACTAACATAATTGTCTTTCACAAGAAAAGATTTCTGAACATTAATTACTTGGTCTAGCAAGACTTGGGCACTGTACAGGATGCAGAATATGCTTGTTCAGCTGATCTTGTTGATATCGATGTAGTTTGCACAGTGTATTTGGGCAGTTTGTTATTTTTGTCCTCTGTTAGTATCTAAAATTATTTTATTTTATTCAAGTTTATTTAGTTAAACATCAAGTCTGAATTGATTAAAAGCAAGTTTATTTGTTATATGTGACCCTGTACCACAAAACCAGTCATAAGTCTACATTTTTCAAAATGAAGGTTTATATATCATATGAAAACTGAACAAATAAGCTTTCAATTGATGCATGGTTTGTTAGGATAGGACAGTATTTGTCTGAGATACAACTATTTGAAAATCTGATATCTGAGGGGGCAAAAATCGCCTTTAAAGCTGTCCAAATGAAATTCTTAGCAATGCATTTTATGTATCAACAAAATATCCTCAAGGAACATGATCTTTACTTAATATCTTCATGATTTTTGGCATAAAAGAAAAATTGATAATTTTGACAGTGTATTTTTGGCTATTGCTACAAATATACTCGTGCTACTTATGATGGCATGATGATAAATTAAATTACAACAGCTTTTAAATCTGTTTTCAAACTCATCTTATTTTAAGTTGTAGGCAGAAAATGTACTAAAGTAACATTGCCACTTATAACATTGTTTACTTTCTGCTCCAGCCAAAATTTAGGTATAAAACAGAATGTCTTAGTGTAAAGGGACCAAACACATGCTGTGTTTATATGTTAAAAATACATATGTGATATTGATGTATTGTGTCTGATGTGCAGTTTCTCTGAGGGGCGTGATGAGGCGGGTGAAGCGGTTGGGACGGATCACAGGAATAACATGGAGAGTGTAAAGAGAGAGCACAGAATGGAGATCCAGACCATAATATCAGACTTCAGCACCGCCCAAACACGACTACAGGCCCGCATAGTTGCCTTGGAAACAGAGTACGTACTCCTCCCACATCAATAATGCAAAACGCAAACCACACATACATACAGAATTAACCCAAGACAATATATGGTGATGGCTTATGATGAGGATTTCCTTCAGACTTTCACAGAACTGAATCGAGTTATTATAATTATATTATATTCTATTATTATAATCATTTATTAAATATATTGGCTAATTTAATAATAACCATCACTATAAAAATGCAGTTCTGACATGTCTGTTTAACACATTTTACTATATTTTATATATTTAAATATTTTACTGCATAATAATAATTTGAAAAAAGTGGTACAAAATACAGTACTAATACACATACAAGGTTCTAAAAACAAAATGATTAATATTATCTATATTAGAATGTCATGACGTGTGACATTAGTAATAAAAAAAATATTTCTTAGTGCCATTAAAATAAGATTTCAAGAATAAAATCTAAACATTATGAAAATAAAGGCTTTATTGTTTGTAAATAAAATTGTAATATAAAAAAAAAAGAGAAATGAGAAAAATAAAGACGTAATATTTTGTAATAATGAAAGCATGCCACACCGTTGTCTATTCTAGTCATATTGTGTAATTATCCTCTAAACATTGACTATTTTTTATTTTCTACTAAACAGTTCAAGTTATATATAACTTATTGGTTTTATATTTAAAAAATACATTTAAATTTTATATTAAAAAACCTAATGTTGCAATTAATTAATATTTGTGTGTCTGCTCCATTTGCTTGTATTTTATGTTTGTAGGCTGAGAGAAAGGGAAGAAAGGGGAAAGAGGAGAGTAGAAGACCTGCACACAATTGCTAAACTGCAGGACAAGCTCAGTGAGAGAGACCAACTCATCAAAAGTCTTGTGGTTAGACACGCACATACACAGACAAGTATAAGACGCAGGATGCTAGTACCCTTCTGTCTCATCACATCATTTCTCTTTCTATTTCAGGAGGACCTCCACCAGCTATCCCAGCATCCAAGTCTGTGCAGCGATGAAATACTGAAGCCTTATGACTCTAGGACGCAAGCAGGGACCCTCACACCCACAATGAAGGTAACACACATTCACACTTTTAAAAATCCCATTCCATTCATCCAGTATCATACAACTAGTGTTTACTGAAGCTTGTAATTGGCCTTCTGTTTATAGAAAAAAGGGGTTGAGGAAACTAGCATCCCAAACCTCTGCTCATATGATGCGGGGTCACCTAAGGCCAAATGCTCACCAGTTATGGAGCGCAGTGGTCTGGAACAGTGCGGGCGAGAAACCACCCTAACAAGGACACACCCACCCACCTCCCCTCATTCTGAACACAGAGCCTCTATCAGACAGAGCCGCCCACCTTCCCAAGAAGTGCGACATCAGCCGCAGCTTAAAATTAACTACAACCAGCACATCAGGTAATCACCAAAATATCCAATCCTGAAAGCTAATGGAAACATAATTCTTTTCTTTTCTATGTTCAGGTGTAGAATTAATAATACATAATTACATATTTTTCACTGATTGGATGATTGATCCAAAACAACTTAAAGATTCTTTGTATGTGGTGCCTTTTCTGTTTTGAGAAAATTAGGCTCAGAAAAGGAGTTTTAATTGCAGGTTTCTAGGCCCGTGTGACAATCAGAATCCCACTATTCTATTTTAAACAAGTGTTATTAAACTAATAAAACAAATTGTTAATCACATAACAATATTACTTAAATTGAAAGAAAATGCAAATATATCTTAAAATACATGCATGCATTTAATATTAAATACTAAAAAAACACTCTTCAAAACTAGATAAAAGGTCCTTTTTACCTTCTATCTGATTTGCAATGCCATATTTCTTCTTTTTGTAGGTCTTGTATAATCCAAGTATCAGCACTGTATATTTGCAAAGTAAAGCAACATGTTCCTAAAGGTGCAAATAAAAAAAATACTATATATACCAAAATGTGCTGTAGCATACACTATAATTAGAAGCTGACACCTGAAGTCTTGCACGTTAAAGTTAAAAATAGTGCTGCCCACTTTTACATTAAATGAGATGCCTTGGTATTAAAAAAAAAAGAAATCCATATTACACATGTTTTATTAGTCTTATTAGGAAAAAAAAATACAAATCTTTTTTGTAACAAATTCTCTATCAAAACGTCATATTTACATTTCCTGCTTTTCTTATACTTTTGTTACAGGACTCCAGCTGAGCAGAGGGTTATTGAAACCGGGCCTGATGGACAAGATCCTCAAAAACAGGAGTGGTTCACCAAATACTTCTCTTTCTGAGGTCCCACAAACCTTTGTCCATATCTATCCTAACATTTTGAGAACAAGCTCACCAAAGTCTCCTATTTCCACATAATTACACTCAACTGCAAGCTAACACCAAATAAGCTTTTCTACAGGATGCATCTCACTTTTGTCCTGTTGATCGAACAGCAGCACACAGGCCCAATGTCTTAAAATGTTACATACATGAAGAGATTATGCATTGAACCAAGAAGAACTCATCAGAACGATAAAGGACAACAGGACACTAAGGTCATAGAGTGGGTGGGCGTATCAAAGAGAAGAGAATTTTAATGTGCTAAGACTTCCTCCGTCCATGTTGTGGTCAATCCTTGCACATTATGCCTCCAGCACAAGGATGATCAAACAAGGTCTAAAAAAAAAAAACAAAACAAAAAAACCCAACAGGTCTGCAGCAAATCCAACATGGACAACTATTAAATTTATAAAAAATAAACTGCCAAGTCTGGATTGCTGGAAGTGCGGTGTGGAAAGCCGAGACTTTTCTTTATAAACAAAATTGAGAATGCAAGAACAGCTAGTTTTGCCATACTACGCCAAAACTGTAACTATCTCAAGATAATTAATGTATATCAATAAATTACATATTTTTGTTTTTTAAATTGCATGATTGCACATTTTCTTTATTTTTAATATCTTTTTACAAAACATTACAATATTGTACTTGCCTTGGACTGGTCATTCAAAATATACAGGTCTATCTATTGTGTTATATTAAAACAAACACTTTACTGAAATAATTTGCAGTTCCTAAGAGCTTCTGTAGCTGACGGATAATTGAGTATCTCTGACTGGAAAGATTTGAGGGCGCTCTTCAGTGTCCTCTGTTGGTTGCTCTGAGCTTTGCTCTTGTATTTCATGCTCAACAGTTTATCAACCAGGTAGTGCAGCCACAACACGTTGGAATGAGGATTATAGGCAGACCAGCAGTTACTGAGACAGAGAAAAACAGAAGAAGAAAAAAATACTGTCAACTGACAAGAATCAACTGTTCTGTGGTTTAGAATGAACGAATTTTAAAGAGATTTTGTCTATAGCCAAACCACATACTTGTTTTCCTTCTTCATTAGACGGTAGATTTCAAACTGATAATCCCCCTGACCCATAAACAACTCCTCATCATTGGATATATCACATGACACTGTCAGTCCATCTACATAAGAGAGAGAGAAACAACATGTTTTCAAAATGACATTTTCCTATTCATTTGTATCTGTATTTGTTCACCTCTTACCAAAATTGTACTCTTCCATCCATTCATTTTTTTTTTTTTTTTACAAACACATTTGAATATACTTACGAAAAAGGTATGACTTTTTATAGAAAACCATTTGATAAAAGTAACATTCATTTAAATAAAACATAGCTGGTAACAGGGTCACAAATTTAGCTTAAATATAATTCTCTTATAAAAAAGTTTTTTCAACCAGCTTTGTATTGTCATGGTCAGTAATGCATCTAAATAAAAAAATTTGCTAATTAATTTTTAAACCTGAAAGAAAATGAAATTTTGCTGTAGCTAATTCTACAGACTGTCCAAATTATTATATATGAATTAATTAAATATAATTAGTCTAATGTTGCGGCATCATTTTAATTCTTAGATGCAGGGAGTTTTATGAATTTCAGGTAAAAAAAATAAAATAAAATAAATATGGGTAAGGCTAGAACGACATACAAAATTAATTTCATGTAGGTTAACATCTACATCTCTAATAGTTAATAAACATGAGATTTGTGACTAATTCTTTAAAGCCACATCACAAGAACAAACTATTTACAATATTTATTTATTAAGAGTTTCGTCTTAGACTGACCGATCTCCAGGCGTGAGAGTGAGTAGTCGATAACGTTGACATGAACTCCTCGTGTCTCTATGGAATGCTTTGTTCCATTCAGAATGAACTCGTTATGCTTGTGCTTTATGGTCTTCACCAGGATGTTCCCCCAATGAAGATCTCTGAAACGTCAGCACATAATGTTTACATCAGCTTACGCAAAAGGTTTTATGCACATGGTACATTTATAATGAAACTTAAATTTCAGCTTTACATATTACCTGTGTTCAAAGCACAGCGCTTGCTCAGCTACAGCCAAAGCTGCAGTGACTTGATGT
This sequence comes from Enteromius paludinosus, assembly GCA_032361165.1. NCBI lineage: Eukaryota > Metazoa > Chordata > Actinopteri > Cypriniformes > Cyprinidae > Enteromius > Enteromius paludinosus. The sequence goes on along the minus strand of JAUMHQ010000044.1, from coordinate 1,539,156 downwards.
AGAACACTCTTGGCCTGGACCATGGAAGATAGCTGCAATGGTACACATAAACGTAAGCTGACATGGAACACTATAGTTCAAAGTATATGAACACCCCACTTCTAATTAACATGTTTAGATATTGCAGTAATTTTTTAAAGAAACGGTTCACCCAAAAATTTTGATTTATTTTTAATCAATTATTTGCCCTCATGTTCCAAACCCTTTTCATTTGTGTTTGGAGGATGAACTGGAATTAAACCTGAGATTCCATTCCATTCCATTCAGGGGCCGGTTGCATAAACATAGCCATTGTCTTAAGACTGTGCCTAAGAATTAGCCTGACCAACTAAAGTCAGTGTGGAAAGACTGTATTTGCTTCTTTATAATGCTTCTTTATTAATTTTTTCCCCCCGAAATGCACAGAAATGACAGCTTGGTCTTGTTTCAGTTTGGTTCTAGTTTTGTATTTATTCTACTTTATATGGAAAAAGTTCACGTAGCATCGAATACAATTCATATACAGTCTAAATCTTTTTCATTCAAGATTGAAAAAGTTGTTGGGAGTGCTGTGGTGGTGACGTTAAAGGCAAGCGACTGTGGTGCTGTAGTTCCTTTATAGCCTTTTAAGCTCTGTCGCTTTTATTTAGGCATCAAAATTCATATTTCATAAGTTATTTTATTTTGTGAAATTATCTCGATGGACAAAATTCACCTCAAAAGGTATTCAAGTGAAGTTTAGTCTTCACAGAAGTTACTGGAATAGTGCCCGTAGTATAAAGAAGCAAAAGTGCAAAACTCTTGTGTGTGCCAAGTACCTTTCCATCAATATTTTCTAGATCACTACCTCCAAACTCAAACTCCAGAATTAAAAACAGCTGCTCATCATCAAAGAAATCTGTGCCAACAGAATGAACACATTAATAGACAATAAATGTCACAATAAAATTAAACCGAATACAAATTGTTTATACTTTCAGCTTACCAGGTCTGTCATTCTCAGAGCCCTTCTGGTGGTCAAACTTGTCCCAGGCTTTGAGCAGAGCTTCCGGATAGCGTCCACGAACACAGTGTAAACTAAAATGTACAGGAATAGTTCTTTTTTTTTTTTTTTTTTTACAAACAAAACAAAAATCTCCTTGTGTTCTTCATTCTTATAACTATAACACAGACACTAGGGCTGCACGATTAATCATATTTTTATCGCAATAACGATATTTATGACCCATGATCAGTTATTACAGCATTAAGACCAAACTGTTTTTATGGGTGGAGTTTACAGATTGGACTGCGTCACTATGACGTTACTGCGTCTAGATTGCAAGCGCTTTCTGAAGCAGTAGAAGAATAGCAGAGGGCTGCTCTGTGCGATATGTATAGCGCATCTTGTCAGTAAAGCCTGTAATCAGTGGAAAATTCCATCAGGTGCGTGATTTTCCATTGAGCCGCATTCACAACGCAGAGCCGTTATTCTCTGTTATCGTGCAGCCCTAACAGACACACTTCCATTTACTTCATTTTAAACCCAAACTAGCCAAGAAAAAAAAGCTGCATACTTGTTGAGACCAATGAAACCGTCTGTCTTGTTAAACTCCTTCATGTTAAGGCTGCTCAGCTCTCTGTTGGGACATAGAAGATGCATTTAAATATTTACACACCATTACATCCAAATCAACTATAGATTTACTGAGCTATGCCAGACTTCCATACTTGGAAATGATGATTTCATGGAGGATTTCTCCAAATGTTTTCTGGTGTTCACCATTGACCTGCTGAGTGCCTTCTACTGGGATGATCTATAGAAATGACATTTACACATCACTTTTACAAGTTTAATAAATAATAACAATAATAATACCACCACCATACTTTTAAGTTTTTAGATACTGCATATTTACATTAAATCACCCAGTGATATGTCAGACAGTAGTGAGTACATTACAATGAAACCACATGCAATTAAATTGTACACATACTTTGAGAGCAACAGTCTCGTCCGACTCATTTATGGTTGAGAACACCTCTCCAAACGTCCCTTCACCAATCTTGTTGCAGTGTTTCATGCGAGCTGGAGGGATACAGTCACTGAAAGAAATTGGGCCGCTTTGCTGACACTCCTGATACACTTTTTCTGCATCACTTATATCTTCGTCATATGAAATCTGGACCATAGATGAAGGAGGATGGTGGGGAAAAAAACAAAAACAAAAGAAAACAAGAGAATAGACAAAAGAAATCAGTGATTGAGCAAGTGTGTTGAGAGTATACTCATATTGAATAAAACAAATTATAATTTTAGAAAACAATGTTCTGTTACATTGTATATAATATTGCAGTTACATTTTACTGTAGACATCACACTAACATTGTATTACTTTTTGGCCTTTATTTTATAGGATAGATCAGAACAGTAATTGAAGCGGTAGAGATATAGGGGGGCATGAGATCAGGAAACGTCTGCGAGCCGGGACTCAAACTCAAACTTAACATTTCTTTTGTCTTCCCATCAGGAAAGGAATGTCTTTGGGATTCAGTTTTTTTTTTTTACATGCCAATTGTTTGTTAGTTTTGAAGAGTGAACACAAATCTCTTTATGTCTTTACCATGGGGGTGTTCGTGGTGGACCGGAGCATGCGTGAAGGTGTGAATCTGGATGGTGTGCAGACAGGAGAACCAAACAGATCTAGACTGTTTTCAGCTGGAAACCTGCAGCCTGGAGACTCCAAATGCGACTGAACCAAACGTCGAGGGGTGGGAAATGCTGTGGTACACACACACGCAAACATTCAGCAATTTATACATAACGGCCACTTTTAAGACAAAGGGACAAGCACTTAAGGTCATTTTTCACGCCTTCCAGTTCTCAAAGAGAGAGAGGTATTTAAACAAAAGTGGCACTGAAAGCTTGCCGCCAACCATGCACAGTGTAAAATGCCTATTAAGCCTTTAAATATGCACACTTTGAGTGAGGGCTGGGCGATAAAACGATATGCATCACGATAGGTACGTGATCGATATCAATAAAAAATGTGTTGATTTTTTATTCTTTGTTGGCCCGTGATGGGTCGTTCTTGAATGATTCGTTCATTTAATGTGACTTGGGAAGTATGAGTCATCTCGGGGAGTGATTCGTTCAGTCGTGCATGCGTATTGCGAAAGGTTCTTACTGAAATTAGTTCACCTGTTTCGAGTCGTTCGCTCATCACATGACGTGACAGCCCCATAAGCCAAAAGAACAAACGACTCGAAAGATGACCTAATCAATTCTCTTTCGGGCTCCGACTGCATTTGATAGGGTTATAGGGCTATCACGTCACGTGATACAGTATTGTTTTGTTTGTAGTGTGATCAGCCTGTCTGTAAGTATCTACTAGGATTACTAGTGCTGGGGGAAAAAAAATTGTATTTATACTTTTTAAAAAATGAACAAAATGAATGAGATGACTCTAAAAAAGATTCGTTCATTTTGCTGAACGAGACTCAAATGAAAAAGTCTGTAAGATGATTAGAACTTTCCATCAATAGAAAACAGAGGTTGCAAAGCTAGTTTGGTTGCATTAACAAAGGTACTCGCTCTCTGGTAACCTAGCAAAGTAGGGAACTGATACGCTAACAGCCAATCATGTAACAGTATCACATTTCGTTGTGCCATATCGTTGTCTTGAACTGGTCTGCTGGATTCCTCTTCATAAACAGAAAATGAGTGCCGCAGCGAGTGAGGAAATAAAAGGGGAAGAGTAAGCTCGCCAGTATGGCAGTTTTTTGGATATTATGACCAATGTCGTCTGCAAATTATGCAAGATGACAAACAAGCTAAACACTACAAAGATATAACAGAGGCAGTGGCATAATGTTTACTTTTAAATTATTTGAGTTTTCCATGGTTGTTGACATTTCTGTCTTAATAACTGAGGGGATATTAATCAGAAGTTTAAAATAAAAATGTTTGAAACACTGATATCGCAATACAGTTTTTAGCCATATCGCCCAGCCCTACTTTGAGTAGCTTGGTGTAAGAACCAAAGACTGGTTTTATCCAGCCTGCTGTAAACACTTACTGGTTTTCTTCTTATGCAGGGACAGTGCTGCCTTTAGTCGGCCCCAGGAGTGTGTTGTGAGTGTGTCAGGAGTGAAGTTGGCCAGGATGGAAGACAGATTAATTTGCTCCATTCTGAGAGGTGTCACAGCCAAACCAATCCCACTGGTGCCCTGCAGCCAGCCGCATGTTGATTCCTGCATGAACATAGAGGCAAAAAACAAGCAGATGAAACACTTGGGTAAAATAATTTTTCCACCTTCAAATCAGTGTCATTTGTCCGCTCTCTAAAAAATTACATTCTTCAGCCAAACACTCACTTATAGGATTCATTTACTAAACTCAGATGAACAAATGTCCAAAAAGACCTGTTAGCATACAACCAGTATTCTATAATGACTTTACTGTATGTTGATACATACTATTTACCATATAATTGAAAATCTCAAAAGAGCTGAAGCATATTGTTGAGTTGTCAGATATTGGTGTGGGATAATAATACAAAAACAACGAATAAATAATCATACTGACAAAATAATATTTTGATATTGAGTTTATAAATAAGTAAAGTTTAATGTTTGTAAAGAATTTGTTCCATTCCATTTTAAGTTGTCAAAAAAATTGCAAAACTAAAATATTAAAATGTACTGTCTGGTTAACATGTTAATTTAGCGTGATAAACATATTTAACAAAACAATGATTTAAAAAAAAAATTATGCCCCTTGACCCATGAAAACATTATGTAGATATTTTAAACAAGTAAAAGTGAGCAAACTAAAAAGAAAAAAAAAAAATGCAAAATGCATTTTGGACAAAGATAACTGACCCCTGCTCCAGCAGACAGCATGCTGCCACAGGAACTGTAATCTCCCGATACAGCCTTTTTTTCCTTTTTCTTGCGTTTTCCATTGAATTCTCCAGTACCCCTCTTTGACCAGCGGCTGACATTAAGTCCACTCACGCAAACTTTACGGGCGGTGCCAGAACCAGCACCTGTGCGTTCTTTAGGCACAGCAGGTGGTCGTGTTTTGCTATGAGCTGCAGAGGCAGGTGGAGAGACTGGAGGTAGTTGGAATGACGCAGGCAAGTGCTGAACAACTGGTTCAGCATTACAGGGAGTCCTATTATTTATTGGACTGTTTAGTATTATATTCCCTGTCTCCTTAAAAGGTAAAGAAGTGGCACTTTCCCTGAGAGAGGTGTATGGGGACTCAGTACAGGGTGCTTTTGTTGGTCCCTGGTAGACAGAAGGATATGCACCCAAGTCAAGACGTGGAATTCTGACAGCAAGCGAAGATAACAGACATTCAGCTTTAAGACGCTCAATGAGAGACTGGTTTGAGCAAACTGTTCCAGGAAATGGGGAAGTGGAAAGAGAACTGGAGGAGGAGATATAGATTGATGATTTGGATATTGAAGATAAGCTGGATGATACAGTTACATAGGTTTTGCTGTTCTGAGTGGTTGCTGCCACAGAGGCAATCTTCTCTTCCGCTTTCCGGATGCAGCTTTGATGGCTTGAGACATCTATTTTTTTGAGCTTTACGGTTACATCCACTGTGACGCACCTCCATAATCAGACAAAACAGAGAAAATGAACTAAAACACTTCATTCAATTAAAACATTTGACAGTTTTACACTTATCAGTCAAAGGCTTGAAAATATATACTCCTTTTCATTAATACCATTTCAAAACTGTGACTATTTTAAGGTTGGCAAGTGTTTGATTCAGTGTTTTAAAATCTGTTTACATTATACAAATCATGTGGTGTATTCCAGCCTACAATAAAGTAATGAAACAACATGACAGTGATTAAACAACAACAGAAGTTCAAATTTCAGAGAACTACCACTTCAAGTAAAAAAAAAAAAAAAAATGAAAAACTCTGTGAATAAACTATTACTCACCTCTCTTTAAGCTCCTCTGTTAAAGATTTTATGTTTGACCGGGGTGATACGCATCCAAAAGAGTTTGGGAGCTGCTGACTTGTCTTCTTCTCCTGTGCTGTGAAGTCACAAACTTTGACATTCTTCAAACTATGATGGCTGTTGCTTTGTGTGGGTTGGTGAATTTCATCAAAGCTCAAGGAGGAGATCTCACTGATGGAGGGCTCTGGTAAGCTTTGGAGTTGTCTGCAGACAAGGGAAGGGGTGCTAGATAGCAGGGGACGTTTACTTGGGAGGTGCTGGTCATCGCTATCATTGAACGAAACCTCAGCCAGAGCCACAAGGTTCTGTGAGCGTTTGCGGTTCATGAGAGCAGTGTGGTTCTTTGAATCATGTTTATTCATGTAGAATGGGCTTCTGTGTGCAACACGTTTTTTTTTTGAGAGTGAAGGGAGGAAATCATCTGAGGAATCTAACGTGCGTTGAAGAACAACAGACTATGAAGAAGGAAAAAAAGAAGGAAAAACAACCCTGGTTTAACAAAGTCCATCGGAATTTTCTCTCTTACATAGAAAGTACCCCCTAGCATTCTGTTACTTACGATCCTCTTAGTTCGGATAGGTGCTGGTGGTCTTTTGCGTTGTGTAATAAATCTGCCCAATTTGGCAGGGTCTGATACTTTCTTGGCACTACAGGGGTACAAAACAACAATTCACTTGTAGTCATGAAACACTTCTGATTTTCAGATTTTTTTTTTTACAAAATGTATAACAAGCTTACCCAGCACATTTATCATAAGATGTTTTTGGATGGACTTCATTCTTCATCAAGGCATCATCCTCATTTTCACTGCTGCTAAAGACGAATAATTGTTTATTTCGTTTAGCCTTAGTTGTTTGAGTTCTCGTAGCTTTCCTTACTGATGGTTTTACATTTTCTTTTATTCTGCAGAAAACAGTGAAGAAAAAGATAACAGCTGTTTAGTCTACTGAGAATTTGTGATGGGTTTTAAATCTTCACATTATGAGTAAAATAAGATCTAGGGTTCATGTGTCATTAAAAGTTTATCTATTCATTTATGATATAAGCAACATTGAAATGATATATTCCTGTGTTGATAGTTCATCTGTTCTACGTAAATGTTATTTAGAGTATTATAGAGTTATTTTGCCACAGTCCTGACCTGGACGATACGAACGGCATGTAGTTTTCCTCATCACTATCTTTCTCCTTTATTGCAGTAATGCCTTTGCTCTTTGCAGCGTGGGAGCCGGGTTCTCTTGCTTTCCTTAGAACAGAGAAAGGAATTTAAAAAAATTAAATTTCGCATTGTAATAACTTGCCTATAGAAAAGTTCAACGAGACTTTTGTAATATACAATGGCAATGTTACTGAATAAAAACGTGAGAGTATGTTTTACCGTTTCTTGGGATGTTTGATTTCGGATATGGACTGATCCGATGAGGTAGTACTTGAGAAAGAGAAAGCTTGTTTCTTCAGGTCAGGGGAGAACCAAGGCTCCACCTTTCGCATTCTTTTACTGTACGTCTTGATAAACACTGGCCCATTTTTTGCTCTTGCATTCATCTTGGATCTTTAATACAAAGTAGAATCAAACCATTACCATATAAATAATACAAACAACCCATAGCTTATACTACCGCATGTGCTAGCCATCGCAAGGTTTTGGGTCCCTAAAAATCATGAAGTGACCAAAGAATAAATACATAAAAGTAAGTGTAATTTCTCTGCAAATGAATTTATATATAATGTATGTAAGTAACACTTTACAATAAAGCTTAATGTGTTAATATTAGTTGACTAAAACTATTATTAAGAACAAACAATTCATAACACTTCTACATTATTTATAAATATTATTTAATTTCATTTGCTAACACATAGTAAGATCAAGCATTGTAACTTTTATCTGGTATTACTGATTATTGCAATGTAAAACATGAACATTTCTATTAAGCAACATTAACAAAGTTGAATCACAGCTCTAAAAATACACTACTCATTGTTGGTTCAGTTTACAAACGCGTCCTTATTCTACAGTGTGACCACAATATTTTATAAACATGCCACCTGATAATCTCCGAAATAAACGCATTTTGAATTCCACTAACGTTACATTTTTGTCTGTTACAGGAAAATGTTCACAGATGGAAAAGACATTTACCGTTAGTCTTATTTCCAATGTCCATTTCATTAATCCACGTTCCCCTAAAACACTAAAAGTGTGTAACACTGAACCCCGAATCCACTAAAGCATAAGCAGACACTTAATTTTCAAACTAACGTTAACTTACACATTTTCAAGGCAAATGTCCTAACCATAGATGAGAACGGATCAAACGGTTTGCAGCTAACAGACAGAAGCAGACTTTCTGAATAAAAGTTAGTTTAAATAATTTGAAAAGAAGTAGAAATAATTCATGAATGCTTGAACGAATAACGTTACACGCATAAACCTCTAAACAGGAAACAGCCGCTTTAACGTTACCATGCCCATAGTTTAAAAACCAAACGCGTTATTATGTTGGCAGTTGAATTTACCTCAACAATTTATCAACATGTAGATTGCTTCTCAAGATTCCTTAATAGCTTTCATAAGCATAAAATGCAAGCTCTTCGATTACAGAACCAACGAACAACACTGAGACCCATAGCGATGAACCGCTTTACGTTCAAATCTGAAAACAGTTGCTGATTGGCTTTTTCTTCTTCATGTGTAATGGCGTCTCGTTCCTTTGGAGCATTACCGCCACCTTCTGTACACTGTGGCTTTTAATAATGATGGAATATGTCGTCAATATAAAAATATATTCGAAAACTAAGTGTCTGTTTAAAAGCTAATCAGGCAATAAATAAAAAACATGTATAAATTACTTCCTTGTCAGTAGGCCTATTAGCTTATTTTTTTTACTGGTATTTTTTACTGGTATTTTATTTACTGGTATTCCTATCTTTGTGGGGACAATTGGTCCCCATAAGGTGATAAATACCAGGTGCACACACACACACA
>JAUMHQ010000044.1:1506144-1527613 GCA_032361165.1 Enteromius paludinosus | reverse complement strand
AGTTTTGTGTCTAGAGTTTTGAAAAATGACATTAAGGTTCAGTTATTAGTGCAAAAACGATTGTAAAAAACTGTAATCCAGTTGGGGTGAATTTTGGCTGGTTGGTAACTGCATAATTATTTGGACATCTCATTGGTGAATTATTTGGCATAATATTATTTGGACGAATAATCTTTTTTTTTCCTACTGCTGACCATTCCAAAGAAACTGCATGATCTTATTAAATGAATGAATCGCTTACAATTAAGTTGGTCACTGTGGCAGTTCACCACTTGACATCCACCATAAAATCTGTGCGCTAAAGCAAACGTTTTTTAACAAAAAAATATGCTTTTAAGTTGGCTTGGCACCATTAACAAATTTGCTGTCACTGCATTGTTAACTATAATTTAAGTACTAGATTTGCAGAATTATTAATGTGAGCTAGTCATGTATTTTTAGAGGTTAAAAGTTTGGGGCAATTGTGCAATCTTTGCGGTTTCAGCTTTAAGTCGCCAAAGGATGATCAGAACATACACATGCCATGCCACATCAAGGCCAGTTGGACAGTGTGTGGGTGTTTTGCTGGTGCGATGTACAGTATGCCTTGATCTCCGAACCAACGGAAGTGATTTCAAACCCACTGTTTCTGCAGCAGATCTGATGCATGTAAATGTCATTCTGTTCTGTTATTGATTCAAATTGTGAGGATTTAATATCAGTATTCTATAGACGTGGTGTGTGTGTGTATGTGTGTGTGTGTGTGTGTGTGTGTGAGTGTGTGTGTGTTTAATGCTCACCATATCTTTGATCTGTGAGAGTGTGATCTGTAGAGTGACGTTAAGGGCTTTATCTGTGTCTTCCACGGGCCGTAAAGCATTAGAATAGTTGTCCATTAGGTCATTCAGCAGTTTTTGAGCAAAACGACCCTGAGCAGAGACAACAACTATAGAGGAGAATATATTTATTCAGCTAGTTTCTTAAAAAAAAAAAAATTAAGCATAAAAATAATTAATTTGTTGAAATTTCGCAAAATACTGAAATATTTCCTCAGTTATTGTAGTTTGTGAAACTATGATACCAGAGTGATTTTTGTAAGGCATCAATAAAGTAACAAATCTAATATATATAAAAAAAAAAACATTTTGTTATAGACATGCAAAATAAAACCACAACACTTTCGTATAATCACATAAATACCATGAAAACAACAGGGTAATCATTACCACAGTTTTTATCATAGTATACTATAATATTTACATAAATAAATAGTACATACCTACACATATTAAAAAAAAAAAAATGTTATTTGTTAATGAGGTATGAAAAGTAGTTCAAAATCTATTGTTATCTGAAAAATATTGCTTATCAAATAAACTAAACTTGTTTTAAGAATGTTCAGGTATCTTCTACTGAAAAACGAAACAAAATACTGATTAAGAAAGTGATTTGACTTTTGTCAGTATCAGCATTAAAAAGAGCATGGACTTACCATGTAGCAACATGCTAATGTGAACCACAAGAAATATGATCTTCATTTTTCAGAAGAACGGTAAAAAATAAAATAAAATCTGCCAGTTATTATTTGCTGTAGCTTCTCATTTGCTGTCCATGGTCATATGTTATTTGCTGCATAGGAGGACAAAGAGATAGCAGAAAGTCCCATAGCGGTCTGAAGGTTGAGAGTGGTGGTGTACCAGGTACAACACTGAAGGCCTGAATGTCATTCTCACTGTTTCTCTGGAACAAGAGCCGAGGTATCACATAGCATGCACACTAACACACATACACACACTTCTTTTCACCGTGGAGATACTTATCTGTGCAAGAAGAACATGTGTTTATAATACTGGAGACCTTCTGTTCTTTCAGGAAAACATCTTATGTGTTATCTTTTGCAGACTTGTGAAGTATTGTATGTGATTGAATGTGTTTGTCCTGTCCGTCACAGTGAGAGCTGATCTGACAAGAGTGTAGTGCAGACAGGTCATGTGGTTTGAGTGTTACACACAATGAATTTTAAAGGAAGAGAGATCTGTCTCTGACACATGCACACACTGAATTTCGAGACAGCAATGATTAACAGGTAACATGTTACAAGGTATAGACATTTCTTTTGTAAAAATGAAAAATATCATTCATTCTTATTTTTTTTTGCATTTGCATCACGTATCAACTTTCTATCTCGTTAAGAGTAAAAACAATATTGTTTCCTGTATTAGTTTACCGATGGGGTATGTTCTTTTTTCCAAAGGCTGTTGCATAGACACGAATGGTATATGTTAAACTAATTCTGTAGTGCTGCATGTGTTACATTTATTCAGACTAAAATAATGTTAATAGCTATTTTACATGAGATAGAACAGGCTATTAAACAATGAAAAAGTATGCAAAAAAAATGTTATGTAGTTAAATCAGGTAAACAAATCTATTGCATGGGGGGGTAACTCAGATAACTCAGTTTTTCATGTATTTTCACTGTGCATTCCAAATAATCTGTATCAAACTGTACTTTTTTACTAGGTTAAAAAATAACTTTAAAAAACAGCTAACAAGCACAACAAAACACAAAAAAAAAACACAACAGACACAAAATAAACAGAAACATGTTAAGAAAAAAACAATAACAAAAAAAAACAGTTAAATGATTTTGCCATAAACTAATATAAAATAAACTAATTTCTATATTTTAGTGCGGGGCAATGACTAATCGCATCCAAAATAAAAGCTTTTGTTTATGCAATATATATGTGTGTACTGTTTATATTATGTGTATGTGTACATATACTATATATATATATATATATATATATATATATATAGTATATATTTTGAAAATATATTTACGTACATACACTATTTCTTTTTAAATATTTACATGTATATTTACATGTATATATTTACATTTATATAATTAATATTGTATATGAACATATTTAATATAAACATAACATATAATGCCCATATATAGATATATCCATTATATAGATACATCCATTTAAAAAAACTGGATAGATATTTGTCCCATGTGTAATATAAAATAGTGAGTGAGTTATTAATTAATTGAGTAATGAGTAATTTAACTCTTCATTTTATTTTACAAGTAACTTAAGTAACAGATTTCTAGGCACATTTGAGAAGCTGTTGGTAACTGAATCTCTTTAGATTTTGTCAGACAGCCCCCTCATATTTCCCAGCGCCTACACAGGAATACAAGCACATATACACACAATGACTGTAGGGTCTGAAATGATGACAGGAACAAGACAGGAAGTGGTTCTTCTCGAGGCGTCTTTCTATCTTTCTCTTTCTTTCTCAGGCGTAGGAGAGTTTCATATCCTGTAGTGCACTTCGACATATTATGCTGCAGAACTACATTTCCCATAATGCTCCAGTACATACAATCATTCTCAGGAATGACTAAATGGATTTCACTAAATAGGAAAGCAGTTTTAAGTGACTACTCCATTGTTCTCTCTAACCAGTTCATGTTACACTGTAGCAGATCAGGCAAGTGTAGAAAAAAAATTACACAATAAAATGACATAATGACTCAAAATGACTCATGATGTGTATTCTCCTTGTGTTTTCTGAAATTAGGGTGATTCTCTCAGTATCATTTTCAGGGGTATCTTCCCTGTCCTACACAATCCTTCCTCTCTGACTCACTACTGGCCAGACAACAAAAAGTGTAGAAAATCCTAAAGGTTTTAGCGATGATATTTAATATGTCACATGTCTACCTATTGCCAATGCTTGTTTTTTATGTGTTTTTTTTTTTTTGCCAATTTTAACATCACCTCAGCAGCTGGAGCTTAAATGCATATGTAACTTATCTAGTGATGCACAATCTCTTCAATTTTGGCTTAACTGTCATAAATAGGTGATTGTGCAAGGCTTTGATGCTTTATGGGTGGATTGTATGTGTGTATGTATCAGAGCGCTCATGTGGTAAGAAAACAGTGCAGGTGTTTCCTGTTGTAAAAAAGAGAACAGAATGTGTGGTGGGTCGCGTAGAACGAATATGTATGTGTGTGTGTGCGTGTGTGTGTGTGTGTGTCTCTACTGATTTAGGCAAGTGTGTTGTGCAGACCACAGCACTCAGTAAATTGTCCAATTATGGAATAAAGGGCATATATATATATATATATATACATACATATATAACATCTAAAGGCAGTCTCTCTTACACACATAAAAGTTTCAAGCCTATTTATTTAAAGGTAATTCACGCAAAAAGGGAAATTCTGTCATCATTTCTTGTCATTACAAAAGCAATATAAAAAAGATACTATGTGAAATATCTAAAATGTTTATCGAAGTTCAGTCCTTGCTGGATCCCAGTGTCTTTGTTTTTTTATTTTGTATGCACAGATATATAGATATATTGCAGTTTGAGTACAATCCTGTTGACTATATTACCTGATGCCACCACTCATGTGTTCATTCATCGCAGGAGCAGCAAAGGTTCATTAAACTGCACACTCTTTTTAAGTTGATTTTTAGAGGTACAAAATATAGCACAGGAATACCTTGACTAATAAAACATTTCGAAAAGAAATGTACATTGTGTTTACATGTCACACTGCAGTTGCAGTATTTTTCTAAGGAGCCACGAAGCACAACGTGGTTTTAGTGAGTTCAGAGAGAGACGTTCTCCTGCTGGGATGTGGTTTCAGGGTCTGAACTTTTTAGTTCTCCAAAAGCACAGGCCTACATCATCTCCATAAACCACATAACATATACTCCTTCTTTCTGTTACTCTGTCTTCTTCTTTTTCTCTCTCGATTCTTCCTTTTATGTAGTGTGAGTAGTAGCATGCATCTTCTTTGTTTTTACATTATGCCTGTGTATTAATTTGATGACAATTTTATAAAACATTCTGCTGTTTATTATGTAACACAAAGTCTAAAAATATCAGAGACTGCATGGGTATATTATGGCATTTTCTTAAGATCTCTGATATGTATGAAGCCTTGCAATGACCTGCATGCTTTATATTGTTCCCAAAGACTGCTGGACAAGCAGACTGTCAGTCTGCTGTGATACAATGCAACTCTGAAAATATCTGATATAAAATATAGAATCATAATCAGGACAGTCTGTACAGTGTTGCACAGTGCTGTTGAAGCTTAACTAGAGATCAGCTCGAACAACGTTAACTCTGTCTCTGTTTTCCTTAGTGTTTATTTTTCACCAGACATCAGCACACACTCACGCTGACACCCATACCTGGGAGCTCAGAATAGAATGTTTCAGAAAGGCTATAAATAACATTCTCGCTTAATGTCTTGCACGCACAGGTATAAAGTGGTAATGGAGAAGACATTATGTAGGCTTTAATGTATTACACATTGCATCTAGTGTGAAAAAACACTTAACACGTGGCTTGTAAACTGACTAGGCTATCTGATATGAGATATTAGATTCAGATGTTTATTGCAACAGAAGAGATCATTGACAAATGTTATCATGATTTATGCCTCATAGCCTACTTATCTATATTTAAACAAAACGTTTAACATCCGTTGAGAAACAGCTTGGTTATTTTTCTGTGCAGATATTTTGTCATCATTGTTTATGAAGTCTCTAACTGATTCATAATGGAGGTCCAAATTGTTTATTTTAAAAGATTTTCAAAAGACAAGTCTGTGTATAAGCTATCTTCAAAAATTTATTGTTATTTGTTACTAGCATATTTGTAGTAATATGCTAAATTCTTGCATATTACTAGAATATTAGCTATTTATTGGTAGTAATTAAGCACGTTATTCTACATGACCTTATTCTACATCCCTAATCCTACCCGATAACTAAACAACTAACAACTACCTTACTATTAATAAGCAGCGAATTATTGAGAGAAAAGTTGTTTGTAAAAGTGAATAATGGTTCGCTATTCTAATTTTGCCAGCTGTTTTTACCAAGGCATATTTTAAAATGAGGAAAGGGGAAAACCGAGGGGCCTCTGGAAGAGGCCGTGTGGGCCACAGAAAATTTCAGGGGATTTAGGTATATTTGAAAAAATTGATTAAAAAAGAAAAGAGCCATACAAATAAAACCCATTAACTCATTAATAAACATTTTAAACAATAATATTTTTCTGAAAAAAATATATTTTTTTATTAATTTATTTTAGATTTTTTTTAAATGGATCTAAATTATTTAAATGTATGTTTTTTGAAGGGGGTCCTTCAAAAGGGGATTTTCATATTCTTGCCATTAATAAAAAACACCTTTTCAAAATCATTTTTATTTATTATGAACGCATGGCTTGTGTTCATTTAGTCAGAACGTAAACACGTTTTCAACGGTTCGCTGTGCATGACAAACCACACAGATACATTAGTCAAGTTACTGCTAAACTCTTTTTTTATTAAAACAACTACTTATTTGAGAGACTTCATAAGACTATGAATTCATTCTTTTAAGAAAAAGTACTTCATGACTGAAATCCTTATTTTAGCTTTAAGCTCCACAAACAACAAATCACAAAAAAAAAAGCATTGTCAGCAAATCAGAAATACATAACCAAAGCAATTTAATCGTTATCTAAAAATTAAGATTACAGAGGGTGATCTCAGTGTGACATTATGAAGTGAATTCTTATTTTACATGATCACAGCTGTAGGAGAGGAACCAGCAGACTGAGAGTCAGTTTTTCACAAGAATGAAATGTAAAACTTAACTTGAAGAACTACAACCTAAAAATGTACATTTTGCAAAACATGTAGCAGTGCAATAAAACATGCACAACTTTGAAAGATAAGTTTGACTTGTAACATCCTGTTATCAATAATTATATAAACATAAAATTAACAAGGACACATCTGTTTAATGAATAAATGGTCCCGGTTTACATTAGATAGTCTTAACAACTATGTACTTACATTAAAAATAAATATTGTGTTTATATGGTATTGCAAAACACTTGCTGCTATTGGGGAGGGATACGGGTAAGGTTAGTGACAGGTTTGGTGGTATGTTGAAGTTTAAGGGTGGGTTAAAAAGTGTATCGGATGGGTCAACAGTGTAATTATACAGAAATAAATTACAGATGAAACATGCAGGTATTTTTTTAAAATGTAGGTACATTGTGCATGTACACAATAAGTGCATTGTATCAAATGATTAATTTATGTGCAAGTACATAGTAGATAAGCCCAGCTAATATTACCTGTTAGCGTTCCAACATACCTCCCATGGTACATTTTGTGCTTAGTTACATTTTCCAGGAATGCTAATGGGACCGAATAAATACCTGTTCGATGTCTGTAACGTGTCTAATATATGGTCAAAACCTGACTAGAAGACGGTCTAACAGTCAAACAGTCTTTTAAGTAAACCTTTTTTAGACGTCAGTGTTAAGAAGTCTTTGTTGAGGCTTCAAATACTTGGTTTTGTGTGTGAGAAACAATTTCGTCTTAGTGATGAGTATTAAACACCATCCCTCTCTTAAAATTATCAGGAGATTTTACAGGGGTTAAGGTCCATCAGTCTCCGCCTTGTCCGTCTTCGTGCCCGATTAACAGCGGTTCGAACGGCACACTCAAAAACCTGTTGCACACCACGATTGCTGAGAGCCGAGCATTCCAGATATCCCTTGGCACGGATGTCCTGTGCCAGCTGTTTGCCCTCAGAGGCTGTGGTGCAGTTAGCACGATACGGGCCCATCTCACGATTGTCTGTCTGTGTGGCAACAACCAGCACAGGTACCTTTGGAAGAAATTCCCTCACTTCAGCGATCCATTTTTGCCGCAAATTATTTAACGAAGTTGGATTCGCCACTGAATAACATAGCAAAACCACATCGGCCTGCTGATAGGACATGGGCCGGATTTGGCGGAATGTATCATGCCCTGCGGTATCCCACAGTCCCAAGCTGATCTGGATTCCATCCATGAAAACATCGACGCCAGTGTTTTCGTAGACAGTCGGTCTGTAGCTGTCTGGGAACGTTTCAGAAGTGAATCGTACAAGAAGTGCAGTTTTACCCACTGCACAGTCTCCGACCAGTACGCATTTCACTGAGGTCTCTGACAACCCATTCATCCTTCTGTCTCTGGTGTTGTAGTTATTGTAACGTACAGTCTAATGCTTGTAAAAAAAATATATATATCAGCGGTGTCCAACAAACAATGAGGTCATCGTTGTAATTTAAGATCTGCAGGACTGAGAATAAAACCTCAAGTTAAACAGCATTCTGAAGTCTTCTTCAAGCTCTTCGTCTTGTGATGTGGAGATTTACTCCTTGGCTCTGTATTCCAGTGATGGTTTAGAAACTCATTATGTACCATTAGAGATATTTAAGACAGAAGTCCAGAAGTGAGAAATAATCCAGCCGTGTCTTTCGCTGTACTCTCTCTGACTCCTGGAATTGGAAGAACAAAGAAGTAAAATTACTATAATGCAAGCACAAAACACCAAGAAATGTTTTCATACAATGAGATTTTTAGATGCAACTCTAAAATAGATTTACATGTAATCTAATTTATCTTATAATTAAAGAAATTATTATTTACTGACTTGTGTCATTCCATGCCTATGTGATTCTCTTAATTATGTGGAGCACAAAAGAAACAATTTTGAAATGTCACATTTTACTATCATTTTTTCCCCATACAGCGACAGTCTACAGGGTCAGATGTTGTTTTAACTACAACATTCTTAAAAGTACACTCCACATGAAAAAGAAAGTCGTTGCAGATTGAAACGATTCTCATTTTTGTGCTAAATATACCTTTAAAAAAAGAAATAGTAGGCCTACAACATCATGCACAAGACAATCATTCAATTTTTCATGTTCTCCGCATTTTTCATAGATGAGAAATATAGTACAATGTCCCGCTATATGCTACAGGGCATAGTAGGCCTATCTCGTTATAAAGCCTGGGACGTTTCGTGTTGACAACTGCCTTGCTATCGACTAAAGTGGGATGTAAGGATTTTTGGTTATTGGTGTTCAAAAAAGGCTGTTTAACACAAATTCCGCAGTATGTTTGTTTGTTTATTTAATAAATCTATGGGCCAGTGCTTGACTTAACACAACTTTATAGATGATTCTCGAAACTGCAATGACTTACACTTCCTAGGCCTACATGGCTGTCATGAGAGGAAAGTGCACCGATGATTCAAACAGCTGCTCCAGATAATATCACAAAAGACCAATTCTGTCTGAAAACACTTTTTTTTACAGTGTCAGACAGATTACTCTTAAAAATAAGAATATTCTGGCAAGTATTTAATAGTCTCTATGGTTTAGACACACTTCTGTGCCAATATAGAAAGAAATGATTAATAATTATTTCCAATAATTATTTCATCGACAGCTGAAACACATCAGGATTCTTAAAGTCTTGTGTGATTTTTGGAAGAAATACTATAAGTATTGGAGAAATAAACTCAATTTAGAGGATTACAATACGTTCGGTGATGGAGCCCACATACTGTTGACACTAGGCATTGTTAAGGTATAATTAAAATATAGATTCTAATATTTTTCCATTTAGATTTTTGTTCATTAAAACATAATTAGTTAACAGAAAAATAAATCGGTTACCAAAAAAGATATCAAACAGTTTATTCACTAAAGCCCTTGTTAACCACGTTTATATTACACCAAGGAACAAGAATATTATGATTTTCATTTTTTTTAAAGACATAAAAAGTGTTATTTAAAAAAAAAAAAAAATAGTTCATTAATATTTAAACTGGTTAGGCATCTTACAAATAATGAAGACTGTACATACCAGGTTTGAATTGTCGATAAATGTATGCAGATTAATTAAAGTTATAGATAGAAAATACATTTATAAAACGGATTCACAGTTTTAAACTGGATAGTAATATAATTTATGTATTACGAAGAAAAAAGCAACTCACCTCTTTGAACTCTTCAAATGTAAGATTCACAAGTTCACGTAAAGCTCAATTTAGCTTGTTATTTTGTGCAATTTAATTAAGCTTTAAGAAAAGATCAGAACTCCGTCGAAAGCTGCATATTTCTCAGAAGTTAAACTGTTAAACTCAGGAAATTCAAATGCTCTTAAGCACAGAGAGAAAACATATATGCCTTCAGAGACAGAGCATATATTCTTTCCTCTAGTCGAGGGAAGTGAAATGCGAGGCTGGGCTCTTTTCTCTGTAAAATCGTACATCAAATCTCTTCTAAACTTCCGCTGTGACGTTCTCAGCACAACCTTGAGCCTTGCGTCTTCTGCAGTCTAGAACTCATACATGAAACTAATGCAGGTAATGCAGCAAAGAAACAAAGATACAAAACATAACCGATAAAACAAAGTCCTACATGTCCTGGTGAGATTTACTGTTTATTCTTTGTTTGGAATCCCTGAGACCACATTGCTCTAGAAGTCATTTTAGTCATTTTGAAATTAATCCTTATTTCAAGTTTAAATTATTTTCACTAAGATGACACATTTTAGAGAGGACTCTTAAGACAGTTTGGTAATAATTACCACCAAATCAGAGTACTAAGGATTAGGTTATAAAAGGGCATGTAATTCAAGCATGATAGATTTCTCTTGGACTTTGAATTTGTTTACTGCTAAATAAACAAACAAAAAGGTCGTTTTCAATTTTCCAATGACAAACTAAAGAGCACTGAACATTTTTAATCAATACAGCAAACAAGTTGTTTGTATAATGAAGCCTTATATTCAGTTTCAGCTGGCACGAAGTAATTTGGTGAGTGAACATTGTCGCCCCCTGATGGCGAGAAGATGCACTGCATTCACTTCAACAGCTGCCACTTTCATCATGGAGGAATCTGACCTTTACTAATTGAAACAAACGTCAGCTACTAAGCGTTCAACACGCTGAGTTATATTTTCCCCCACCAACGGTTTCTACTGAATAAAGGGGAAATGTAGAGAAAGAGACACGAGGACATAGAAAATGTTCAGCTGTGATTTTAGCACATGCTACGCCAATCCCTAGAGCTACGCTAGTTACAGACCATTTTAATTTCACCAAAGGAATCAACATTTGTATATGTTAAGACTTTATTCTTTCTCTTCAGTTTTTTTTTCCCCAACCATAACAAAAATAAAAATAAAAATGTACATATAAAATCTTTTTAGGTTCAAAATATACAATTTCACAAAAATATTTTTTCAGAACAAATTCTTACATACGAGAATTGTGATTTGCATAGCAGCATTAAGATGTCTATAAAATATTAGTGATATCAACACTTTTAAATGGAAATATAAAAGCCAAAGCTCAGTTAAAAATCAAAAACTAGCACAACACAGCAACATAAAATGTTCGACTCTGATGTAGTATCTGTCCAAGCTGCTCACAAACCAACTAAAATGCAAAGCTGACTGAGGATCAGCATTTATATTTCCAGAAAAGCGTATTTCTATATATACACCAACACTGATGAGAATAAGCCATCTTATGACATCCCCATTCCCATACACAAACATTCTAGGTCTTGTAAAACTGACGTTACACTTACAAACCAAAAGTATGGATCAAAACGATGTACAGTAAAAATGAAATTAAATATCAAACAAGTACCTGAATAACAACCCACTTTTTCTCCTGTATATAAATATATACACATATATATTTACAAAAAGCCAAAAAACTAAAAAAAAAATGACATAAAATTGTAGTGATTATGTTCAGGAAGTAGAATCAGTTGATCCCTAATGGCCTCATAAGGAAGCATTCATAAACATTCCATAAAGAATAATACGTATGTACAAGTCAATGCAATATAAAACACTGTAAATATGTTGTACCTTGTTTTTTTTATGACTCGGTTAAATTCTCGCCCAATTACAGAAGACATGAAAATGGTGTTTTCAATTAAAAGACAAAAGAACAGTATAATTACTGGCACTATAAATCTGCAGAGAAGACACTTTGGATTAAGGCAGTGGAAAGAGAGAGATCAAAAGTAAATGCTTCATTGTAGCAGCTCTTTATGAAGTGTGACCAGCACCAATCCAGTCTTAGGTTCAGTAAAACTATGAGAAAGACAAAAAGAAATGACGGGAAATAAATGACAAAATATACACAAAATGACAATTGGTAATTCAAGATTAAAAAAAAAGAAAAAAAGAAGAATAAATAAATACATACATAAAATAATATAAAACAAAATAGTCACAAATTAAGTGCCCAGAATGTTTTTATAATGATGTTGGATTAAATATTCAGATTAAATATATAATTTTTTTTTACCTTAATTATTTGTTTCCTTCTAATGTATACAGTGGTGGACAAAATTATTAGAACACTAATATTTTCACCGGATACAATTTTGCTGTAGTGTCTCAGTAGGAAATATCAGTTTACATTTCCAAACGTTCATTTAGACATTAATCATAATAGAGAGATCATCATCACAGAGATCTGATCTCATCATCATCATCATCATCCAGTCTGTCTGGAATTACATGAGGAAACAGAAATCTTTTTTTAAAATAAATCCAGAAGAACTGTGGGAATGTCTTGATGTCAAGATGCTTCAAAAAACATACCTGCAAAGCAATACTTAGTTTTATGCATTTGTATAAATAAATATTGTAAAATGAGGATGCAATCAAAAATAATGTCATCACAAGATTTTCTTCATCAATTAACTTCTGTTAACATTTGGTATGACCATCCTTGGCATACCAAAATGTAAGCAGCTTTTGGCCTAGATGAACCTCTGCATAGTTTGCACACATTGGAGACGTTCCCACAGTTCTTCTGGATTTAGTCTGTTTCAGTACGTTTCTTTATGTCATTCTAGACACTGGATGATGAGATCAGATCTCTGTGTGGAGCACAGGCTGTTGTCACACAAAAATCTCCCTGCTTAGTTGGGCACACTTAATTTCTAGCAATTATCGTCGATTTGATAAGGATCCGGTTGAAACTGAGCTGATCTAGACAACGACGTCTCATAATGAAATCCCTTTAGCTGAAAATTGAGTGTTTAATCTTGTTGTTATACATTACTGACACTCTATTCTCCAAATTTGATACTGTTCAGTGCACAAAATGTACTGTTAAAAGCATTATATAAATAAAGGTGATTGACTGATGTTACAATGAATGGTAAAATGAATGTTTGTAAATTAAGGTAAACTGATATTTTCTACCAATAAGACAATAACTCACTTGACACCATTTTATATCTGGTAAAAATCTAGTGTTCTATTAATTTATACACCACTGTATATAAAATTAATATTTTAGAAACACTGGAGGCAGTCTCTATACCTGTAGTGATGACTTTTGAGGTAGTCTAGTACAGCAGGCCTGATGCGTGCCACTCCCCCTTGGCTGCGATTGCCTCTTCCTGTGATGACTGACAGCTGAGGCTGACACAAACCCTGACTGAATTCTGACACAAAAAAAAAGAAAAATATAATGCCAGACTCTGAAATAAAAAAAAAATGGTCCAACACAAAAAACCCTGCACAATCAATTTGCTGCAAACAAAAGAAAACCTGTTACATATTTATCGGCTTACGTACCTAAATTCTTGTCTGTGAGAACCTGACTAAGATGATGAATGGCCTCATCTACATGCAGTCCATGGAGATCTAGAATATTCTGAGGCAGGAGGGAAGCATTCACTCTCTGGAATATTTGCATGGCTGCTCTGTGATTCGCTTCACGCATCTTGTCCCCATGCATGTGACCCTAAAAATGTACACAAAATTGAGAACAGAAACTTTTTAAGTAAGAGTTCTAATCAGAGAACAGCATTGCAATCTGAATGCATTTTTTAAAGAAGCTAATAGACATAAAAAAAAAGCTCCTGAAAGTTCAGATAAGATGTGATACGAAAAATCTAAAATCCTACATGATTTAAACTGCTTCATTAGTTCATTGAGTAGAAACTCTATAAATAGCAAGAATTGAACAAAGCTAACTAGAAATAGTTTATCAGCACACATTATAATATTAATCTCTTGAACCTGTTGTGCGTAGAAACTAGCCACATCCTTGCGTCCTTGACGATGAGCTTCAGCTGCCTTGTTAAAACACTCTATCTGCTGACGTCTCTGCAGTGTTGCCTCTGTGCGGAAGTCCTCATATTCTGGATCCTCCGAATCCTGGAACTGAGCAGCTTCCACCTCCCCATCTCTCGGTTTCCATCTCTGAGTGAGACAAACAAAAAAGCGTCAATACAGGGTTTTTGTTTTTATTTCAGTAGGTTATGGGGTTACACGTAGCTTACCCGCTCTTTGCTCGGAGTTCTCTGTGCACCATTGCGTTGAGGGACAGGTTCGGGCGCCACTACGTTTCTGACTGGTCCGTCATCAAGTAGAGTATGTAAAAACTGTTCAGTCTGCTCTAGAGAGTAACTAAACAAACATAAGCAGATGGTCAAGAGACAATTCCTTTCAGTTTATTTCGGTTTTTAAATTCTTTACTGCTTACAACTGCCCAATTCTTATATATACAATTTTAAATATTGCGGCTTATTTCTTGGCTTTAAATGGCTTAACCAAGAAACCAAGGGAGATAGAGGAAAATAACATTTACACAACAAAAGCGCCATTATCCAACAATTGTACACATTATCTCAAATACATTTTTAAGATATTATGGCAAAAAAAAAAGAAAAAAAAATTAAGCTAGAAAAGCATTTTTGCACTGTATAGTCTACCACTGTGTATCCTATTCTTACCTGTGATCTCTGAAGATGTCCCTGAGAAAATGTCGATCTATGGTGGGGAACAAGGAAAACAGCTGGTTCTCCTTTAGTTTGGCTGCAGCATCTTTCTTATCCAGGTCCCTCCGACTTGACCTAGACTAAAACCCAAACATGGCAAATTTTCACTTCTCTCTTTCAAAGTTCTAGACAGTGATTTTTTTCTGTTTCTATGTGTGACTATTACCTTTTCCATGCTGTCTTGCATCACCTGCTCTTCGATCATGATGTCCCTCAGTGAGACAGGAACACAGGATGCACTCCAGTGATCCATAAAAGGAATTTCTTCGCGCAAACCTAATTGGTCCCTCAGTCTGGTTTTGCTTCCTTGCGATTCACCCCAGTGGACAGGACCTTCGTTACCTTGGAAACACAAAGATAGATGAGCAGCAAAGAGCAGAAACAGAGGAAATTATTTCTAGTATAGAGCAGTTTTCACAAATTGGATACACTTTGGAGTCTGATGACATTTTTAAAAACACTGGAGACACAAATCCCTTGTTTTTGTAGTGAGAACTATTAGATTGTGTTATTTATTTACTCACTTTTTTACGCCATGCCAGCATCAAGGCTATTTTCATGACACTATTAGATAAAGTATCAGTAATATACTTTTTTTGTTTAAAAAAGCATGTTGTTCTTAAAAATTACATTTACATGTAACAAAATGTTACATTTGACATAATCAGTTAAAGAAAAATTGCACTTTATCTACTAATTTTCATTAACAAATGTGTAAATTTGTTATATTCCCAATTTTGCACACTACATTGATCTTAGGGTGCCAAGAAACACATTTGTGCACCCCTTTGCCACATATAATTTGTTTTATTTTTTATTTTTTTTTTTTTTTACTGTGAATTATCTCTTCAGTTTCATTAGTAGAAAAGGTATATAAATATAAAAATAAACTAATTTTAAATTAAAAAAAAAGAAAGGGTTCCATTTTAAATATTAACTGCAATGTACTTACATTTTAATTCATCACTTGATACAGTGTGTACACATATTTTTACATTGTGCTTGTAATAATTGTAAAAGTACATGCATTTAATTACATCTATAACAACTACAAGGTATTTTTACCTACCTAACCTACCCATCCCACTAAACCTGTCCCTAACCTATATATTATATCCCACCTATATCAGCAATATCTATATCTATATATCACTGCTATATCAGCAGTGTTGCAATTTCAATACTTAAGTACATTATATGTATTTTTTGATGTAATTAATACCACATAACATAAAATGGGACCAAAAGAAAGAAAGAAAGACAGAAAAAAAATACCAGGCACCTCACTGAAAGTGAAATACTGCAGTTTAAGACAGACGAAGCAAAATAGTGGACCATTAAGTTTTGACTCTGGGTCTGATTACCCAGCATGGCCAAACAAGATTAAACTGGAGGAGATGGGATTTCCCTCTTAATGCTTTATTGTATAATTTCTGGTTAGTATATAGTGTACATCTGCAATTAATTTGTTTTGTGGGTATTAAGAGAATAAGCAGTCTCACTCTCTTGCAATAGCTGATAGGACAGAGCTGCCAGCCTGTGCTTCTCCTGCAAAAGACAATAAACACTAGGTAAGTTTTACATCAATGCAAAATCAGTCACATTAAAACAACCTAGGTTGTTTTTTGCAGATTGATCTCTAAAAACTGTAAAAACAAGAAAACCAAAATATCTGAATTTACTTGGATAGTCTCCTTCCATTTCTGGTGCAGCAGTTTGGCCAAGTTCAGGTCTATCTGCACTGCACAGTCATCTGATGAAAAAGCACCTGCAACCATATGGAGTTCAAAGAGATTCGAAAACTATTTTATGAGTGTGAATGAGGATTGATGTGGTTGGTCTTTTTAAAGTAAAGCTATTCACATTACTGTATTAAAAACAAAACTAGAATCAGTTTCATTTTGTCTGTTTTTAAGCTGAGCTATTACTTTATAATGGGCTTTGGCCTTCACCGAACACAAGAGTTTAATGCAGTGGTTCTCAGTTCTGTTTGAACAGGACTGCAGACAGCAAGAAAACAACTAAGCTGCATGAAAATTAAACAAACTACATAATCACATAGTCGTGTTAACAAAATAAACAGGCATCAACTTCTAAAAGCAGAGAAAAACTTCAGTCTGTTCTTGTTGTTATTCAAGACTGTGGCTCCAATCAATTTTTACAGTATTTTGTAGCAAATTTATGTGTCACTTGGTAGAAGGTAGACAAATTAAGGAAATTACATCATAGGAAGGTCATGTGAAAACCACAAACAAAATACTCAAGGTTTGAGAATATAAACGCACTTAATTGAATGTGCATTATGGGACCTATTGTTTTGGGTTACCACTTGATGTCACTGGAACAACTGACTGATTCACTAAATAAATATCATATTGTTGGAAGGATTAATTACCTGGACTGACCCCAACAGGTCCAAAAAGCTCAGTGAGCTGCAATGCAAGTTCAGTTGGAAGTTTTAGCTCCAAGGTTTGAATATCCATTGAACTTGGCTCCCTCCCCCCCTGTGCAGTTCTCTTTCTTTGCCATTCTCGTTCCTTCCTTCCTTCCTCCTGTTTGAACTCCATTTCATCAATCTGACACAGCAGTGACTGTGTTATGGCATTCACCTCTTCTCTTGTCTCCTCATCCTCCTTTTCCTTCTCTCCTGCCTCCTCTTCACCCCATTCCTTCAATGCCTCCTCCAGGCATTGGACTTTCTCACATTCTGTCACTAAAGCCTCTTCCTGCTCTGGACCTCGCTGACCTGTGTTGTCTGTCTGTTGCTCATTAGCTGCTGTATCCTCCAGTTGAACTTCAGTGCTTTCTGTAAGCTGTTTTAATGCTCCAAAGGACGTTTTGGGCTCACATTTCTCCTTTGACATGCTTGCCTCATCAGATCCTTCAGCTTCACTTTGTGAACTTTGACCTGGACTCCAATCATCATCAGCTTGGTTAATGTCACTTAGATTAGTTTCTTGGGACTTCAGACTGATGCTACTTCCTGAACTGTTGCTGTAGTCATCAGACAATACAGATCTAACCCGAGCACTTTCTGAGCCCATCACAGTTTTTAGTTGTTCTGTAGACTTTTCCTCAGGAACCACATCATCATCTTCTTTATATAGTCGTTCTCCAGAATCTAGTAACAAGTTGGTTGTCCATTCGATATCTTGATGGCACTTCTCATAAAGGTCCTCCAGAATATCAATAGTGACACGTCTGAAATGACGGCTTAGAATCTCAAGGTTTTGCTTTTTAGAGTTAGATTCTCTAAAGTCATTCTCTTCTACCTGAGAACCCTTCTCATGGACCACACGGTATGGCACTCCCTGCTGGCAGGCAGACTCTTGTTCACTTGTTTTTGGTTTGAAACGAGAAGAGTTTCCCTTTAAAACAAACACACCGCAACTAGATAAGTCAGAGTCTAATTCAGAACATTTCTTCTGGTCAATTCGCCAAAGCAAGGCAAAGTCCTGAGCTTGTGTCTGGGTTGAGGTACTGGAACATGACTCTACAGGCAATGAAGGTGGTTGCACTGTAGGTGTAAGATCAGGGTGCAGATGTGAAACAACTGGAGATTGTGAGCAAGGTGATGAAGGGCTTTGATTGGTGAAGGTGAGAGCCAGTTTACAAGATTTCCCCACTCTTCGGCTAAGTCCTCTTCGTCTTTCCAGACTGCTCTCTGCGTCTGCAGCAACCTTTGAGCACAGAGTTTCTTGGACATTTGGGCTCAACCTGCATTTATCTTCTGATAACACACTGTCCTCCAGCTCAACCTCATCCCGTGTGTTCTTCTCCGCAGACACCTGATTAGACTGCTCATTTGGGTTTGCTCTCTGTTTTGCAGGATTTGAAGAATTTGAGTAATCCTTGCACTCTGAGAACGTTCTCTCCAGCACACAGTCAGGAAGTTCAGGCCAAGCCACAGTCTCCATATTCATGTTACCCTCAATGTTTCCACCAATGGAAGTTTCTTTACTTGGAGCTGAACCTTGGTTAAGACCTGGAGAAGAGTTTATTCCACATTGCAGTAGATCTACAAGTTTTTGAAATTCAACTGTATTCAGCTTATCAGTATCAGAATGTTTGTCTTCATCAGCAGAAGTGCTCTCTTTGTGTTCAACAACACTGGATTCCAAAACAGTGTTCTTTACAGTATTATTCTTTGAATTCTGACGTCTTCCTTGACGTTGACCTTGAGATTCCAGAGGCCAGTCCCCAACAAAATCCAACAGCTCTGGTCGCACTACTTTGTTTCCAGAAAGAGTCTCACATTCACATCCCTCCTCCTTATCTTGCACTGAAGAGTCAACACTGGTGTCAAAGTTCACAGGCTGATTAGTGGCACTAGTTTCTAGTTCATTTTTATCTTTTACTCTGGCCCTCCTCACACGCTGACCAATGGACTCTGAAAATGCCACAGGCAGCTCCGGAAACATTTCATGTGCTGACACTACAAATTCTCCAGTTGTCCCGCTACTCAAGTTTCCCAAATCTGTTTCCATGTCCACATGGCAAGCATCTAGCTCCAAGTCTAACCCTTCAGTATCGAAAAGATCAGACTGAGGAGTTCCAGACCTTTCCAGAATATTCTCATGGAACAAGACTGATTCCTTGGAACTGTAGGAACCCATTTCACCTTCTACCTCACCTGCAGATATGGTAGTGTAAGTCTGGCTAACAGAGGACACATCGGGCAGAGACGAGGAAAGGTTTGTGTTTGGTTTGCTCAACCCAGAGTCACCAACAAGATCAGGATGACTCAGGATGAGGCCAGGGTTGAAAGACTGCCTGAAGGGAATAAAAGAAATAAATATTGTTGTTTAAATACATACGGAATCTTACAATTTCACAGTCTGTTATTTCATAGTTACTAATGGCGTGATACAGTAAAATCCTGTACTACTTTACACAACCATATTCTGCTGCTGTATAGACATAGCTCATGTTTTTCTTTATTTTAAAACAACAGAAATTATGTGAAGTAACATTAATATTATGCATATACTTACTGGGGTTGCTCAGTCTCTGTTTGCGTTGAATCCACAATACTTGGGCCTGGATCTGGTCTTTGTGAATTCATGATGCTCTGTACAGAGACAAATCGGTCATACCGTTCTAATATGCGTCGGATCTTGTCCTTTGTTACTTGATGCCTTGTGCGCCTTTATAAAGAGGGAAAAATTGCCAACATTTGTGATCGTGAAAAGACTTAAAAGCAATGCATTGCAGTTGTGCCTGAGTTCTACATATATTAACGGTATCTTGTTCAAACTCCCAAGAAAACCAGTTTAAACACAATTGTTCTTACATTAGTTATTTTTATTTATTATGTAAATGTGTAGTAACAATAGTTATTTCTAGATTGTGGCAGTGTTTATCATACTTCTCCAGCTCTCTGGGTTTCGTTTTCCACCATGTATCTGGCTCACGAAAGAGCACCTTATATCGGTGTTTCTGTGCCTAAAAGAAAGAAAAATAGGCAATCAGCACGATGGATGAGTCTTTGCAGGTCATGTCTCTTAACACTGTAAAGTATGGAATATTCTAAGCCAATAAATAAGATCTATAGTAATATGTAATTGTGTATCATGAGAATATGCATAAATGCAACTTGTGAAATTGTGGAACTGGAAAAGCCACAGTTGATTTCAAATTAACAAAACACATGGCCATTGTCTGATATTGAAAATTGATAACTTAGGCCTATTTCATATTTCTCATTTCAAAATAAATTGCTTACCATGGCAACATATGGTTTCATCTCCCAACATTGCATATTGGTGTTGTCTATTATGACGGGTGACTGTCCCTTTTCAAAAGCCTCTTTTGCTGAAATTGCATTATATGAAGATGTAAAGTGTGAAAATATTTTGCGGTGCCAAGCAGAATAGTGAAAATATACGTTTTATTAAAACATTTAATCTGTCTGCTATTTCTCATCCAATCAGGTAGTCCTTCACCAAACTTACACTACTAGTTGAGCCAATGTTGCCATATAGGGCTGGTTGAGTATCTCAAACAATCAAGCAACGTTTTTATAGTGACATTAAGTTGGAGAGTGTACAATTTCACAGTAATTAGCGTAAATTGCTTCATAATTAACTGTTAATAAACTGTTTCAGCATACTGAACAAAAAAAGGTCAACTTTGAAGTAAAAAAGGCACCCGCACACATCACCTTCAAAATCAGACCATTGTCAATGGTTAGTTAAAGGGATAGTTCACCCAAAAATGAATTTGATGTTTTTTTGCTTACCCCCAGGGCATCCAAGATGTATGTGACTTTGTTTCCTCAGCAGAACACAAACAAAGTTTTTTTACTTTAACCGTGACAGTCTGGTAGTCATTTAATGGAAGTGGATGGGTTACCAAACCTTTCAAAGTACAAAAAACATTCACAGACAAATCCAAACTACACCCTGTGGCTCGTAACGATACATTGATGTCTTAAGACACGAAACGATCGGTTGTTGTGAGAAACTGAACAGTATTTATATCATTTTCTACCTCTGATAGACAACCATGTCCAAACCGTCTCGAGCTCGTGCTCAGCATGAGGTGCGTTCCCTGTGTACGCGCTTTGGCGTAGATTACGCAAACCTGGAAGTGATCTGTTGTGAACTTGCGCTTTGATACGCAAACGGCGGATACGCAAACGGCGGATACGCAGACGCCGGAAGTGATCTGTTGTGAACAGCGTTTGCGTATCCTATGCTAAAGCACGAGCCCGAGTCGGTTTGGACATGGTTGTCTGTCAGAGGTAAAAAATGATATAAATACTGTTCAGTTTCTCAC
>JAUMHQ010000044.1:1468041-1481215 GCA_032361165.1 Enteromius paludinosus | reverse complement strand
TTCCAGCGTTGTCTCAGTGTTCTTTACATTTAAGAATTTCTAAGAAACTGGGACTGTGTATTTTCATATAAAGAACTGTGTGTGTGTATAGGGTGAGCCCTGGATGGCAGAGATTGGTGGCAACGCAATTATATGATATTTGCTGCGGGGGCACGGGCTTCGATAATCTCACTCCTTTTTGACCATACCTCTGTTTGCATCCCTGTGCTTAGATCGTTCGGTTCTCTCCACCATCGTCACTCTATTAAGCTCTAGCTTTCGTATTGTGCATGCGTGTGCTCTGTACCTGAACCTGTGCGCGGAACAGACATTTCAATTTCGCGTGTGAGATTGCTAATAGCAAGTGCAGGCAAATATCTCTAATATTATAGCAAATTAGAAAAGGTTAAAGGTTATGCTAGGCAATGATTATTTAATAAGTAGTTTCGGTACCCATCCCTAGTTAATGCATTGCCTAATGTTAACCAAATGAAACTTCATTTAAAATTGTTGCTAAAACTCTTAGGATCTCCTACTATTTCTAAAAGTTATTTTAAATGATCTATAAACATTTGTGAAGTACTTATATTAAACTATTTTGCCATTAAAATATTTACTTATTTTATGTATGTTTCTTATTCTAATTTAATGAACTGAGCAGTAAAGAGTTAAATATTTATTTCAACATCTTTGACTGATAGGATAACAAATCTTTTAAGTTCATTCTATGCAATAACTTTCACTGTGACACACAGAGAATTAGTAACCCTGCACCTCTATGGTGCTGTAGAATGCAATTTTTCGCCACAGCTTCATTGACTCGCAATGAGCAAACCGATTGAGATATCAAAAAACCCTTCACAATTTAGCATCCCTAATGTCTTGAGTATATCTCATTCCCCAACATGCCTTTTTTAAACAGACCTGAAAAATGTAATAATCCTTATGTACAACTGTACCATTGTGTACCAAATCTCATGAAATCATTCTATAGAACTTTAAGGAACAGGCTTATATAAGTATATTCTCAATACTAATTTACTGCCGATTTGATGCACTTTCAATTTTTCTTCAACTTTAAGTTTATACAGTACAATATGTTGTTCAAATGAAATGCAACTAACTCCATCTTTGCATGTGCTGTGAGTTAAACAGGCTATTGGGAATAGTGTACGCCAGTTGCATTTTATTACATGCATAATTTCCAAGATATTTGATATATTGCAAACAAGTAAAGAAATTAAGTATTTGAATTAAAATATTAGTAAAATACTTATGAAATTATTTTAGTTTTTTGCCTTTATTATAATAATAATATATTTCTGTCTTAGAAGTAAAATTGGTCACAGATTTCCGGTTCGCATAGACTTTAATATTGGGCCATTTTTTGAAAATA
This sequence comes from Enteromius paludinosus, assembly GCA_032361165.1. NCBI lineage: Eukaryota > Metazoa > Chordata > Actinopteri > Cypriniformes > Cyprinidae > Enteromius > Enteromius paludinosus. The sequence goes on along the minus strand of JAUMHQ010000044.1, from coordinate 1,479,840 downwards.
TAGCATAAAATTCAGTATTGTCATAACAGACAGAAATGTGTTCTTAATGCTAATCTTGATCTCTGCTGAAGCTTTTACTTATTACTGTTTTTGCATGTAGGTGTGAGCCATTTTCTTTTCAGGAATGTTTTGAGGGATATTAAGAATGCGTTGTTCTAATCAGTGTGCTTTATTGTCTTAACTGACGTTTATTTTACAGACCAAAGCATTGGTATAAATTACAGATACAGTGACAAACAAAAATTGAACTTTTGTTTTTCTCTTCTTGCAGTCTGAAGCAAACACCACAGCCATGTTTGGAAAACTTATGACCATCGCTAGTAAGCATACATTATTTATATACTGTATACGCCTGTAAATGGATAATTAGTAAAAATAAAAGGTTTTACAATGAGTAATTTGTCCCTCTCGTTCTCAGAAAATCTCCCAGATCCAGGTAAAGCTCAGGACTTTATGAAGAAGTTTAATCAGGTTCTGGGTGAAGATGAAAAACTCCGTCTTCAGCTCGAGCAACTCATCAGCCCTACCTGCTCATGTAAACAGGCCGAACAGTGTGTGGTAAGTTTAAACCAATCACATTCAACACTGCAGTTTCCAAACTCTTCCAAGTTAATTGTTAATTGGAACGGTCCTAGTCATATGCATATAATGCATATGACTAGGACCGTTCCAATTAACAGTATGTAGTAGTATTAAATATTAGACCGATATAAGTCATCTAAAAGTGCTATTTTTTTAATTGGGGGTTTTTTTTTCAGAGGGAAATCACACGGAAGCTGACATTCCCCAAGCAGCCCACAAACCCATTCCTGGAGATGGTGAAATTCCTGCTGGAGAGAATCGCACCAGTGCACATTGACTCTGAGGCCATCAGGTAGGCAGTGAGGTCAAATGACAGATGAGAATGAGTGGATGAGTGCATTATTTTTCACAAATGCTGTCAATCAAGTGTCGTTATTGTAACAACTACTGTGAAAATACTGTATTAGACTACAATGCCCAAATAAATTCCAATTTGAGCACTTGCAGAATAACTGCAATCAGCGCTAAAAATCAAGTCAGAAAAGCAGTTCGGAAATGATGTGCTATGAAGCACAGTCAGAGAGAATGCACGCACTTTGTTTGAACAGCAAAATCGGATATGGGCTCCTATCAGTGCACCTGCAGATGTAAAGCGAGAACATGAATGAGAAGGGAAGAGAAACTGACTTGAGTGGGAGAGAGATAAGCGTAATATGGGCCATGTGCTTTTTTCCTCTCAACGGTTGTGTAACAGTCTGAATAGCTTGTTATGGGTGAGACATCTAGTGAGAGTGAAGTGTAACTGCAGGTATTGCGTAGATGTTTTGGATCACCAATAATGTGTGTATGTTTGTGTGCAGCGCCCTCGTTAAGCTGTTGAATAAGTCAATCGAGGGCACTGCTGATGATGAAGATGAGGGAGTAACCCCTGATACTGCCATTCGTGCTGGACTTGAGCTACTCAAGGTACTATTTTTAACTGCAAATAAAAAGATTTCTGGCTCTTTATGAAGTAAAATTATAAAACGCAATGTAGACATGCAGTCACATTACTATAAAAATAAATAGCCATATAAGTGTCTTTGATTTAATACACGATATGTCTATCTCTACCTTAGGTTTTGTCATTTACTCACCCCACTGCATTTCACTCAGCTGAGACATACGAGTCTTTGCTGCAGTGTCTGAAGATGGAAGACGACAAAGTGGCAGAAGCAGCAATACAGATCTTCAGAAACACAGGACAAAAGATTGAGACCGAACTGCCACAGATTCGCTCGTATGAACACATGCATACACAAAGCTGTTTAGAACCAGTACAGAGTCTCGTCAGCTTAAAACCAAATAGAAAAGTTTGATGTAGTAAAATGTTGTTCTGTTGTCTCCTTGCAGGACTTTAATTCCCGTACTACATCAGAAAGCTAAACGAGGCACCCCTCACCAGGCCAAACAGGCAGTCCATTGCATCCATGCCATATTTCACAACAAAGAGGTCCAGTTAGCGCAGATATTTGAGGTAGTGCATAAAAGATTTTCAAAATGCTGTCTCATGATGTGAATATTATAATTATGACAAGAGAGGAATTTTTTGCTGCATTCGAATTTTTCCAGACATGCTTTTTTCTGTCTCTGTCTCTTGTTCCAGCCATTGTCTCGCAGTCTGAATGCAGACGTGCCTGAACAGCTCATCACTCCACTTGTCTCTCTTGGACACATTTCTATGCTGGCCCCAGATCAGTTTGCGTCCCCCATGAAGTCAATCGTAGCCAACTTTATCGTGAAGGACCTTCTGATGAATGACAGAGTAAGCATATTGATGTGGTGTTCTGCTTTAGCATGTGTAAATGATTTTATGAACTTCCATGTTAAATGAACCATTTCTACCTTTTAGTCTGTGGGAAATAAAAATGGGCGACTCTGGACAGCTGACGATGAGGTTTCTCCTGAAGTGCTGGCTAAGGTAAAAAAAAAAAAAAATTAATTAAAAATTACGTCTCTTGGTAATTTGTGTGTATTAATGTTCACGAGTGTTGCCAGGTGCAAGCCATTAAGCTGTTAGTCCGCTGGTTGCTGGGAATGAAGAATAATCAGTCCAAATCAGCCAACTCTACTCTCAGACTCCTCTCAGCCATGCTGGTCAGCGAAGGAGACCTCACGGAGCAGAAAAAGATCAGGTACTAAGTGTTAATTTCGCATACAATTTTGAAAGCTGCCCTGATATGGCTTATAGGCTCCTAACGCACATGTTTGTGGACACAGCAAGTCTGATATGTCTCGGCTGAGGCTTGCAGCGGGGAGCGCCATCATGAAATTGGCACAAGAGCCCTGTTACCATGACATCATCACTCCAGAACAGTTTCAGCTCTGTGGACTCGTTATTAATGTAAGTTGATCACACATGGAACATGGAGTATAGAGAAAATGCAATTACTATTATTTACGTAACGATTGGCTCTAAAATTCTATTCAGTTTTGTCTAAATGAAACTAACATTTAGGAATAACAAGATTATGTGTGTAGTATGAAAAATGAACATTTTGCTAAGGGTCACGTTTAAGCGCTTTACTTTAGTCATTTAATGCTTACTTGATCTAAAAGTAGAAATTAAGGTAAAATAAATGTTAATGTAAACTAGAAATAAGCAATATCCAATATTTACCAAAGCTGAAAAATATAAGATGTTAACTAAATGTTGCTAATATTGTGCATATCTAAGAATTCCCTTGTAGATGGTGGTGCTAGTAGTGCCAAGCTCTTGATTTGCCATGGTCAGTGTAATATAAATATAAAATGCACCCCATAAATACAGTGACTCTTGCAGTTGATGAGTATATAAATCCAAATGTAGTCCAAAAGTCATTGGCTTATATATAAAAATCTTTAAAAGCAAAGAATAGATTTACGCTGTTTTGCAAAAAGAAACATTAAATAACAGTGGACATAGAAGAACATGCTACAATAGCATATGTTAGCCACAACTTCACATTTTCATGTTTTTCATTCCCTTTCCCGTCTCTTTATAGGACGAGTGTTATCAGGTGCGCCAGATCTTTGCTCAGAAGTTGCATGTTGCTCTGGTAAAGCTGTTGTTGCCACTGGAGTACATGGCTGTGTTTGCTTTGTGCGCTAAAGACCCAGTGAAAGAGCGCCGTGCTCATGCCCGACAGTGCCTGCTCAAAAACATCAGTGTCCGCCGAGAGTACATCAAACAGAACCCCATTGCCCATGGTAGATACAGTTTCTGGTGTTTGGGACCAACACATGCTATACGGAGGAATTGCTTAAATTGCCAAGATCTAAATATCCTGTGTTTGATTTTCAGAAAAGCTGCTGTCCCTCCTGCCGGAATATGTGGTGCCATACATGATCCATCTTCTAGCTCATGATCCAGACCTTACCAAACCACAGGATTTGGAGCAGCTCAGAGACGTCAAAGAGTACGAGTCTTACACTGCGCTTCTCTTTTTAATTTAGCTCACGCAGACACTAATGTTCTCATAGGACGCATGTTTTAGATTGATTTCAAACTAATTGAGATGAGATTTTTATTTATTTATTTTTTTTCAGGTGCTTATGGTTCATGCTGGAGGTGTTGATGACAAAGAATGAGAATAACAGTCACTCGTTCCTGAGAAAGATGGTAGAGAACATCAAACAAACAAAAGACGCTCAGGCCCCAGATGACCCAAAGGCAAATGAGGTTTGTCACCACTACCCTGTCCTGTATGTTTATGTATTTCTGAACCCCAGTGTTTTTTTGTTTGTTTTTGTTTTTTACTCCTTGTTCTCATGTATTTACAGAAACTGTACATTGTGTGTGATGTGGCGTTATTTGTGATCGCAAACAAGAGCACTTCATGTCATCTGGACTCCCCAAAAGATCCCGTGCTGCCTTGCAAGTTCTTTACCCCACCTGATAAGGTAATAAAAACCACTCTGACTTCCTGCAGTGACACTTTACATGTGACCTTAGTATGAAACTCATTCTGTCTGTCTCTCTCTCTCGACAGGATTTTATCAATGATAAGGAATATTTGTCACCAGAAGCCAAAATAGTTCTGCAGACAGGAAAAATCCAGGTAGGTTTTGTCCCATCTGCAACTGTATGCAAGTAATACCCTGCTGAATTTCTAGAATCGAGTACAGTTAGTTTTAGGTTAAAACCCAAAAATAGACACTATCATTTGAAAGTTTAGTGTCAGTAAGAGCAGCATTTATTTGAAATCATTTATAACAATATAAAAGCCCTTAGTGTCGCTTTCATTTCATTTAATGCAAATAGAACTACCAAAAATAAAATGTTAATATTTTGTGAATGTGTTAATGTTTCGGCAAAAATGTTTTCAATGGGAATTGAAAATGTTTGAGGATCAAATTGTTTTTAAATGATTTCAAAAGGATTATGTGACACTGAAAATCCAGCTTTGCCAGGAATAAGTTGCATTTGGTTATTTTAAATTCCAATATTTGCTATTCGTGATTGTATTTATGATTAAAAACAAGCATGAGAGTAAGATCTTACCTACCCCCGAACTTATGAACATAAAAATAAAAGTAAATACTTTTTTAATTACATCAAAAGAAGGAAATATACTTAAGGTGTAACTTAAGTTTGTTTACATTTCCAAGTAGCTGGGACTTCTGCTCACAGCAATCGATGACATATGAACAGTTTTTTGTTGAGTAGATGCAATTAACTAGTAACTAACAAACGAATGCCTTGTCTGCTTTACTTTACACATACCACCAGCAACCACCAAAGCAGACAGGCGTGCTGGGGGCAGTGAACAAACCTTTAACAGTAACAGCTCGCCGACCGTACATTAAAACCCCCACCTCTGACACAGTCAGCAACGCAAGCCCCAACTCTCAACCCAGCTCACCTGCAACAAATAAAAGCAGGTTTGTGCTTATCCTAATTTCTTCACTTTTCATTGACTGTGATGTGAAATTAGTTTATTAACTGTACTGCAAGATGTTCTTTATTAATTTGCTTTTTCTCTGTCATAAAGGGATGTGAGTTCTGAGGCCTCAGAAACGGGGGCAAGAGAGAATGAAGAGAACCCTGTAATCACAAAAGCAGTTTTAAAAAAGGTAAGAGAACTCTTGCAAAAACCTGGGCTCTGAACCAGTTCAAAGAAAGCAAGCAAAAGCTGGAAATGAACCAAATTTTGGCAGGTGCATAACTAAAATCAAATGAAATCAAATGTAATAATTTGAACTGAAACTCCGATTTAAAAATGGCCATTAACCTGTCAATACCATTATTTTATTGTTCTGTTTAGCATTTTGATTTTGCAGTAAACCAATCACAAATTAGAAAAAATAAAATAGGATGGCCAATTTAAATGTGATGGTGATGCATCCAATGAGTGAAATGCCTGTGCTCAGCTGTAAAATCATTATAGATGTAATAGGGTCTTTTTTGGTTAGTGTTTTTTTTTATTAATTGAGTAAAAAATGTGCTGTAGTAGGATTGGGAATAAAACATTTTTACCCAAACCGGTTTCATTAAGGTATTCTAGAAGGTTGGAGTGGATTATTTTTTCTTCTTCTTTTTTTTTTTTTGATCTAAAATCCTACGCATTCACACTTCTGTCATCCTGGGGGGGTTTTTTTGTTTGTTTTTTACTGTTAGGAGGAGACCGCTCAACCCAGCGGGAAGAAGCGTGCTGCTCCTGCGAGTGACGGCACAGAGAACAGTGTATCTTCAAACCCCTCAGCGGGGTCACAGCCCGCCGCCAATAAGCCACGACGCGGCCGACCCCCTAAAAATGCTGCCAGTGTTGCTACACCAGATAAAGAGGCTGGAGCTACGACAGGAGGAGGGGCTGGACGGGGGCGGAAGAGAGCAGCACCAGCCCAGGATCCTGCCACCGCAGCCTCTGCTGATTCAATCAGTGGCAAGACACCAAAACAGCAGAAAGAAGCAGAACCGAAAAGAGCAGCGCCACAGAGACAGATTGACCTGCAAAGGTATCTGAGCGCATCTGATGATTTTTGTGTGTGCGCGCATATTGTATTATATAAGTCTTTTGTAGTTTTACAGGAAATAAATGTCACAAGACTGTCCAAATTACCACTAGGCCTGCATCTGACATTTCTATGAATGCCTTCACACCAATTTTGAAAACTCAAGGTTTTTTTTGGGGGGGGGGTTCATCTTAAGTAACACTATTAGTAGTAGTAGTAGTAGTAGTAGTATTAATTATAATAATATAATATTTTAACTGCGTTTTTTTTATACGTTACCTAAAATTTACTACAAATCTGGACACAAAGATTTTTTGAAAGAAAGCAAGGCTTTTAGATTAGTTTATCACAAAATAAACCCCGATTTGAAATGAATGCTGTTAATGCTTTAGAACTGAAAAAAAGTGTAATTTTACATAATTGCTTTTTAACATTATTTGAAACATTTTCTGAAATGAATGAAAATAGTTAATAAATAAAGTGCAGTTTATTTTTGTAAATGTATGTGAATGGCCCCTGGAAGGGGAAGAATATTTTTGGTGCCCTAAAATGATAAACCCACCAATTTTTTTTTTTTCAAGCTTTTCATTGAGCACATCAACGGCCAGAATGACACATTTGCATTTAATTTGCATCGATGGAAAACATTTTTTTGTTATTGGAACATTGTATGTTACATTCTGGAATCAGACTTGGTGTGAACAGCTCCTAACTTCGTCATCTTCAGCTGTTACTTAAGTTTTTTTTTATGTGAATATGAGGCAGGTGTTTCTTTTGTCTAAGATCAGTGAGGGTAGTACAGCAAGATCAGCAAGCGTCTCAGAAGACCTATGGAAGTGAAGGGGAGACAGAAAGAGAGTTTGAGTCCAGCCCAGAGTATGTCCTCTCACCCACACAGCTACAGGAGAAGCAGGAAGAAGCCATTCACAAGCAGTTCAGGGGTGCAGCAGCCCCCAAACAGAAAGAACCCACCTATGCAGCAGAGCAGGGCGAGCTGTCTGTGAGTGTCTGAGAGCGAGCCTCATTTAGCAGCGAGGTCACACTGTAACCTTAAACTCCTAAGCATTTGAATTTTGTTGTAGTTATTAGCTATAACAAGGTATAGCATTGTTCTAAACTCTATGCTTGTGATTTTTAGATGTTGTGATAGGATGTTAAACAAACAAAAACTTAGGCCTAACATTTTTTTCTAAAATGAAAAGTTTTTCAAATTAAAGTTGAAACAAAGACAGTATAATTTTTTGGTAATATTTGTTCAGTGACATCTTTTTTAGAACATTTTGTTCTTTGATGAACAGAAAGCACAGCTGCTGGGTTATTAGATTTTTTTTTTTTTGCGGTTACTTTAAGCTGCCGCTTCTAAACATGACACGTATCTGACACACATTTTTGACAGCACAACGACACTGCATGCTCGTAGTTTCTTCACACTTTAATATGGAAGGATACAGGCTGCAGTGCGTGCGATTGCATAGCACGAGCTCCTAGCACAGCAGAACAGCAAAAAGGACAGAAAAGTGTGTTTACTGACAAATGACTTGATAAGTTTTGTTTTTCTGCTGAAGCTTTGTCGTCAACTGTACCTTTTTTGCGCTCGTTTGACTGACACTGAGAGACATTCTGTGTCTAAATAAATGTACATTTATTTACATTTACATGTAAATCCAATGTATATTGTATGTTAACTTAGTGTCAGGAACAGACTGCAATCCATTTAATTTTTTTAAATGCCGTTTTTACCAAAATGCCATTGATGTAATGTTGCTTGACTTCTACATTTTTCCTGATTTCAGGTAAAGCGTCGGTGTGTGAAGACAAGGACGGTCAGGCAGTAAAGGATTGAGTGACCCAACGAAGAGACGCATCCACTTAATACATCAAACGCTCTTCACAAACCTGAACTGTCACTACCCCACACCTCAGACGATTGAGGAATGAATTCTTTAGATTCAGATGTTCAAAATTGTATGTAGAAACACAGACCTGTTTCTCTTCATTCGTTTTATTTTTTTTTGTTTTGAAATTGTTCACGTTGCTCTTTGCTTCTCTGTCCGGAGCCATTTTTAAAAACAAAACATTTGAAAGAAAGAAAAAAAAATTAATCTGCTCTAAGGTTGCTTATTAAATACCTGGAAAGATTTTTTTACTGTTTTATCTCCCTCTCCTCTTTTAATCCTCTATTAAATCCAAATACTGTCCTCAGATTTCTTTGATTGCAAGGATTTATTGAGGCTCTTGTCTTGTATTCAATTAGTTGAACTCTATAAATTGAAAGTGCAAATACTTTAAGACTATATGATTGATAATGCTGCTATTTATTCTGTTAAATGCCTCACACAATTGCAAAGGGCACCTTGTCGTTGCTACATAAAGTTTGTTCAAATCGATACTAAATAATTAGAAACGCGTTCAAATTCCTTTACATTTAAAGCAGAAGAAAAAGCTGTTCATTTTAATTTAAGCATTCATCTCAACTTATATTTGATACCTACTGATGTAGATGTCCAAACAGGTACAGAGCAGAGTTTCACAGATAACACAAGATAAAACTTTTTTCACTATTTTTTTTTTTTTTAATTCAAAAGAATGACAGTTTCACAATAAATAACCATGCTTGTACGGCTCGAGTAGGTTTTTTTCTGTCTTGTTTTGTAAAGGAGCTTAAAGTGACTAAAGCCAGAGCCCATGACCTGCATTTCTCCTTTGACAGAAGTTTTTGTCCTTTAATTCAACTTCTTCGTGCAATATTGAACAAGGTGATCACTACAGGAAGACAGTCTTTTTGTTTTTTTGTCTCGTTTTTGATTTTCATACAAAATATAAATCCAGCCATCGATGGTGCATTCTAGAGATGAACAGTACTGTATCCCCCCAACCAAAAAAAAAACTTGGCCATATGTACATGAGAAAGGTGTAAGAACTCAAGTAGCTGTGAAACTGGGGGCATTTTGAAAACAGCTGTTATATGGGAATGCTAGCAAATGGAAGTCGAGCACATATTTAGGAGACAAAAGAAACTTAATTGACCCCTGTAAGAAAAGAAGAGAACACTAGGTAAAAACAGGTTCACAAAGCATTGTGTGGCAGTAATCGCTCTTGGCCCATTTGCTTTTAAGCATCTTTGTTGACTAGAAAACTCTAGCTGTTTGATTCATGCTTGCAACATTAGTTAATTGCAAAATCTGAAATTATCTCTGCAGCTTGTGAGTCCAAATCTGAATACAATACAACCTCACCTCACTCTCAGAAACCCTTTTGAACCTCCACGTCAACATACTGAATGTCTCACCGTATTGACCGTTCTACAAAAAAAAGCCAATCATTTTAAGAGAACTGAACCTCTTATGTGTTCACTTTCTCTCTATGTGTACAAAATGTTTACACTTAAATGCAAATTGTTTCATACAATACATTCTTCTTCAAAAAAAAGAGGCAACTCAAGGTATATCTGTCCGTTATCAAGTTGCAAACCCCACAGCTGCCTTCAAAACAAAAAGAAAGGGTTTGTGACCACCAATCCAGCATCGTCCCCGTTTTCACAAAGAGGGAAAATGAAAAAGAAGGCAATCTTCCTTTCATAAAAATAAAAAATAACACTTCACCCAGTACGTCTGAAACTGTGTCTGCACTCACACAACACCATGTCATCTGGCCATATTAACTTCTATACAGACAGATTAGTGCAAAGGAAAGCCAAATGAAACATTAAAAGAATTAAATGAGCAAATAAAATCACACATTTGTCCATTGTAAGAGAGCATCAAGAAGGGGTATTATTAATCTCAAAGATTTTAGTTTTTATATGCTAAATATCCCATTCAAATAAGCATATCCCAAAACATTTTATGGTGTACAGATGGAGGAAAAAAAAACATTCCTGCTATTTTGCCTTTTAAATGTTCACAATCTTAAATATACTCATTTACATAAACTTACAGATGCAAGTGGGTGTTTTTTTCCCCCGCATGAAATGACAGTGATAGAGTCTTTGTCTTTTTGCGGTTTCTTTAAAAGGGAAGTGACAGTCTAAATTTAAGAGGGAAAGTGATTGTAGCAAGGCAAAAACAGAGTGGAAATGTTGGGAAGGGGAAAAAAAAAAGACAAGACAAGGGATGTGAACTTTTGTTAAGAGAGACAGAAGATGACCGTCTCTTGCTGTCTCTTACCCAAACTTTCATTCTGAACACAAACCAAGACTGGTGACGCATGTGTGTGCATTGGTTGGCTGGGTGGGAGTGACTGGGTCATGATGAAGGAGGGGTTTGAGGAAAACATGGCCTGATGAAGAGAACTGGATGATCAGTTGCTTAGTAGCAGCTCTGTCGCCGTCTCCACGTCCCATGATTTTGAGGACAAGGCTACTATTACTGCATTCTGATTGAGAGAAACAGACACGAGACAGAATGTGACATTTGTAAGCAACAGTAGATTTGCTGAACTACTTCTTAGATGATGCTAATAGTTCATTTATTTGAATAATTATCACAGCAATCCTGACAAAACAGAACATTTTTGCTCATTCAACAGTGCCTACTACTAGGCACTGTATTCTATATAGTATTCTGCATATGTTTATACTACCATGTGTAAATGTTTTTAAATGAAATAAATGCTATATTAATTTTAAGCAGCACAACCCTTTTCAATACTGCATGAGCACCAAATCACAATCATTTCTAAAGGAAGCCTGGACTAGTGGTTGCAGAAAAATCAGCTTTCTACATTTATATAGAAAACAGTGGTTTTGAATTGTAATTCTTTTTTCACTTTTACTGTTTCTATATTTGTATAATTATATATAAAACAATTAAATATATGAAACAAAAATATACACAAGGAAAAAACATCCTACCAACCCCAAACCTTGAAACGAATGCTCTCAATTGAGTTTGAGACCAATGCTCTAAAACCAGTGGTTCCCAACCACGTTCCTGGAGGCCCCTCAACACTGCAAGTTTTGAATCTCTCCTGTTGTCTGACACACCCACTTTAGGTCTTGGAGTCTCTACTAATGAGCCGAATCAGTTGTGTTTGATTAAGGAGACATGGAAAACATGCAGTGTTGGGGGGCCTCCAGGAACATGTTTGGGAACCACTGCTCTAATCCACACATCCATTTTTTTTATATATATATATATATATATATAAAAATATATATATATATATGAAAACATTTACCAAAATAAATGGATTCAGTTTTATTGTAAGTATAAAAACAGAAAATGTCATCGAGTAATCGGATAAAACATTTTTGCTTAATTAAAGAGCAATATTAAATATGCTAGAGAAAATAAGATCTCTTAA
>JAUMHQ010000044.1:1450571-1464763 GCA_032361165.1 Enteromius paludinosus | reverse complement strand
TTAATTAGTTTTGTTTTTTATGTAAATTATTCAATAAATACCGTACCGTGCCATTCATACCGAGGTATTACCGTACCGTGAAATGTTGATACCGTTACATCCCTAATATTATATATATATCCAGGGTATTGCACTGTAAGGGTATATATAAAAACTAATTTGTTCCTAAATATTGATGCACTTGGAAAAAGTAACGTTAGTTAAAAAAAAGTAATGTTAGTAATAAATACTGTGTGCCATAAGGTGCAGATAAGGTAAGGTGCGGCGGATGTGCCATTGGTATAGATTTTCTTAAATTCCAGAAGGAAATTACATTATATTAGGTGGTTGTGTGTGTTGACAGTAATTGTTCATTACAGTTTGATTAGGTTCAGTTCCCACATAAAATAGTTCTTCACTACTTTTTTAATCAAGTTAAGTCTTTGTCAGGTTCAGGAAGGAATACACTAAACAACTGAACAGACTTTAAAACTAGTCGTCATATACTTGCCAACTTTTGTAAAAGGTAACAGAGAGAGAAACTGCTAAAGAACTGCAGATCACCCACTAACAGATGTTCAAGTTGTTAAAAACAAGACACATCTACTCTTTGTTGCAAGCAGAAGACACATGACAATTGTAAACAACGTGCATCAAGTCTCCAATTAAAAGTCCTGATGTACTTACAAACACACCATATTAATTTGACCTTAATCATTAACTGCAATCACTGATATTACTAAAACATAAAATAAAGGTGTAAAAGATTACCTTGGGTGGGTTAAAAGGATATGTCTCCGGTATCTTGATTTCTAGCTGGTATCTGCCCCCTATGGTGAAGAAAAACGTGTTCGTTATAATCCTAAGCACAACATGTCTGTATTTGCAAACTACTGTACATCATGCCATTGATAAAGAAGACTGGAGAAAACCGCCTCACTACCTTCATACGGTGTGTCTGGTGGTCCTGCTATTTCTCCCTTTAACTCTGTGAAGTTTTCATCCACCAGATCTACTTTTATTTGATTTTTACTTGTCTGTTATAAAGCAGAACAAAAACAGGAAAAGGGATTAACTTTTGTGTGTTTAATATAACTGGGATCAGGACAAAATGGCAGAAACGAGACTTTAGTTAGTCAGCCAAGGTTGTTTCTTTACTTCAGCAGCCCAGAACAAAGAAGTGACCAACTAAAGTCGTGGGACTGTTTCAAAAAACATAAGCAGCCTAGGTAGACAGCATGAAAGGGGCCTGTGGTTACAAAAAAAATGCTGTCTAGGTAGACACTTCAATTGGTTTTTGAAACAGCCATGGTCCTGCACTATTAAAAACTAACGTTACTAAAACAGTCTAACAGTCCTGCTTACTAACAGTAACACAGCAACCATGCCTAGACACGACTATCAAAAAAGTCTATATTTATTAAAAAAAAAAAAAAAAAAAAAAACATTATTATGCGACGACCACGACTGCTGATATTATAACACAATAAAGGGTTAGTGGAGCAGCTAGCAGGCTAACTGTGTCAAATAGCAAGTTAGCTCCATCGCTACACAACGGCGAGGGGAGTCAAGAATCTAGTGGTATTTTGAGATGTCCATAAATGGCTTTCACATTTCGATCAAGGCTTTCGTCTTAAAATACCAAAGGAGACACATTAGCCAGATGTAAGACTTCCGTATTTAAAGGCCATCATATGACAGTTCATGCTAACATTAGCTTAGCAGGCTAAGCTAGCTCACTGGTTTCTGGATGGTTTTTTCGCCAAAGTCCTTTTGTTTGCTCTTAATGGGCAGGAAAATAGAGTAAAGTAACGTTTTGCAAACCTCTTCGCTTTTCAGCACTTCTTTGAACTCTCGCTTGATCCTTTGCACAGCGATATTTGCCATGGCTGATTGATTCCTCTCTCTATCACTCTCTCTCTCTCTTTCTCTCTTCCGCTGTTTTGAGCCTCCAGTCCGCAAAGACTGATAGTGCTTCACTTTCACACCTCTCTCTCTCTCTCTCTCTCTCGCTCACTCACTCCTGAAACAGTTCGCTGAGCTCCCCTACAAACACTGGCGAGCACAATGAGAGTCTGGAAAACTCACACACTGCACTAGAACACTGCGTTTGTCCTCTTTGTTGAAGCAGGTGCTGATATTACGCAGCAGAGCACTTGACAGATCCAGAATGCATCCAGATCTAGTATCAGTCCCATATGGCGGGGTGCTGTCACATGATATGGTGCTTCTACAGCTTGTGTGCATACGTTTCACTACCACGTCCAAAGTGTCCATCCTCACCCCGCTGCACTGTTTTTGCTAAGATGTTAAGTTAATAGGCGCAAACGAATTATGTGTAATATAATGTGAAATTGTATATAATATACATTAAACATTTAGAGTGTAACCCACAATGCACAGTCCATCTGTTTAATTAAATTACCATTCAAAAACTTTGCTTTATTTATTTATTTATTTATTTATTTATTTGAAATAAGTATTTTATTCTGCAAGAAATCGTTAAATTGAAAAATGACCACAAACAAAATCTATAGAGGTGTGTTTTTGTTGTTTGTTTTGTTTTGTAACTTTTTAACTCAAGGAATCCTGGGGAAAGATGTATGGTGTTTTATATTGAGCATCACAGCTGTTTTAAGCATTGATAGGCCTGTTGTTTACTGAGCACCAAAATGGCATATTCGAATTTATGAAGCATATTATTAGATTTCAGTAGAATCACGTGACATTAAAGACTGGAGTAATGGCTACTGAACATTTTGTCTGGTAATCTCTGGAATCAATTTCGTTTTCGTTTTATTTTGACAGATTAAGTGCATTGTAAAATGACTGGTTTTAAAGAAAATAGTTTGTTTGCAAATCATTCCTCATGGATTTGGTCTGTCAAACAATGCATTAAAAGAGGGAGAGTTGTAACAGTTTCCAGAAAACATTATACAATTAATCTCAGTCTAACACAACAAACTAAAATAATGCAGCCTGCCAAAACTGTTTGGAGAGCAGGCATATGAACCTATAAACTATGGTCTATAATTTTCTAGGTCCTTCTCTCTATTGCTCCATCACTCTCTCATTTAATCATTCATTCACAAACCAAGATATCACTAATCCTCAATAGAAAAAATTCTCTAAGGTCTCTCAGGTTATGAAAAGCATAATAGTAAGGTTTTGGTGCAATGCACATTAAAAATAGTTGCATGTCATGTGGCATTATATGTATTTTGCTCTTTTCAAATTATGATAAATGATCAGTATTACAAAACAATATTATAAGACGTCATTTGTTGTTCTGAAGTGTTGAGGTCAAAATATCAAGTGCAAATTCACAGACGTTAGATGCATTCAGCACATACACAATTTCTGGTTTTGAAAATCATTCCTTTGTATCACAGAATGCAATTCCATAGAAATGCATTAGACTATTATTTGCATCAGCCATGAATTATTTTCAATATTTGTTCCACTGTTTAACTGATTATGAGACCTTATCATTGTGGCTTCCATAAAGTGGCCTCACACCATGTAAAATAAAGCATCTTTCATTAAATAAGAACATTATTTTCCTTGGATAACCTTGGATATGCGCACTTAATATTTCAAGTGAAGGCATTTACTGAAAATACAACAATAATTAGTTAAATGCATTTTTTATTTTTTTTGCATGTTGGTCTGTAGTACACCTGATCCTAAAATCTCTCTCTTTTGTTCAGGTAAACACCCTGACTAAGACATATGGTATGGGCAAAGGTGAAGATAAAGTGAAGGCATTTACTGAAAATACTACAATTATTAATTAAATGCAAAAACAACATTACAGTAATAGACAGTCATATAAAAAAAACTACTTTAAATAATTCAACACATATTTAAAATATGTAAAAACATTTAAAATATACAGTATATTGGAGTCACTTCAGATTATATTTTGTATTGATTAAATTAAAGTTTGCAAGCTATTGTTTCTACACAATTATATATTTGCAGCCATGCATTTTGCAGCAAATTTCTTTATTTCCGACACCATTGCCTTGTGGTTGGGGGAATCAGTCCACTAATTCAGAAATTATCCACATAAATAAGCTATTTACATTTAATTGTGCTTTTTTCTATCACTAACACACACACACACCATGATTATTGGCGGGTTTTAAATGTAATGCAACATGATTTCAATTATTTTAGACTGATTAGGCTACTGAAATTACTTAATTTTCCAAAATGACTGATCATTTCTATGTGCACAACCCTTTGGAGTTTATGGGTTGAGTGACGATGATGAGCTTGTATTCTTTTAGATCACACATAAACACTTAATTCACACAGACACACTCATGTGACTAGCAGTGATGTGCACTGCAAATATACATTTCATTATGAACTCTCAAAAACGTCGATGAGTAATGTAACGCCATATCAGTGTTTACCAAAACATGCGACATTTCACGTCACGCAGCGACGTGGCTCTCATCTGTTAATTCCAGCACATCAATGTTCGAACCCTACTATGGCGCAGCCTTCCCTTATGTATATTAATGTACTAGGTGTTTACGTGCATCCAGTCCGCCTTGCTGATTGGCTGACACATAGACGTTGACGCGATGAAGACTTAGCTCATGAATAATAATTAGTCTCTACCATTGGACGCATCGGGACAAATACAAATCAACGTCAGCGAAAGCTATTTGCCATTCATGAACCGAGCCTTCGCCATAGTAACATTCCTAATTTTCGCTTCCCCGATCATTATCAAAACACAGACGGAACATCAGCCGGACCTGGGGCCCATTGCCAAACACCAGTGTACACAAGGGAGCGTTTGCACTGGACTTGGCCTGTGCTGGCGGAGACTCGCAGGGGTCAATATTCACATTGCGGTCCTCCTGATTTGGAAGCGAATGGTTTTAAATCTCTTGGAGTGAGTTGTCGAAGTCATCGGTAAGACATCTGTGTAGCCAAATCTGGCTTGAGTAAACATCTAATTCGTGTATTTTTTTATGCTGTCTCTATAAGGCTAAACATTTACACTACTTTGCTGAATAAACATTGATTACAACATCCCAATAACGTAACACAGCAAATGCAAGAATATTTTCGGCATCTCACGATTTGAAAACCTTACTTATTCTTTGTGTATTGTATAGACTATATTGAAATTGTGTGTTTATGAGTGGGTTTATAAGTTTTTAGGGTACAAATATACGTTAAGTGTTTAAACAGAATAGTGTTTTTGAAAAGTCAGCCGGTTTGAGTCGAAGAGGAAGCAAACAAAACAGAAGCAAGTTGCGAAAAAAACTGATAAAAAAGACGTGTATCATATGTCTATGAAGCGTTCGCATTGTTTTGTGGAGAATTAGTGTTAATTCACTGTTGTGAGCAGGACTCCGCGTGCCAGGGAACCTGATTTGGGTTTCCTTTTGTTTGTTTATAGTTTCCAGGATTCAGTCATGCCTTAAATGCCAAATATTAAAACACACGGAAGAAAGCAGTCCAGTTTTGAAAGCATTAGGCTACAGTGTCTAAATGATGTTGGACCTACTCTCTGTGGCAAACAAATATGATTAGGAATGCGAATTCTTACTGCAGTGTTCGATTTAGGAATTAATAAGTACACTTTATTCGCGCGAAGTTGATTTAACTGGAGCGTGCGTTTCAGAGCGCGCAACCATTACCTGAGGCAATTGACAACCATCACAGCATCTCAATTAAACATATGAATGCAATCATTACAAATTGCAGTGCAAGTTTTCAAATTGTGTGACCTAAATTATAACTTTTACTCCAACGTAGTTATCATTAAATCGTCAATTCTTCGTGTGACGTGGGTCAATATGAGGCTGAAATGTTGCCATATTTGTTTACAGTTTTTCATGGTTCATAAAGTACTCAAATTGATATTTTTATTCCCTTAATTAACTCAAGAATCAGTGGAGAAGCAGTCCATTTGGGTAGCTTAAAGAAGCCTACCACAGCTTCGTGTTTATTTGGATTTCAAATGTGAGTCATGGTGACACCCTTCACACATGAAGCCATTACAATTCACCGCACCCATTCAGTTTTTGAGTCTCTGGGTTTAAATAATTGAGTATTACTAGTGTCTGTCATTTTTATACATTTTTTTGGAATGTTTGTGAATCCTATTTTATTCAGAAGAAGATGGCAGAGGGAGGTTTTGACCCCTGTGAGTGCATCTGCTCTCATGAACATGCCATGAGGAGACTCATCAGCTTGGTGAGCTCTTCATCTATTCTTCTCTCTCTTTTCCAAATCAGCATTTCAAATATTATTATATACGTAACTTATAAAATATATATTACCATAACTTGCATTTGCTTACTCCAGATGTGCAAGTAAAATTAATAAATGCGGATAAAAAATTTTCTCGCTGATCTGTATGAAAGAAAAGTGAATGAATGTGATTTAGACGGACCCTGTTGTTTTATTGGATTCATCTTCTTTTAGATGGAAGTATAGTCTTTACTGTATAGACTAGTAAAGAATATTTCTCAAAGGGATCTCATGTGCAGTTATAAATGAAGAAAAATAAGTTTAATAATTTCAGTATTATTGTAAACAAGCTTGATCTAAATCGACCTTGATCTAATTTATTCCCCCTGAAATTGACTAGACTTCTATTTACTTAACCTCTATCAAAATAACCTTGTTGTGTATATTAGAATAGTTTATAGTAATGTCAGGATTGTTTTGTTTTTTTTATAAGAGAGAAAGAGTTATAACTGAATGGACACTGGCTAATAAAGCTATTGTACTAATAAATAATTGCCAAAATGTTTATGTGATGATACAAAAATGTAATTTAAATTAATTTATTTAATTTGGATGTGTGTTAATCTGAGAGGGCTTGTGTGTTCCAGTTGTAGTTTTTGAAGAGCTGTATTGGGCTATGTAACTACATATCTTTCATGTGGTTATTTTATCTTTTAACTACACTGTTGAGTAATTCTGATCTTGTAGTTTAAGGAAGTAGCTGGTAGATGGCGCTTTGGTTCTTTGATTCCCCAAGACCTGCCAAGAAATAAAATTTGATTCAACTATTTGAAGTATTTTTTGAACAAACATTTATTTTATAAAATAAAAATAAAAAATAATAATCACAGGCTGTTTTTTTTTTTATTATTTAATTTGATGTCACTTAATGTTTTATTTAATGTGATGTAGAAGACCATGTCTACACACAATGTTGTCATATGCCTTTTTAAGCCTTTAATAAAATATTGTTTTTTTTTTCATTCATATTCAAGCTGAGACAGTCCCAGTCTTACTGTACAGACACAGAGTGCCTTCAGGAGAGTAAGTCTGTCTGTCAAAAACAAAAGTATATCACACTATAGCACACATTCTGTTATATTTTCTAACTTTTGAGTCTTGTATGTGCAGTGCCAGGCCCCAACTCCTCCGTAGAAGGGGATATCACTTTACCCATGATTATTATGGGATGGCTAGTTCTAGCTCTCATGCTCTTCTTGCTCCGCCCAGCCAGCTTGAGAGGCCCTTCAGTCAGCAGCAAGCCCCCCGGTCCCCGTGGTGTAAGTCTTAACAGATAAAGTCCCTCATAATGATGATCAAACTGTGTGAGTTATCGCTTAAATTAGCAGTCAAAAGTTTGGAATAATACAAAAAATATATAGTTTCAATGCTCTTTATTTAATTAAAAATACAGATAAACATTATTACAGTGAATTATTATTACAATTTAATTAATAGTACTTATTATTATAATTATTAATGGTGAATTCTATTTTTGCTGCTTAATATTTTTGTGAAAATCATTATGCATTTATTTTTCGAGATTCTTTGATGAAAAGAACATCATTTTTTGGAAACATTATAAATGTCACTTTGAAGGGTTTAATGTGTAGTGCTGCCTTGCTGAATAAAAGTATATATATATATATATATATATTTCTTATTTACCTGAAACTTATATGGTATTATATAACTGTTACCACAACAATATTAAGCAGCAAAAACAAGATTGTTTTCAAGATTGATAATAATAAAAATATTACTTTGGGACCAAATCTGTATGTGTATTCATATATACATAATATACACAGTACACACACATATATTACATTTAATCAAACGACAATTAATCATTTGAAAGCACTATTTTAAATATAATTTAATTATTCCAAACATTTGATCAGTGATATAAATGATCAGTGTATTAAAATGAAAGCAATCAGAAAGTGTAGCATCTCAACACTGTTCATTTACATTCTTGAATTGTAACTCCTGCAGTCACTAGATGGAATTTGTTTCTCCTCGTTTAGAATCATGGCAGAGAGCCACCAGCACCTCCTGTGGACTAGAGGTTTTTCCACCGCAAAAGATTTGATCTTTTAATCCAGCTTCCTTCTGATCAGCTACTGTGACTAATATAACTTGTTCGTTTCCTTAATCATCTGTCAGCATTTCAGATTCCAGATTCTTTAGTCCAATAGTGGGGATGCTGAAAATGCTGAATTGTTGGACTATAACGTTTCCTGGATTAATATAAATATATACATAAAAATCTTCAATTTTTTTTTACTACTTATTATATTTTATTATAAAGCATATTAGGTATTTAACAAGTTGTTCAAATGGCATATAGGTCTATATAATGACATTTGCCCTAGATCATATGAATATGAATTGTGATCTAGAAGAAAGGTTACCTAGAAATTGGGTGTTGTTAAAAGATTTGGGGTATTTTTGAGTAGACTGGGTGAAAAGGATAATGTTTCTTGTCCTTTGGTATCAAGTACATTCCAAAGCTATGATGATTTCACAGACATGATGTCATTTGTCCATGGAGGAGAATGAGCCTTGACTCTGCATTGAGTCATTCTAAACACAGATGTAGCTGAAATGATTTAAGGCTGACCAAGACCACTTAATAATAAAATGGGTGTATTCCAGTTTTGACCAGGCTCTCATCGATGTTGACGTCATGGCTGTGTGGATGTTGTCATGGTCTGGGATCTGTTGACCACAGAGAGGTGGCTGATCTAAAGCAGACCTCTCCACCCTGAAGACTTTGACAGTCTATTTATCCTTTATATACAAAAATCACTTGAGCAGTTGCTAGGATAACCACTTCAATGCCATTCTTAACAGGGTTTCCTTTGTGCATTTGCTCAGGAACCATTATGTAGCTATGCTTAAACAATCAAATAGTATGGGTAACTGTCAAATGACAGTCAGTGATGAAAATTTAAAATCAAAGTAATCTTTAAAAAATCTTTAAAATTTGGTACTTAGTAAATTTGGGAATACTTGTGAAGAGTGAGATTGCCTTTTAAATGACGCTTAAAGGGAAATTGACAAATGGTAGCACTTTGGTTGTATACAGAACGCAGAGCTCCAGAAAACACCAAAGAGAGGACGTAAATCTGCCCTGTTTCAAGTTTGATGTAACTTACTCAAGCTTCCCGTCTCTTCGGTTCTGTTTGAATGTTAGAATGTCTTATTTGCACACAATTGGGCAGACTAATGATTTCTGGATAGATCAGTTATGGTGGAGGTGTGGATTTCAGGGCATGTAAATTCTGTCTATGTACACTGTTATAATGAAACTGCTCTATGAGAAAGGGCTTTATCTATGCACTTTTGTTTACTACAAATAAATATGAATAATAGCACCAGGACGTGTTTTTTCTTTTAAATATGTGAACGGAAATATGTATTGGTGGTGGCTAGTCTCTTTCATACGTTTATAATTAGAAGTTGTCGATGTGACTAACGTTACTCTCAAGAGTAATTTCTGCGTCAAAAGACCACTAATACTTTCCTTTGATGTTACGTCAACGAGACCTCTCAGTCACTGATTGGCTGCTTCTGCAACGTCCGCGTTCTCCACACGTAGCGTCTCGCTGTAATGATATCCACGTCAAATTAAATGTCTCAATAATCAGTTTTGCCATATTTAGTTTACGTTTTCCAATTGAATTACATTTAAATAGCAAGAATGAATCATTTCGGCGTATCAATGTTGATTTGTTCTGTCACAGTCAAAATAAGATTTGATCTGCGCTTCCTTCAGTCAACGAGACTTTTAGTTTGAAAAGAAAAACTTTATGACCCGGAAGCAGAGTTTATTATTCCCCTCCCTCTCTGAAGTGTTTACGTTGCTATCTCCTCCCGGTGGGTGTGTATGTGTGTGTCCGTAAATGTGTGTGCGTGTTCTGTCTCAGTTTATGTATCAAGGATATAATAGTTTTATTCATTCGGGAACAAGGCGCCTCAGACGGAGGAACTTTACCTGCACACTGGCTGGAGTCACACAGAAAAGTGCTTAACTGAAGAAGTTCACTGTGAGACAAGGTAAGTGTATTATAGCTATTGAAATCTTTTAAAGTATGTCGCACAGAATGCAAAGTTGTGGTTGAAGCTACAAAAAAGCATCCAAAACCGATCGCATCGCAAATTTTAAACGATAAAACAATGAAGTTGTAAAAGTTAAAGAGTTTCTATAGTCACCATACCACCAGCAATCAAATCATTTGTTAATGTATTACATGTTTAAAAGCATCAACAGGCAACAGTTATCAACTTTTTTTTTGGTGAACTCAAAATCTGCGATACCTTTTGTTTTATTATCTGGTTTTCATATTAGTTTTTCATTGCTGTTACAGCAGAAACATACACGTTACTTATTGACATTGTTTCGTTTTTTTGAGTCGGAAGTTTTTTTTGTTTTTTTTTCAATTAGTCTTTTGATCTCCTGTTTAGCAAAACCGCTCTGAACGATTCACTCATGTCTAAAACCCACTAATTTAGCAGATAAACGACGAGTGAGATTGAACTGATGGGGTGAGTATAATTTACTTAAACTGCAAAAAAATTTTTACCTTAAAAGTAGTTAATAATAATATTTTATTACGTTAATTGTAATAATATGCACTTGAGACTTAACTAATTGTATGATCTATTTAATAATAGCGTTATTAGTGGACGCTAAACATATATTATATAAAAGAATCGCTGAATCGGATTTTGCTATGCACTGTTCAAAAGAATCGAACGTCGCAAAGGAGCCTACCTTCTCACCATGGCTTAAAGCCCCAGGGGGGTCAGTAATATGATACTGACCAGTTAACACCTCATGAGGCCCTGGATCTCTGAGAGGGAAGAAATTGCCTTGAGAGTAGTTGGCTGTTAACAAGGGGCCATTAATAATCTGTTGCAGACCATGTAGGGCTATTATTTGATTCCATTTGTCTCTTTTCTCAGATGTTTCAGATTAAAAAGATTTGCTGTATAGGCGCTGGGTATGTTGGCGGTCCGACATGTAGTGTCATTGCAAGCATGTGTCCCGAGATCACAGTAACAGTAGTTGATGTTAATGAATCCCGGATCAAAGCCTGGAACTCTGACACCCTGCCTATCTATGAGGTAACAATGTTGAAGATGGTTAAAGTTGCACTCTGATTTATTTTCTTAACCAGAAATATTTTTTACTTTGAAACAAGTTAAACAAAAATTGTAAAAGAAATGCTTCATCCATTTACAACTATTTTAAACGAGAATTCTTCATGAAGCACCTCTTTTTCTTGCTCTTGTAGCCGGGTCTGAATGAAGTGGTGTTGTCTTGCCGTGGGAAGAACCTCTTTTTCTCCACAGATATCGACTCTGCCATTAAAGAGGCAGATCTGGTCTTCATTTCTGTGAGTGTAACAAACTATTTTAATAGTTGTTTTTTTTTGCATGTTGGTCTGTAGTACACCTGATCCTAAAATCACTCTCTTTTGTTCAGGTAAACACCCCGACTAAGACATATGGTATGGGCAAAGGTCGTGCTGCTGACTTGAAGTTTATCGAGGCATGTGCACGGCGGATTGTGGAGATGTCGGATGGGTATAAAATCGTTACGGAGAAGAGCACAGTGCCGGTCCGTGCTGCCGAGAGCATCCGCAGGATATTTGATGCGAACACCAAACCCAGCCTCAATTTGCAGGTGCGTTTGTGTAAGCATGAAATGTCAATGATCTCTAGTCTAGAGTCCTGGAGGACCCCCCTGCCCTGCAGATTTGGTATGTGCTTACTGAATAGTAATATGTGTCTGTACACCGCATATAAATGTACGTATACTGTTTGTGTGTGATCACTCAAACTGAGTCCCATGGTGGTATTAATTTATGTTGTGAAAATATGCTTCTATATTAGTTTAACATTTTACACCGCACTCATCAGCTAAATCTCGCGTAGCCAGACATTCAGACTGAAAGCTGAAGGTCTGCAATACAAGGCAACCTTCAGTGGCGAAGGCCTGTCCATGTGGCCGTGTGACCGACATATCAAACAACCAATCACAGTTTAAGTTCTGGTGTTTCTAGATAAGTGTGACCTATTTATCAGATGTTCAGACAGCGGTCCGTGAGGCTGATACTATCATCTTCTTGTAAATATAATCTGGGTTATCCTGTTCTTTTAAAAGGGATTTTCTACAAAAGTTGCTATTTTTGTCTCTGAAGTGAACTAATAAACCCAACTGGATTTGTGGGCCTTAGGGATTTGTTCACTGCTCCTCTGTGTTAATAAACGACCTTTTCCCACCTTTGGTTACAGGTTCTATCTAACCCAGAGTTCCTTGCGGAGGGGACAGCAGTGAAGGACCTGAAGGACCCAGATCGTGTCCTGATAGGTGGAGATGAAACTCCAGAGGGTCAAAGAGCCATCAGTGCTCTCAGTGCAGTTTATGAACACTGGGTCCCCAAATCACGTATAATCACCACCAACACCTGGTCCTCAGAACTTTCCAAACTGGTATGTATAATGTAAAAATAAGAATTCAATTAATGATCAGAGTTATAAGAACTGTATCCAGTAAAAAGCTGAGCCATTCTTTAATAATTTGACTTGTAAAACTCCTAATTTTTTTAGGCAGCAAATGCTTTCCTGGCTCAGCGCATCAGTAGTATAAACTCCATCTCTGCCTTGTGTGAATCCACTGGTGCTGATGTCGAGGAGGTGGCCAGAGCCATCGGCATGGATCAGCGCATTGGGAGCAAGTTCCTCAAAGCCAGCGTGGGTCAGTGCATTTGTTGTTTCCATTATCATTTGACATCGTCGTCTTAATTCCTCATTATTGGTGCTCTTTATGATACGATAGAATGAGATTCAAGCAAACAAATATGAGTTGTATGCTTCAGTTGGCTTTATGTTGTGTTTGTGTCTGTATCAGGTTTCGGAGGAAGTTGTTTTCAGAAGGATGTGCTGAATTTGGTGTATCTGTGTGAGGCACTGAATCTCCCAGAGGTTGCGTCATACTGGCAACAGGTAACTTTGAGTGCTTATTTTTTAAGTTTGGATGGGATATGATATTTTTGCGTGAGTCATAATTTAATGGAAAGACACACTGAGTCAGATGTAGCTTTGCGCAAATTCAAATGGTTGACGGGTCATGTCACAGCAAGTTTTGAATGTGTAGAAAAGTGGATTAATAATGGCTGAATAAATTACATTAGAATTTTTACTAGAATAGAAAATCGTTATTTTAAATAATGCTATTTCACAGTATAACAGATTTTAATGGTTGTGCTCAAATAAATGTATCTTTGGTAAACATTCCAGGCAAAAGCTTGTCTTGTGAAAACTCGTTGATATCAACAAATAAGTTTTTACCCTTTTACTCTTTGCTTCTTTATGTTCAGGTGATCGACATGAATGAATATCAGAGAAAGAGATTTGCCTGCCGGATCATTGACTGCCTGTTTAACACCGTCACTGGGAAGAAAATCGCTTTGTTAGGTTTCTCCTTCAAGAAGGACACCGGAGACACGAGGTACTGGGATACTTTGTCTTACTTATTAATGATAAGTTTATCAAGTTCAGTTATGACAAGTCAAAAGCTGTTTCACTCTTACCTACAAAACAGTTTGTAAGATGTCAGGGCATGAGTTAACCATCAGCTTGGATTGTGTAATGAAGATAACAAACAGTTCTCATTGGTTTGAACTATATCCTATTGAAACCATGCAGACTTAAAACACTACGGTACACGTGTAAACACGCCCATTCCCCCCATGACCTTTATCTAGAGTCACTGAGTGTACATCATAGCTCTGCGTGTGGATTATTTCAGAAAATAATTATGACTATGCTGCTTTTTGAACCTCCATTCAAGACATAATAGAAATGGGGCATTAACACAAGCTTATAAAAAATCCTTTTAATAACTAAGAGGGCTTCAAAGTCTGATATATATA
>JAUMHQ010000044.1:1420229-1445837 GCA_032361165.1 Enteromius paludinosus | reverse complement strand
CCCATCCACTTCCATTAAATGACTACCAGACTGCCACGGTTAAAGTTAAAAATCTTCGTTTATGTTCTGCTGAGGAACTAAAGTCACCTACATCTTGGATGCCCTGGGGGTAAGCAAATAAACATCACATTTTCATTTTTGGGTGAACTATTACTATCCCTTTAAAATCACAGCTTTGGGGCATCTTGCACCAGCCAAGCAACTGTCATTCAGGGAACTAAAATTCCATGAAGTAACCAACCAGATCTCACAAGTACGTATAAATAGTAGTACACCAAATAAATCAAAACTTGTGGTATTTATATGCAAAGATGGACTTTGGCGTGTATATGCTACGTGATGCTACGAGATTAGGTTTGTGGTATAGATCATATGTGCGTATTATATGAATACCAACAAATTTCGTATCATATGTAAGTAAACAAAAGCTGCTTATTATATGTGTGTCACATGCACGCCCAAAGTCCATTTTTGCATATCAGCACCACAAGTTTGGACTTCTATTTGGCATACCATTTATGAAACCCATTGTTAGGTTACCTGCTTTGTATGATGAGCGCACAAGTGGCCCACTGGCCGTGTAGACGAAGCCCATCTCCTGGCCAACCTTCTCCCAGTAAGCAAACGTCTCAGGAGTAACATACTCTTCCACCTTCAATCAGACACACACTTTGAGACTGATGCATTCAAGAAGAGGTAATGACACGTGTGTGATGCAACAGCATGAAACTGAAATAGGAAATATTTCTTGTTGCTTTTGAATAATTACATCTGGAAGAATTCTCACTTTGGTAAAATTTGGTTCTGCTTAGATCTGCAAGGTTATCTAAAATTGATTACTTGAAGAAACTGTATGTTTAATTCATTTTTCAGTTTGCTTTATCGCATGCCAAATGCACTTTTAAAGCTATTCCCTAGAATATTTTTACCATAGAGACTTCACTTAAAGGAACACACCACTGTTTTTTTTTTGTTTTGTTTTTTTTTCAAAAACTTAAAACAGTTGATTTTTACCATTTTTTTTAATCCATTTAGTTAATCTCTGGGTCTGACGGTAGCACTTTTATCTGTAGCTAAGCTGTAGAAATCCAGGATTTCGATAGACATCCACAGCACTGGGAATTTCGCATTAGGGTAAAAGATTTCCACATGCAGATTTCACAACGGGTTCAAGCTGGTCATAAAGACTGACTGCATTGATTCTGTGAGCTGCATTGAATACTTGTTAAACTATTAATAACAGACAATAGACTAATTTCGAATTTTCAACCAAATGTGACCACGGTTTTACTATCAAACGCTGTGCAAAGCTAGCCAATTTTTTGTGCGCAGAGTGTATCATATGGTTCGTGAGCAGACTAGAAGTGTTCCATCCAGGACAGAGTTTGGCTGTTTTATTATTGTCGCACCTTGAGATGGCGTTTGGTTGGCTGCATGTACTGCCCCAGTGTTAGACAGTCCACTCCAGAGTCCCTCAATTCTGCAAAAACACAAAGAACTCTCCTATATTAATATGTGCATATTTATCAACCTCCCTTGATGTATGTAACACATTTGTAATTCTAATATGAATTACCTTTCAGAGCTGCATGTATCTGCGCATCTGTCTCTCCGAGCCCCAGCATGATGGAAGTTTTCGTGAGCACACTAGGTTTCACCTTTTTAGCGTGTCGTAAAACACTCAGTGATTGGTCGAAGTTTGCACGGGGGTCACGCACATGCCTTAAAGTCAAATATCAAAGATGGAAAGCAATGAAATCTCCAAACTTTAAATGATGCGAGCTACTAATTCGCTTAAAAACAGACTAGATATTTCTGCCATCTGGTGGTGACTGTAAATAAAACAAAAAAATTATAATAATAAAAATTAAATATGAAAGCAGCATAAATGGAACATAATAAAAAATATATGTATAATAATATTTGGATTATTATTGGATAATTTGAATTAAAACGTTCTTTAAAAAATAAACGAAATAAATAAAAATGATTAAATAAGAAAAAAAAACTACTGTCGCGAAGAATATTTGAATGCAAGCACACACATTTCTACAGCACTAACCTCTGTAACTCTCTGACAGTCTCTACATTGTGAGCATAAACATCAAGCCCAGACAAAGCGATTTTCTCCACGGCTGTCAGATCACCACGGAAATCAGGAGTCAAACACTCCACCAGGATTTTAGGGTTCCTAAGAGACAAATGATCATGTATGAGAGAAACTGATAAATGTCTTGATTCTAAACAACAATAACAACAAATAAACCCTTTATTTATTTATTTTTTGTACCTTTCTTTAAGGTTGGATACGGTCTGTGCAAAATGTTCAGCCCCTCCATCAGGAATGTCTGTTCATTATAATTAAAAACATGGACAGAATTCAATAATTATTTTAAAGACACCACAAAACCAAAAGTTTTGTGCTTCTTGGTCCATGTCTATTTACTTGTATATGTTATCTGTATGCTTGCATACTACTAAAACTTCCCTTATGGCTATAATGTAACCAAACAGATATAAAATACCTTTAATATTTCTTAGTTTTTCTAGGAAATACATCAATAAGGAAATCGATGAGCATGCCAAATGCCCAAAGCATTTCATAGAGTCTTTAATTTTGGTTTGCTGGTGTTGTTTCCCTGTTTTCTCACCATCTCTGTCCACTGATGTGAGCACTACGTAGTCCAGACCCCATGCTGCAATGGCTTTAGCTGTGTTAAATGGCTCTTCAGGATCAAGAGGTGGAGGGCGTCTCGCTGTTTTAACTGAACAAAACCTACAGCCACGTGTGCATGTGTCCCCCATCAACTGTAGAGATCAAGTCGAGGTATTTAGTCAAAACCATAACATTAAGATATTGTCCTTGTGTATGTGTGGGCATTTCACAGACTCAGTACACTCACCATAATGGTAGCTGTGGCAGTGGCGTACTCTCCCCCCCCCCAGCATTCCCCGATATTGGGACACCGGGCCTCCTCGCAGACCTACAACAACAATAGCAGTCAATAATCTTGTTAATTCATGGTTTAGAAACATGATTTTTAAAATAATAGAATGTCCAAGCCGTTTGTTTACGTACAATAAAAGTGGAAGGGCATCATCACTGTCTAGCAACGACTGTTTACAATACTAAACACTATACAGATACATACACCAAGGTTCAAAGGTTTGGTGGTGTAAAATATTTTTTTTCGTTTGTCAAATAAGTATCTTTCGTTCAACAAGGCTGCAATTACTTGTCACACAGTCCTTCAGAAATCCCTGTGTGGTCATTTGGTCTATTCTAATATGCTGAACTCGTGCAAATCAATGTTGAAAATAGCTGTGTAATACTTTTTTGAAAATGGTGATACATATTTTCAGGATACTTTGATGGATAAAAAGAAAAAACAACATGTATTTGCTGTAACTTTGAGTAATTAAACACACATATACATGTATATATATATAGTATATACTGTATACACACACACATATATATATAGCTGACCCCAAAAAGTTAAGTATGTAGTATTCAAGTTATATTGGACTGTTTTTATGATGCTTTTTGACAGCTTGACAGCCCCTGGTCCTCATCCATGTTCACTGTATTAGAGAGTTGTGACCAATGTGTCAGGATATTGTGTGAAGAAGTTAAGACGTCAGGCATGTTTTCAAACACTCACTGTGTGCAGGTTCAGGTCTCGGAGCATGTTCTTCAGTTTGTTGTAGTTCTTTCCTATAGGAATCTCTGTTTTCAGCCATGGTGGTAACCTTAGCCTGGCAAAATAAACACAACTGGTTAAATCATATGTACTGGACTTTACGCATGTATATTTAAAAAGTTTGATTTAATTCTCATAAACAGTTTAACATGTCAACCCTAGCCTACTGTATTATGTTTGATAAGCAAATTTCTACATTTCTAACTACGCTAGAAAAAAAAATCCATTTTTATTATTATTAATATTCATTGACTGTAATAAAGTCAGTGAATGAATTAAGTTATTGTTTTTATATTGTTAGTAATATTTGAAGACAAGCAATTGCTTCACTGTGGATTTTCTTTTTAGGAATATTGTGTTACTAAGCAAATATAAATCATGAGACATCGGGTTTTTGAGGAACTCTTATTAGTCTCGATCATCATTTTACTGCATTGCATTATAAGTCCCCTTTGAACATAAAACTATGCATTTAAATATAAACTTAGTAAGTTTAAAATAATAAGTAAAACAAGCTTACATTAATAGTGACCAGAATTTTACCCTTTGACCATATGAATATCAAAAACTGCACCAATTTCCATATTTTTTGTCAGGTTTTTGTTGGTAACTCTTTAGATTAGGGATCAACACTCATCAATTCCACATTTGCTATGTTATGTTTAGGTATTGGATTTAGGTATTAGGGATGTAGAATATGGTCATGTAGAACTAGGCATTAATATGTGCTTAATTGCTACTGATAAATGGCTAATATTCCAGTAATATGCATGACATGCTAATAAGCAACTAGTTAAGAGACCTTATTTAACCCTAAAATAAAGTTGTTGTTTTTTTCATTTTTCCAATCACACGCTTTGTTTCTTAACCAACAATATCTATGCGATTAAAGGGACAACTGGACAGCATTTATATAGTGAAAAACTATGTTAACTATACTTTTTAAAAATGACTTTCATTTTGGTATGGCATAGTTGACATTGAAGTATCGTGACACTTTGATAAAACCCACAGAACTGAAAGATTTTCACATTCATGCATTAAAGGTGCCTTACCTTTCTCCCTTCTGTCTCTTCAGGTTGCCTCTGTATTCCTCCCATTTGCTCTTCTCTGACAGCTCTCCAGATATGAAGTCCTGCAGGTTCAGTCCATCCTGTTTTATGTCTTTCTTCCTCTCAGTGAGAGTTGAGGATGTGTTGGCAGCAGTGGTCAGTCTGCTACAGTAAACCTGCGCTCCAGAATTATTTAAACACCTTTAACATTTAAAAACTTTCATAATACGATCATCATCTACCAGTTTGGTTAGTTCAACCTACATTCGTACATTATAAATAGCATAATGTGCGTAGAAAATATTAAACTCGTTTTAAAATATTTAATCAGTATATATATTATACTGTTATATTGCAGTAACTTAAGTACTGGCCTGCACCGGTAGTTGACACTAAACTATTTGACATTATGTTTTCGTACAATCCGTCATACAACTAAAACAGCCCAAAGAAATCACTCACATTAGACCCCTCAAAGCATTTTGATGGCAAAAACAGAGGATTAGACGAATATCGAACCGCAGCACCACAACTTCTGCTGATTAACGCCATGACTTTAGATCCAGCTTGAGCCTGTCATTGACAACATCGCTCTGACATCGATTAACTCATACTGCTTGTTTATGACAAAGATTTCATACATGTATATACCTGACAAAACCTGTGGATGTGATACATTTTCCTTTTAATATACACATAAAAAGCAATACATATCAAGAAAATAAATATTAGCATTGTGACAGCGTCATTAACGTTGCTTTTCAGTATCTGTATTCGATTGGTTGTGCCTTGGAAACTGGCGATGACGCAAGACGTACTGGTTACATTTACGTCATGACGTCCTTCCTCCTTCCTTTCCCCCTTAATCGGCGAGGTAAGAACATGGCGCATCCTGTTCTTGTGCATTTTAATCAACTACAATCTGCTCTAATGTTAAGTCCGTCCGGTTTTTATAGTGCCCCAGGTTTTTGTTAACATACTCGCGCAAATAACTATAGTTGTATTACCGGCGGTAACCCGATGCTGCTCTATTATCGCAGTGTGTCTGGTCGGTGTTTATCTGTTAGCCAAACTTGTAGGCCGAAGGAAGCACAACTCATTTATTGAGCACATTTATATAAAGCCACACTTGTCTAATTAGGATATTGATAACGTTCCGTTAGCCGTAAAACCGACTATGTAGCCAAATAATACGATAATATTGCTGTCATGATGTAGTTGACAGTTCATTCTGATTGATTCCACCGGGTTTACACTATGCTAGCTGTTTTTTTCTGCTATGAATGCACTGTGAAAGTACAAGCACATTTCAGCATTCTCTACCTGATTTTCTGTTCCTCTCCTTAAGAATGAAGACCATTCTCAGTAACCAGACAGTGGACATTCCCTCCAACGGTATGACCGAAATCACACACCGCATCTTAAGTATTTAAAAGCGTTCTCTCCTTATCCATGTCTTTGCTTTAGCTTAATTTTTAATTTTTCTATGCAGTTGAGGTGTCCCTCAAGGGCCGCACAGTTACTGTGAAGGGACCCCGTGGAGTTCTCCGCCGGGAGTTCAGTCACATTAACCTGGAGCTTAGTCTTTTGGGCAAGAAACAGAGAAAGGTTTGCAGTCTTTTTTTCTTTCAAGTACAGACATAAAATTGGATTAAATTCAGAATAACTCTAGCAGTTGTTTATATTTGTGTTTGCCCAAATATTGGTTAGGAACTGGATAAACGGCTTAACCAAACTGAAAGTACTTAAAGTAAACATCCTAATTAGATTGTGATGAAATCAGTTAGAAGGTGATGACACCTGCATCAGATCATCAGGGGAAACATTTAAGAGTGAATGTTTGAATTTGGTACTATGATGCTTACAGATGTGCCTATGTTGTCATTAAAGACTTAAATAATTCGGACTGCCTTATCAGTTTACATTTCAAAACATTGTTGCAGCTTTCAGAATATTAAATATTGGATTCATTCTGATTAATGTTAATGCATGTGGAACTTCCGCGTACAATTTGTTTTTCAGCTGCGTGTGGACAAATGGTGGGGTAACAGGAAAGAGTTGGCCACAGTCCGCACCATCTGCAGTCATGTCCAGAACATGATCAAGGGGGTCACCCTGGTGAGTAAACTCGTTTTGTTCGTTCGTTCTCACACAAGGAGATATTATTGAAGAGGAGCAGATGTGAGCTGTTGTGTGATGCATGTTCATTTTGTTCTCTAGGGCTTCAGATACAAGATGCGATCTGTGTATGCCCATTTCCCCATTAACGTGGTGATGCAGGAGAACGGCTCTCTGGTGGAGATCAGGAACTTCTTGGGAGAGAAGTATATCCGCCGTGTCCGCATGAGGAAAGGTATGTTTTATAAGGGTTTCGTGTCTGATTTCACATGCTTGTCACCATAAAGTCCATGATCCTAATTTATACATTTCCGGTTGCACTGATGCAGAATTTTATTTATTTGTTATGCAGGTGTGTCATGCTCAGTGTCTACTGCTCAAAAAGACGAACTGATTCTGGAGGGTAATGACATTGAGCTGGTGTCAAACTCCGGTAAGCCTCCCTACGATATACAGTGTCAGCGTCACTTTGACGAGAGACACATACAACATGCCCTTTTAGCATATAGTGTATAGGTTTTATATAAAATAATAAAAGGGCTTTTTTGCACATGAAAGTGTCTGAATTGTTACAACTGTGCCAAGCAATTAAGACTTTTTAAGTTTAGTTAAAGCTACTTCTGTTTGCTGTTTTAGTTCATTCTAGTATTACTGACAGGAAACATTTATTTTGAATGATCGAAAGTGTCTTTTTTCCACTTTCTAAAACTTTCTGTAATGTGCATCTTGTCAGTTCTGATTTGTTCTTAATCAGCTGTAAATTCCATCAGGTGCGTGATTTCACAGTGCAGAGCCGTTATTCATGACGTTCTCTCAGTGAGCAACGGCTCTGTATTGTAAAAGTGGCTCAATGTGAAGTCATGCACCTGATGGAATTTACAGGTGATCACAGAACCAGCTTTACTGACAAGATGCACATAACACATCGCCGCCGTAATCTTAAGCCCAAACCATAACCTTACCTTCCTTGTTATTTTGCTATTACCTGCAGGTCCTGATGTGGTGTTAAGACTATTTTGCAAAAGACATTTTTAGCCTCCTTTTCCCCTTCTGACATTCTTAACACTCGGGTGCATAACCTGAGAGGTGATTGAATGGCTGTCTGTCTTTGGGTTGTGTGTGTGACGTGTAAACAAGTTGTGAAATTATAATGTAGATTAGTGTGTGTGTGCGCATGCCTCACCTCCCTAGCATTTCTTGTTTCAGCTGCCCTCATCCAGCAGGCAACCACAGTGAAAAATAAGGATATCAGAAAGTTCCTGGATGGTATTTACGTCTCAGAGAAGGGCACTGTAGTGGAGCCGGAGTCGTAGAGAACACATGAGGTTAGAACCAGACCGCCGCCCAGGGCATCAGGAGCTGCTGCTGCTCCTCGCCTTTCTCTCGGCTCTTCTCTGTGCCAGTTCTCATGCTTTTGTCATTGAACCTGTCTCTTCTGTGCTGTGATCTTCCGTGTTCACTGTTAAATCTGCTGAGTTGTCTGTGCCAAATTTCAAGGGACCCAATATTCAGATTGAATTGACCATATCCTACATGCCAAACAGCTTTACAATACTATCTTTTTTTAGGGCTTTATTGCATGTACTTGGTCCATCTAAGCATAACACTTCACAAGGCATTTGAGTCCACAGATATAACCACTGGCTTGGTTTGCATGTTACATGTCTGATTTCTGTACAGCTCTTATAGCACATGGGAGTTCTTGGGTGCACCACCTTGACTCATCATTTGAACTGGTTTGTCTGAATGCTTTTTTCTTTTTCCTCTCTTTGGTTTTCTACATCAGCTGCTCTGATCCAGCAGGCCACCACTGTGAGAAAGAAGGATGTCCGGAAGTTCTTGGATGGCATCTATGTCAGCGAGAAGGGCACGGTGGTGGAACAGCAAGAGGACTAAATTAGTCTCTGTAAAATCTGTCAATAAAGACCAACATTTTTCAACCACACTTATTTGCCAGTTTGATTTTATTTTAACAAAATCTATATTTTACTCCCAGTCTGCATCCTATTTGCCTACTACTTGATGCTTTCTAAATCTGCTTAGGATTTTTGGGTTCAGGAGTCCATTTGGACCCAGTGGAATAAGAGCTTGTGAGTCTCAAGTTAACCTTAATATTTAAGTAAAATACTGTAAATAAGCTTGTGACCATAAGATCACAAAAACATTCAAGCGTTTTTCATGCGAAATTGAGTTTATTACATAAAATGTATTGCAATGTAGTCCGTGTACAGATCTGAGTCATCAGTGTAAAGATCATAGTGGGTTTTAATTGTAGTTTATGACTAAATCAGAATGTCAGCAAATGTACAAATGTTTTGTTACTTTTCTGTAGTTATATTAGCTAAACTCCGCAAACAGAAACTTGAACCAGCAAAAAGCAGCGTAATTACGGTGTCCTTCCCTGCTCTCCAAAATTCTACACTGAAAATTCAAACTATAAGAGTGTTTCCAAACGTCCAGGGAACGAAGTGCTATGGAAATTTTTATAGTATAAAAATGTTAAATGAATTAAAAAGGGAAAAAGCTTAATTTGCTAGTCAGTCCAGTGCCACGATGAGTAGGCAATCATTATTTAGAAATGGAAATATTTTAGAAATAATATTTGGAGATAGAAGCACACACACACACACACACATATATATACATATATATATATAGCCTGAAAAAAAATGCTAAGATGAAAATTTCAGATTGGTTTTTGCATATGAACTCACTCTCTACACACATTAAAATGGGTTTATTTTCATCTTTACAGAAACCAGTTTTCATTAACATATGAACGTTTCTGTTTTATTAAACATTCATTTAGATTTTGTAATATAACATTTTGAAGTATTATGAGTAATTATATAAGCTGCCTCTAATTTAGTTTGTTGCAACTAAATTTTGCGAACGATTTCTATGATGTAATTTCAACGAATAGATCTGACGTCATTATAATTTTATTTTACAAAGTGGAATATCAACACTCTCAAAAAGAATGGATGCTTTGAAATGTTTTGTGCTCAATTTGGTTTTGCGTTTGCCTCTCTCTCCCTCCATCTGCGCGTCATCACACTGCGCCTGAGTTGAGTATCATTGGCGCCAAAGAGGATTGTAGAAGCACTCCTGTCTCGCAAGTTGTCAAAAAAATAAAGAAACGCTATTGACACATGCTTACAAATGGTGAGTCACCTTATTAATGTACCATGTGTAGAAATAAAGGCACATTCAGAGACGAGTTCAGTGCATCTGATCAGGCTGTTTTGGCTAAAGAAAGCAGTTAGCTCCAACTTGCACCTTTTCGTGTTGGTTAATAACAGTACTAGTAGAGCGCTACAAAAACAATCAAATATGCAAAGGCTATTCATGAACTTGGCAGTCCATGTTTTCGTCCTTGTTTCTCACGAGTGCGTTTGTTTACGTTTTGGTCGAGCAGCGTTTAAGCATTTAAATTAACTTAAAGATTCAAATCGACTGACTGCCAGTAACTTAGACAGGCCACTGTGAACTGATGCTACATAACAGTACAATAACAGAATTGTATGTTTTGTTATTAACGAAGTATCTGCTTTTTGTTGGTTTTTGTCTAACGTTACTTTGAAATGTACACATGCAACAGAACAAAACCAGTGTAACGTTAAGTTACTATGGTAAATGCTCTATATAGCACGTTTATTAGCCTGTTCCATTATAAAATAATAAGAAAACTGCATAAAATATTATTGGTGTGTGTGTTTATGTATATATGTGTGTGTGTGCATGTTTTAAATCAACTTTTTTATTTCAGGATATCCGGAGGTTTTTTGCATCCACAAAGCCTGCGGCCCCGAAACCTCATGGAAGCACCAGCACTGACGAAGAGCCGAAAAAGAAACAAAAATCAAGAACTAAGGTGCAACAACAGTCTTATGTCATTAAATTAAATAAGAAATGTACAAAGCTGAGATTTGTACAGAATCTGTTAATGTGAGATGGCATTTACGATGTAGTTTAATTGATTAATTTAATTTTATTTTCTATGTTTTATGCATTCTGTAGTGCTACACGATATCCTTTCTTTCTCTTTAGGTCACAAGTCCCAAGTCTGATGAGAAACCATCTGGAAAACGAAAAAAAAGAGTCATAATTGATTCAGGTTTATAAACAGCTTAAATATTCTGATAATGACCATCATGTTCATAATGTTAAGAAATGGTGATTGTCAAATATATACTGTGAATGTGGTCATACAGGAGATGGGTACCTTGAGGTTTTTAGAAATACTTCAGACCAGGTGTTTTTAAACACATTCTAGGATTCATAATGATTATAATAATCATAACATTATAATTTTTAGATGTTCTCCTCTTTGATATTATCTTAGACTCTGAGGAAGAGAAGAAGGGGAAGAAGACCAAAAAGGGCACTAAAGAGACCGATGCCGCCACAGTGAAGAAACAACCAGCAGCCCAGTACCATGTGTCTGATTCTGGTGAGGGAATCGAAAAAACAAAATTCCATGAGCAATATAATATGCTTCTGTCGCTCCGTTAATATGTAGATAATAATTCAATAATTCCTCTTTATTTTTCCAGATTCGGATGATACGTTTATGACTCTGAAAAAGACGAAACCTAAAGAAAATGGAACAGCTGAAGGCAAAAAGGAATCAGATTCAGGAAAAGCAAAACAAGTGAAAGTCTCATCCAGTAAATCCCCAACCAAATCCCCAAACACGATCTCAAAGGGAGGAGTGAAGATCTCCCCAAAGATCGGACCAACGCCACCAAAACAAACGCCCACTTCAGTGATGGCCTTCTTTGGCGGCTCAAGTGTTCAGAGGTCAGACAAGAAAATGGTGGCCAGTACCAGCACTAAGAGGAAGGCAGTGAGTAGAGAGAATAAATGAAAGTGTGTTTAAAGTGGATAAATATTTAAACTCATTGCTGTTTGGTCTTGCCCAGCCCACACAGGAAACGGAGGAGTCGCTCAGTGATGAAGCCATTGCAAAAGAGCTTCAGATGAATGAGGACATGGAGGTTGGTTCAATCCAGACACCCAGCACATTTTCTTGTATTAATCAGAATTTGGTGAATTTGATGCTTTTATATATTCTGTACTCAGGCACTTAAATGAGATTTAAAGAGTTGAATTATGATTCGTGTTTACTAAAATAACTACTTAGTAGAATTTACTAAAAGACAAGCACAAGATTTCCACATGAGCATGTAAACGTGTATCTTTATGTGGTCGCTGTTTTTCGTAGTTAGTTTATCATACAAAAAAATATAGTACATTTTGTATATTTTTGTGTTAGTTGGAAAAGCAGATCCATGATGATGAGGAATTTGCGAGAACATTAGCCATGGCAGATGAAGCTCCATTACCGAAAAAGGTTGGTGTGCAGAATTTGTCTCTATAGTTTGTCTATCTCCTGTTGACATAAACATGTATATGAATTTTTTTTCCTATGTGTTAAAAAAAAAAAAAAAAAAACAAGCGCTCCGTTCAAATGTGAAAATGTCTGGTGTTAAAGAGAAAACAAAATTCTAAATATTTTATTTTTATTTACATTTGAAAACTTGTCTTCAAAGTTATGTGGCGCAGCCAGGAAATTGTATATATATTATGAAAAAAAATGTTTACAATTTCATTTATTTGTTGTTTTGGTTCTCAGGCTCGGGTGGACACTGTTTCCCTCTCCAAGAGCAGCTCTCAGGCAATATTCTCAGACACCAAACCCAAAAAGGACCCATCCCCTAAAAAGAGTCCTGTGAAGACCAGCTCCAAACTGGCTCAGATGAAAAGACGACAGGAAGAAGTGGAAGAGCAAAAGAAAAAAGACAGCGGTGAAAAGCAGATTAAGATTTCTCCTAAGAAAGAGCCAGTCTCACCAACTAGCTCAGAGAGGGCGGCCACACCCAAAACAGGAAGTGTTTCCACCGGAATGACAAAATCGAGGAACATTTCCACACCTAAAAGTGATAGTGCACCTAATAAAACATCACCAACAAAACCAGAGGTATAATATTTGAATATGCTGCTCAATTTAATTGATCCGTCAATGTGCAGTTTAAGGTAAGGTGGGGGCAGAAACAGACTCCTATCTTTCAGCTTCAGACTTTGATTCTGTCCAGCCGGAGGTTATCAGACATGTTCGATATTTGCAGCCGATTTTAGAGCACATTCGTTTTCATTTGTCATCCGTCTTCTAGCAACAAAGCGCAAGTTTCTGCTTGAGTTTGTTGTGTTCGGAACAACTTTAAAGTCATACTAGTGTATGATTCTCTTTTGTGTAGTGTGTGATGCCCAGTTTTTCTTTTGTCACTATTTACAGAGTCAGTAAGTGTTTGACACCTAGTGTTTTAAAGCTCTGTTCAGATTTTAAAAGTCTCGCTGTGATTCCACCCTGTAAAAGAGAGTACAGCATGTTTGGTTTTATGTTTAATGCTGTACAATATATGCACAATATATGTAGCTTCAAGACTAGCTTTCAATCAAGATAAGAGAATGGGGCATTACCTTGTTTTGCTGTGCTGGTGAGCAAATCAAAAGCTTTCCTGTGTCTCTATTATTTCAGAATACAAGTCCTGAGGATCTAGAGAAAAAACGGGCAAATTCATCAGCCTACCGTAACTTTTTGAACCGAGATGGACCACGAGCACTGGGGTCTAAAGAGATACCACAGGTAAAACCACCTAAACGATTTTGTGATGATCTGTCAGGAATCAAATTATTCTTATCTTGAGCAATGTTATGTGTGTGTTTTAGGGAGCAGAGAACTGCCTGGAGGGATGTGTGTTTGTGTTGACCGGTGTGTTAGAATCTATGGAGAGGGATGATGCTAAGTCACTAATAGAGCGATATGGCGGGAAAGTCACAGGAAACGTCAGCCGTAAAACTACTTACCTTGTTCTGGGTCGAGACAGTGGAGTCTCAAAGACTGAGAAGGTCCTAATTTTAATTAATGATTTTTTTTTTTTTTTTGTTACTTGCTTCTTCGTGTTTCTTCTTTTCATATATTTCTAATTTAACTGAATTAAATGTAATTATTTTAACATAATTTAAAAAAATGCAATTTCAATGTTTATTCCATAGGCGGAGAGTTTTGGGACTAAGATTATTAATGAAGATGAGTTGTTGAACCTCATAAAAACCAAACCAGGCAAGAAGTCTAAATATGAGATTGCGGCAGAAGCAGAGGTACAGCAGCTCACATCAACCCTCTTGTTCTTCCACTAGTTCTGTCACATTAGGGCTGCAGAATATGTAGCAAATTAAATC
Organism: Enteromius paludinosus; assembly: GCA_032361165.1. Lineage (NCBI taxonomy): Eukaryota > Metazoa > Chordata > Actinopteri > Cypriniformes > Cyprinidae > Enteromius > Enteromius paludinosus. The sequence goes on along the minus strand of JAUMHQ010000044.1, from coordinate 1,431,718 downwards.
CATGTAGTGATATGGCTAAATGCAACAAAATTATATTAATTATTACATGCCTTTTGAATTCTTCACTTCAAATGTTCAAGCTGATATTGCTGAATTGCTGGCAACTTCTGTCTTGGAAGTTAATGTAAATAAAAATAAAGTGAACCTGGCCCACATTGCATTCCCAAATGCACACTGAGCTTACAGCACTTGTGGAGAATTTGTGAAAAGCAGCATTTATTGTTTATCTTTTTGAAAACACAGAATTATAAGATGCACACATGCAAATGAACAAAGTGTTGCACATCTAAAGCATTGCACAACAGACTTTTTTAATTTTAATTAAGCTCCAGGCTTTGTTAATATACAATTTGATAATAGCAATTTGATAAGATCTATAGTGCTGTGTTATGTTTATTTTAGTTAATTGCTCAACCATGTTTTTTTTTTTTTAAAAGCTGCACTCAATTTAATTAATTATTTGCTTTTTATTTAATCAAAAACCCACCTTTTGGGAAACCTGGTGTAATATTGTGTACTATAAAATTAAAAGTATTTTATGAAATACTAGATTTTTATTGAACAATACTGATATATTTCTTATGTTGTTCATAATCATAATAAAAATCCAATTATTTTATAGTCAAATCGAATTAGTCTAAAACATTAGGAATTTAGCCAATGTATGTTGTTGTTTTTTTTTTTTCTTTGCTCATTTGATGGTTAATGAAAGACGTTTGGCTTATAAATGTCAGTTGTTTTATATCATGCAGCCTTGAATTTGCTTCATTTAACAAGCTATCTGTCTGCCTTTCGTATTACAGAATAAATCCTCTAAAACAAGGACTCCAAACTCGAGAGGCAAACCCACTCCTCCATCCAAGAAGGCCACACCACAAGGGCCCAGCCCTAACAAGAGAAGCCCTTCAGTGGGAAAGTCTAAGCCTGGCTCTGCTTCTAAATCTGGAACACTTGGGGCCTCTCGTTCAGAGGTCAAAAAGAGTTTGAGCTTTGATCAATCCAAGAGAGCATCCCCTGTATCCTACTCTACCCCTGAGAGTGAGGGTAGCAGCCTGTTGTGGGTGGATAAGTACCGCCCCCGTAGTCTGAAGAACCTGATTGGGCAGCAGGGGGATCAGAGTTGTGCTAACAAGCTTCTGCGTTGGTTACAGAACTGGCATAAACATCACAGCGGCAATACAAAAGCACCATGTCAGTATTTCAAGTTTGCTACTACTATAGGTTTACAATCAGCGATAGACATATAATCTATCATAGACTGCATGGTAACACATTATTTTAAGGTGTCCTTGTTACACACAGTTACATCAAGACTTTAGATAAAAACTCATTTTGGATCAAGGTATATGTGTACAGGCATTTGTGGTTTACGAGGACACAAATGTGTATATTGACATGGTTACTACAACGTAAACATGGTTTGTGAGGACACTGTGTCCCTGTAAAACAAAAGGCTTTAAAAACATACTCAACAGTGTTTTATGGAATTCAAAAATTGCACACAGTAAGGAGTAGATTTCGGTGTAGGGTCAGTGTAGGGCAATACCACATACAGTTTGTACTGCATAAAAACCATACTGCCTATAGAGAGTCACCGTAAACCACAAATGCAAGTATGAATATGTGTATATATATATATATATATATATATATATATATATATGTTTATGTGTATATAATTTATACATGTATGTGTATAAGAAATACAGTTGTCCCTAAAATACTAAAATATCAGGTAATATAAACTGAAATGTTGTTATAGATGGGTTTTTTTTTCAGTATGTACTGAATGCACTGTTTATAATTTTCATTATTTTTGGAAAGCAGCCAAATTTGGAAAGTTTGGGAGTAAAGATGACGGTTCTGGATTTAAGGCTGCATTGTTATCTGGGCCTCCTGGTGTGGGGAAGACCACTACTGCTGCTCTCGTTTGTGAGGTCAGTTCTTTCTCACTTATAAATTAACATGTTTAACTGTTTCAAAAAAGTCTGGGTAATCCTTTTAAAGTGGTTAACATGGGATCAAGAATTAAATCGTTAGTGAATGATTGTAAACGCAGTGTGTCTGTTTTTACAGTTTTGGTTAATACATTAATAGAGGTCCATATGTACTTGTAGGAGTTGGGTTACAGCTACGTGGAGATGAATGCGAGCTGCACCCGCAGTAAGAACAGCTTAAAGGAAGTGATCGCAGAATCACTCAACAACACCAGCATTAAGAACTTCTATACCGGTAATTAGCTTAGTTAATAGCTAATTAATCAGGTAGCATCTGTAAAAGGGTTAGGAGGCAAACCTCAGTGATTATAATGTAAACTTTGTATGTTTCTGTGTTTATTGGTGTCAGGTACATCTCAGACAGTGAGCAGTAAACATGCCCTCATAATGGACGAGGTGGACGGGATGGCAGGAAATGAAGACAGAGGAGGAATACAGGTCGGGATCCTCTCTCATACAATTGCATTATCTGTCTTTACCAGAGGTGGTGCTCAAGGAGCAAAAGTGGACCAGATAATGTTAAAAATCCTTTTGGCTTCTATGGGCGTGTGCAGAATGGAGTATTAGATAAATAAAAAACTGAATGCAGCACGGTGTTTATTGTAAACTGCTTAAATGTTTTTACAGTTGCCATTGTTCCACAATAAATATTGTAGTATGCAAGCTCAGTCATTTTTGAGTGCAACAACTAAAATGAGCTGTTTTTGCATAGCTTTGGCATCCTTTATACTGCTTATGCTGGAAATGAAGGTCAAGTCTTTGCAATGTGGAAACAGTAATCTATGCAATTCTCTCTGTTCTATACCGTTCATTTTAAGCAGATAGTAGTAGTAGGTGTTCTATGCCTGCATAAAATGTATATACTATGTGTAGAATATAGACTACATTGTGCAGTCTTGATAAGAGTAGTATGGTAGTGTGTCATTTAATTGGTATATCTGCACACCAGTGTTTCCAAGGTTTTTGACTCTTGTGCTTTGCTCTTTGACCCACACAGGAGATGATTGGTCTGATTAAACAGTCGAAGATTCCCATTATCTGCATGTGTAATGACCGCAATCATCAGAAGATCCGCTCCCTGGCTAACTACTGCTACGACCTGCGGTTTCAGAGACCCCGTGTTGAGCAGATCAAGGTGCTCACTGACATTTCAAATTATCAGTTCTTTATAGAAAATGTACATTATTTAATTTTTTTTGTGTTCAGCATGTTTACCTTGTCACGTGCTTCTCTGTAGAATGACTTTTTTCATTTTTGCATCATATTAAAAAAATATTTTAAATCTTTATTTTCAGGTTTAAACATGCCAGGTTTTCTATTTTAGTAATAACAGCAAATTAATGGATTACAACCAACTAACTCTAAAGGTCTTACTAGGGATGGGTACCGTAAATCGGTACTTAATCGGTACCGGTGCTAAATTATAAAAGACAGAAGTATCGATAAGCTCGGTACTGCAGAAAAAAATACATTTCCTATTTATTGTTAAATAATCATTACCTAGCATATTTTAACCTTTTCTAATTTGCGATAATATTAAAGACATTAGTCCGCAATGTCCATCTGTTCCGCACATAGGTTCAGGTACGGAGCTCGCGCTTAATAGAGTGACGATGGCGGAGAGAACCCAACTATCTAAAGCAGTGGTTTTTAACTGGTTTGGCCTAGGGACCCACAGTGTCCCATGGTCATCAAGCCGTGACCCACTATATATATATATATATATATATATATATATATAAAGAAAATAAAAACAAAGCAAATATATGCACGCAACGAATACAGCATAATATGTGGCTGGACAGTATAGTTCGCTTTTTAGAGTTGAGAAATATAAAACTAACCGAAAATAAGTTTAAAACCTGTCAACATCTCATCTGACCGCAGACACTGAATCAGGGCAGTTCGTTTTTACTTATTAAACTGACAGAAGAACGGCTTTCATGCACATCTTTTAAAATAAAAAATCTAGCATAAAAAAAACATTTATAATTATATGTGCTAGCAGTCTTCCAAAAATAACGACATCAACATCACGTAAGGTCTCTCGAAATTAGTATATTATAATAATGTTAATAATTTAATAAACACACATTTTGGTTATGTTAAGTTTTCCTAAATTAATTTTAAACACTAAAAATGCCTGCATTTACAAATAGATGGATAATAATAAACTATGCTTATTAAGAAATAAAGCAGAGATAATAGAAAACAGGGAAAATTAAGATATAAAGCAAGCTTACCTAAAATGAATCTGTAATGATGAAATACATTCACTGTATTTAGTTTATTTATTAACCACTGTCCATTCTTTTACAGGAAAATTGTTGTTTATTTATTTGTTTTACAATCATTTGTTTTGTTTGTGTAATATTTGCTCAAACATTGGTGTTTTGCTACAGATTATTATTTTCCGTAAAAAAAAAAAGTGTTGTTAATTCCGTTCTTAATTAGTTTTTATTATTATTATTATTTTTTATTTTTTTTATTTTTTTTTATATTAAAAACACAACAAAAAGTACCGTTAAAGTACCGAATCGATAAGTGGTATCCATAAAAGTAGTAATACCGATAAAACCTTAACAATACCCATGCCTAGTCCTTACACACGTTTAAATGTTAAAAATTTTCGCATTGTTAACTTGAGGTCATATTTATTTTTTTACGTGCGAAATCTTTGGACTGAAGTCTAACCCAAACACTATATTAGGTATTAGGCACAGTGTGTTAACTAAACACAACTTGTGATTTTAATAATGCGTTAGTAAATGCTGAAATTAATATCAACTAAGATTAATAAATGCTGTAAGTATTGTTCGTTCTTAGTTCATGTTTACTAATGTCCTTTACCAATGTTTACTAATAAATCTTATTGTGACGTGTTACCGTTATTTCTAGTTAATACTACTATTTTGTAAGATTACACTGTAACACAATTTTAATCCTTATTAAACTTGTTGTGGTCAAAAATGTATTAAAAAAAAGCTTTCTTTTTATCGAATCAGGGGGCTATGATGTCTATAGCTTTCAAGGAGGGTCTAAAGATCCCACCCCCAGCACTCAATGAAGTCATTCTGGCATCCAATCAGGATATTCGGCAGGTATTTATAAACAAACCAGTCATCTTTATCACTACTATCTTTAGTAACTGATATCTTTAGCTGCACTGCAAGGTTATTGTATTTCTATTACCTAGGTACTGCATAATCTGAGCATGTGGTCTGCTAAAGACAAAGTCATGACCTATGACCAGGCCAAAGCTGATGCTAACAATGCTAAGAAGGACATGAAACTGGTATGTGCACGCTGTTAAGTGCATTGTACAACACACACACTGTACAATCATTAATTGCATGAGAGTACAGTATGAATATATGTGTGTTTACATATGCAGGGTCCGTTTGATGTGTGTCGGAAGGTGTTTTCTTCAGGAGAGGAAACTGCCCACATGTCTTTGATTGACAAATCAGACCTTTTCTTCCATGATTACTCTTTAGCACCACTATTTGTTCAAGAAAACTACCTGCATGTCCGACCAGCTGCTGCAGGGTAAGTTTTAGACTTGCGCAAAAGGGCTTTTTTTCCTTTTATTTTGTTTTTTCAATATTCAATATGTTTTTCTGTAATTTTGCATTTGCTTTAATTTAAAAGGTGATTCTTGCTTGTCTGATCTAGACAGCTTTTCTTTACATGCAGTACATACAAAATATAGACATAATGACCACTTACTGCATTTTATCGCATTAGCACAAAATACGCATTTTGGTATTTGGGTACCAATCTTCACAGTCACTCCGTTTTACAGCGATCTTGTCATGTCTTATTATATTAATAACAGTAAATTGTGCAGAATTACAACCGACATAACCAAACTCTAATCCTAACCACAAATCAGTGCGTGTTGTTTAGGGCTGTAACGATACACGATATGAAACCGAAATCGCGACACTCAGATCCACGATCCTGTGTCGCGGTGTGATAAGGGAGCATCGCGACACACCCCGTGACTACCTTGAATTGCGCGCAGATGACATTTCATGTGCGCGCGGTTTTGAAATGAGCTCGCGGCTCCCGATTCTTTGCATGTAGATTTGTTTTCCTCTGGCGGATGTGATTTAACGCGCGTGCCAGCATCAGCGCTCGCGTATTACTCGCATAGATTTGCCGCCATAGATATGCGACCATTTTCGGTTCAAGTATTTACTCAGTGTGCTCGAGCCCCGTTATCTATTACCAAGCCGGGCGCAAATTGTTTTAAAATTGTTTTTTTCTCCCACCCCCCACGAAAAAAAATATCGTGATACGAAGCGAATCGTGGGTTTGGTGTATCGTTACAGCCCTAGTGTTGTTAAATAATTAATATTATACCATGGTCTGTCTGAATACTTGTTTCTGATTGGCTGGCAGGTATGTATTAAAACTATTTAATGCACAGGTATTTCCAAGTCAGTTTAATCAGCGTTCTATAGATGAATGCGCTGCGCACACACAGACACTTGTTGAACTGGGTCTATAAAATAGTCTAAATACTAGATTGCTAAATTAAAATTAAAATTCCTCAGCAACGAGGTGGGAATCGCTGTTTTTGAAGTATTGAAACACTGCTTCAATGTTTGTAGAGAGATGCGCAGATGTAGGTAATGTGCACAAAGCTGTCTCTTTCTCGAATGATTAGTCATTCATTCAAATAAATGCTATAATCAATTCAAATCTACAGTATGTGATCTTACTGCACTATTTCATCTCTGTGTCTGATTTGAAGCAGGCACTAGCTCTAATGAGCCGTAGTGAAAAAATTAACCATTATTATTTACCCTTCTGGTCCGATATTGCACTGCGAATATCATTAATATCTTTAACTTGTCAATACTGGCAAATGATTATTGTATAAGCGGGATAATGCACAGTTAGCCTTGCATTAACACTGTAACAAGAGCACCTTAAAATAAAAGTCTTACTCAGTCTCCATATAAAAAAAAAATTTAATTTGCTGAATCAAAGAACAAAGAAACAAATTAGACATTGCATGAAACGAATGGCAGGTCTGATGGTCTTACACCTAATGTACAGATGCATTTTGACTTTGGACTGATGAATTTGTCTTACTGTATTTAGAAAGATAAACTTAAGCTTTTAATATGATCACTGCATACAATATTTTCCCTAATGTGTGTCAGCAAAATGATTGCAATAAGATCTTGTACTGACCATCCATAACCATCAGTTTTTGCACAATATATTTATTTCATAGGACTGTTCTGACTGTAGATGAGAGTGTGATGGTATAATTGTGATATTTGATGTTCACCAGGGGAAATCTGAAGAATCATTTGGTGCTGTTGAGTAAAACAGCAGACAGCATTTGCGATGGAGATTTAGTGGACAAACAGATCCGCTCCAGACAGACATGGTCTCTGCTTCCCACACAGGTAACGTACTTCCCTGCCATTATCTTCTCATCAGTGTTGACCAACAAATCCTCAGTCAACAGCTTTGATTGCTGCAGCAGCATCGAGATAATCAGGCCCTGAAGTGCCTATTTTCAAAATGACATTACCGAGGCAGAAACGATGAAACAGAAATTTCTGCCGCAGCACTGATTTGTAATGTATTACAAAATCCGTTCACACAGGTCAAGTGTTTTCACAACAAACCAAGCTTTTCTTTTAATAAATCTGTGCATATGTTTTACCCCAGGCGATTTATGCGAGCGTGTTGCCAGGGGAGCTGATGCGGGGTTATATGAGTCAGTTTCCGACCTTTCCCAGCTGGTTGGGCAAGTTCTCATCAGCTGGCAAACACAGCCGCATCATACAGGAGCTGGCTTCACACATGAGCCTAAAGTGAGAAAACACAAACACTTTTCTTCTTACACTTTCTTCCCTCTTGTCTGAAGTATGAACTTTTTAAACCACGTTCATGCTTCCCTTACATCTTGCCTCTCTCTCATCCTGCAGAACGTTAAGTAGTAAGGAAGCCTTAAATCTGGATTACCTGCCGTATTTGCGCTCAGCAATATTAGAGCCTCTTCAGTCGCAAGGTTCAGAGGGAGCCAGTGAGAGCGTGAAGCTCATGGATGATTACAACATCATCAAAGAGGATGTTGATAACATGATGGAGATCAGCACGTGGGGCGGACAGCCGGATCCTTACTCTAGACTAGACTCCAAGGTGTGTGTGTGTGTGTGTTTGATTTTTTTTTTTTGAGCATATTGTAGAGTTGTCCTCCAGGACTAGAAACCGGTGGTCCAGTTGACAGTTCATTGCTTTGACAGATGCCTGCTCAGGCTGAGTTAATTGTTTTAACTGTAAAACATCTGGAGGTGCTGTATGCCACATTTTTTCCCCATCAGCTCAGTTCTTTTTTTCCTTTCTCCAGGTAAAAGCTGCATTTACGAGAGCCTACAATAAGGAATCCCATCTTACACCATACTCCTTACAAGTGGTGAAGAAAAGCCGTAAAGGTGCCGTTGACCCTGAGCTTACAGGAGAGCTTGAGAGTGAATCTCAGTTGCAGGAAGAGGAAGAAGATGATGGGGTTACAGCAGATGCAATGATCAAGGTAGATATCAAAATAACAGTTCATTGTCTCTTTTTGACTTTCCATCAGTTTTCCAATCATGATGACCTCAATGCCATATAATTTGGAAAACACTTAATGGGTTAGTTCAGCCAAAAATAAAAATTGTCAATCTAAACCTGTATACGTTTCTTTCTTACGTTGAACAGAAAAGATATTTTGAAAAATGCTGGTAATCAAACAGTTGATGGTCCCCGTAGTATTACTTTTCAATACTGTGGAAGTCAGTGGTGACCAACAACTTTTTGGTTCTTTGAAATTCTTCGAAACATCTTTCTTTGTGTTGAACATATAAAGAAACGTGTTTGTAAAGACATGAGGGGAAGTAAATGCGGAACTATTTTCATATATTATATATATATATATCATATTTCATATATTAGGTGAACTATTACTTTAATCTTTCATCAATTAGGCTGTGTGTCCACCAAAGCATTTTGTTCTGCTAGCGTATTTTTCCAGTTGTTCTCAATGGAAGCGCCACTTTTTTTAAAACATCAGGAGCTCTCTGAGCATCTTTTTATGTGCTGAGTGTTCAATGTTTTTTACTCTGTGCCGGGAGTTCAAAAATGTTTGACTTTCGGTTAAATGATGCACTCATCACGGTCACTGGGGCGGGACTACCGACTGTTCTACAGTTGAATAACAATGGAGAATTGAATATTGCATGTCTCCAAATATTTATTTCTTTACTTGATCCATTTGCCGAGCTATTTCATAATATTCTGAAATGTAATGTTTGGAGAAACATTTAATTTCATGCGATGCGATTTGCCATTACTTCAGTGGATATTGTGTATCATAGCAACCACTGCGTATCACCAGAAAAAACCCAGCTGCACTCTCAAGCGCTCACAGCTAAGCGTTTTCAGCAGAGTGCTTGGCATAAAAACACTTTGGTGGACACGCGGCCTTAGGCCTTCATGTTGTTCCAAATGCTTGAGGCTTTTGTTCAACTTTGAAATGCAAATGAAGATATTTTTAATGAAACCTGTGAGTTCTGTAACTCCATCAAAAGTCCATATGCATGTCCAGCTTTTAGAATTTTGGGTGAACTATAACTTTTAATCCCTTATAGATCACAAAGTTTTACCGAATTTAAACACTCGTCATTTTAGGTTGAAGGTATTTGTGATAAGCAAGCTTGTTTATTGAATGTTTTATATTTGGTTTTATCGCCAAAAAGTCCCTTCAGCTACATTTTACTATGTCTGCATATTCCACCAGGTCCTACATACAGGCAAAATATCACAGCAAATCACAATGCTACAGCACTATTTACCTGATTCCTGTTTTGTTTTTTTCTTATAGCAGAAGAAAGCTAAACCAGCAAAAGACGTCAAGCAAGAGAAACCAGGGGCTTCTGGGAAGGGGAAAGGCAGGGGTAAAGGAAAGGCCACAAAGTGAGATAAACATAGGAGGGAACCAGACAGAAAACCCTCCTCGCTCTCTCTCCGCTGAATGACATCAGCTCTATAAACAGAACTTTTTTTGTCTGCGAGTTATACTTGTGCACTTCCTGAAAGCCATCACTCAACTTAAGCTGCTTTCAGCAGAGCGGACACTGCAGGGACCAGGAGCTGGGGGTGGACCACACATTTTCACAGAAGTTATTATATAGTTCACAATTCATCAAGCATGTACACATGCATCATACTGTTAACACACAGCGCTGAAGCTATATTCATCATAAAGGTAAACCGAATTAAGGGCACTTAATGTCACTGTACTCGTGTAACCCTCATGACAAAGTACACAAGCATTTTAACATACTAGCTTCAGCTTCTCACATTTAAACACGCATACACCCTCTTCCACACGGATACCAACTGTACTTGCTGTATGTCCGCTAGCGACTGCACAGCGTGTAAATATGCGTCTGCCATATTAGCCTTTGTTACGTTAAAATACTTGCAGATTAATCTATATATAAATAATCCTTTCTTAGAGTTTTCTATAGCAGTACTTTTGGATTGATAGTGTCTGATATTAACCTGATGGTTATTCTGTAAATGGCTGAATGTGTTCGATTCAAAAATTAAAACAAGAATTATGTTGTAGAGATGTATTGAGTTTGATTGTTATAATTATCTCTGTCGCACATTCTGCTTGATGCAAATGAGAAGTGTTGATCAGATGGTAAAAACAGCTCAACTGTACTGTAATCGCTGTTTATGATTATACTGCATCGCTCCAGCTATATATACTCGGATCTAAAATTTCAATACTTCATTTGCAGTTTAACATGAAGACACAATTTAATACACAATTATTTACTCCAATAAAATAGTTTATTTTGTTTACAGATAAATGTACAGTAGAAAAAGACCTATGAGCTGATAAATGTTGGTTGTCGTTTTAAAGAAAGGTGAAGCGCTGGCAACATATACAGATAATAATTATATAGCTCTAATTGTTCATTATTGAGTTACAGTCAGACTATATTTCAATATATTAGTCTTAGGCTTAAAATAGTTTTTTGCATGATTTATGACAACCTAAATGTGTAAGTGAACCACACTTATGAATAACTACGCATAATGTGAGCTCTTAGCACTATGCCAGTTATGTTAAAAGGCTGAAGTAAGTAGACATTAAGGGTACAAATCTGTATTGTGAAGCAATACAGTACAAAAAAGCTGACATGTGTAAAAGAATCACAGTTTAGCAAAATGGTTCTCAACCGTTTCATGTCATGAGGATTTAACTTAATTGTGGATAATTTACCAAAACTGTATGTGTATGTCTATATATACAGGTCCTTCTAAAAAAATTAGCATATTGTGATAAAGTTCATTATTTCTGTAACGTACTGATAAACATTAGACTTTCATGTATTTTAGATTCATTACACACAACTGAAGTAGTTCAAGCCTTTTATTGTTTTAATATTGATGATTTTGGCATACAGC
>JAUMHQ010000044.1:1369485-1388951 GCA_032361165.1 Enteromius paludinosus | reverse complement strand
CACCTGTGCGCAATCAAGTGCACGCCAATTTCATTGGCCTTTTGTATAAAGCTCAAAGGCAATTGGTCTCTCTGGCGTGTTCCCATATGTAACGACGAAGTGATTCGACTGAAAGGTTAACAACTTTTACCCTAGAGAAAGCAATATTATGGCTAGAGGAATTTTAAATAATTTATTTTATTACAAACATACAGTTTTAGCAGCTGTTTGGACTCTCACCCATTCAGTGCAGAGGATCTATTGGTAAGCAAGTGATATGATACTGAATTTCTAATAAATGAAAATTCTCTGCAAGCAATGCTTAAAACCTGAGGTGCATGTTAAAAAATGAGTAGCTGTCATAGCAATTGTAAATAAATCTGTTCTTACATGAGGATTGGTTTCTCTTCCCCATACTGGACTCTAAATCACAGGTTCGCGTTGACTTAACTGGGGTCACAGAAAGAACAAACAGAAACACAAGCTGTTATTAGAATTAAAGTAGGGTCAAAAAGCTACCAGGACTTCACACAGAGAACAGGCCAAAGTGAAACAGAACCCATGAATCAAACACAGTGTGAATGAGTGCAAATAAACAGAAGTGGCAAGAGTTTCACTAACTGCACTCTCTGTTGAAGTTGAGGTCCCGGCGTTCAGAATAGAAAACTTTCCCTGGGGGCAGAACTGGTTTTGGCTCTGGTAGACACGGAGGCAGTGGAGGGGGAAGGAGACCCAGAGGGGTTAAGGGTCTCTGAGAGATTGTGGACATTTTGGGGGTTGTTTGTGTTCCAGATGGTGAGCCCTTTCTGTGAAAAGAGATCTCCACTTGTTGGCCCGTGAGCAGGATCTCCCCCGCTTTCTGTTTAAGGATAAAACAGGTAATTATAACCATTTGACATTATATTTGAAAGGCATCCTTTATCATTTAATCGGTCTGTACTTCTAACAACCCACGTTTTAACTTAATTTATATATTTGTTTTTTTACAAAAAACTATTATAATATAACATTATAATTATAATAGTGTCATATTTATCTTCATCATTATTTAGTGTGAAATAACACCAGATGATGTTTGTGTCTTTCAGAATTTCTGCATGTTAAGATAAATTGTTCCAATCCTAAACAACCATATGCTAACACAGTTCAATTTTTCACTTCAAAGCTTATGGCAAGCATTGATTTTCATGCTAAATAGCTCTTGCTACAACATCAGTACTGAAAATATTGATGCTTCAGAAATGACTAGCCCAACCCCAGATGCTTATCCCTCTACTTTACCACAAAGCAAGCAAGCATTTTTCAGAAATGTGCCTAATATACATTGTAGATCATGATCATTTTGACCTTGGCAAAACTTGTAGAAAAATGTAATAAAAGATGCTATAATACACAGGACAGGAGTGTATTTTCACAGTGTGTACACCAGTCAGAGAGTCTCATCAAATGAAAAGTCATTGCATTATTTAATGCTTCACATCTGAGGTCTCTAAAACCCCAAACATAATTAATTCAAAACTTTTCATCGAGGACATTTGAAGTGTGTTATGAAGCAAGTTGAAATTCTCTTTATAATAAGATCTCATTAGAAAAGTCTTAACTAAATGCTTCAGTGTTGTTGTTTTTTTCAGGTTACCAAAATGCCACTGGAGTCCCAAACAGAGATGAGGGTTGGACTAATGGCATATGTACACAAATACAAACACAAATCTAGGGACAATGTAATTAATCATGCACTACCATTCTGCCTAAAACAAACACTACAATGGAAACAGCCTTCCCACGCACACAGAACAGAAACAACAACAGGATTATTAATTGCTTTAGCATCATTTACTCTGATGCCACAGTAAAGAAGCAATAAATTGATTAAAACTATACTGTTTAAATTTACATGCACAAGGAAAGTAAAGAGATGTAAAAAAAGAAAGATCTGTATGGAACTCACAGAAATGATGCCATCTCCAATGTGAATTTCTCCATCCTGATCCACTTTAAATGCACTGGACTCTAAAACGGCAAATATCAATTTAATGTTTACATTTAACATTCTTAAACTGAATGGGTAAGAAATATCTTACTGGGGAATCCTACCTTTGTCCAGGTTATTCAGAGATTTGGAGATATTGACACCCAAACCATTTTTGTTGTTACTGAATCTGACACTGAAATCTTTTTCCTTTTTCTCTAAATCCTGCAGAAGGATAATTCTTTGTTTACTATTGGCAATGTAAAACAAGGCATTTATGAAAACAATATTCTCATTTTAAGATTAAGGAATGAAAGTGTGATTACATTTCAAATTTTACGACACATTCTCTCTTTCTATTACATTGACACTACACTTACACTTACTTTACCACAAACTCATTGTGAATATCAATCAATGTTTGAAATAATACAATATAATTTCAGCCTAATAAATGTTAAATATAGAGTTTGAGACATAACCTTCATGTCTTAAACCTGTATAATAATTAAAAAGATAATTTTAAAGAGACAGTGCACCCAAAACTGTTTGGTTATCAACAAAATATCTTAATATACGTAATATATTTTGTGTTGAGCAGAAGAAATTCTTCAGGTTTACAATGTCATGACTCATAAGGATAAGTAAATGATGATCGAATCTTTATTTTCGGGTGGGCTATATATAAAAAATGACAAACACACACACTCACACACGTTGGTTTTTGTGATTTATGGGGACTCTCCATATGCGTAGTGGTTTTTATACTGTAGGTGGTATTGCCCGACACTGAGCCTACACCTAAACTTACCCCTTACAGGAAACTGTGTGCAGTTTTTGATTTTCAAAAAAACACCATTTAGCATGTTTTTTAAGCCTTTTGAATTACGGGGACACTGAAAATGTACTCATAAAACCCCTTCATATTGTAATACCTATGTCATACCCATGTCATTATACAAATTTGTGTCCTCATAAACCACATAAACCTGCACACACACAAAAATAGTTAAATATTAAAAAAATAATGTGGTGAAGGAGGAACTGACTGCAATTTACTGAATTTGTTTTGTTAAATAGAAGAATAAATGTCAAACATGTAAAAAAAATGCATGAATGTAAGAAATTGTTTTCTAAAAGTAGCTGTCCTATTTATATCACAGTTTACATACATACGTCAATACACACACACACAGACACACGCGCATATTCAGAAGCATTTTGCACCTGTTTCTTTTGAGTGTGCTGTTGCTGGGCAATGGAAGGAGAGGGGTCACCATCAGTGGTTTCCCTGGCAATGATAAGTCTCACACGGGAACCAGCGAGATGGAGCTCACGTGCCACTTCTTCACTGCCCATGGTGGACACGTCCACATCTCCAATTCTGAGGAGAAGATCACCACTTCGCAATCTCCCATCCTGTGTGCACAAACACACATCCACAATGTCAAGGCATTTTCCACTCTTTTTAATTTGAATTAGTTTGTTAAATAATGCTGTCTGTGAATCCACAATGATTCTCTCATGCCTTTCCAGCTACACCATTAGGTAGGATGGTTTTAACCATGGTGCCAGTACTCCTCCCTCCAATGATGCCAAAGCCTAGACCCGGTCCGTCATTCTGCAAATCTATATGATGAATTTGTCGAGGCTGTGGAATCAAATTAAATGAGTGGAAGTTAATATTTTTTCAGGGTAAGCTTCTTTTTTAAAAGTTATTTTATATAATTACAAATGACTGTCGTTAAAATCTCAAATAATAAAACATTCAAAGCAAAAAAAAAAAAAAAAGTAATTTTATATATAAACAAAAAAAACATTTGAATCCTATTTTTGTTTTCAAACAAACTAAACTAATTAATGCATCCTTATTTAGCAGATTGCATTAATTCAAAAAGTGCTAACAGAAGTAAACTCGTTTTTATTTCCACATTACCAGCAGACCATCTGCTTTCCCTTACTCTGCTTTCACAACAAACAACAAACCTCACATAAAAAGCTAATGTATAACATTTAAAATGTTAGATGTGCTGCACTTGTGGTAATGTAATCAAATTACTGTGGATCAATAACAGATATAAGCTGCATGGTAAAATGGGCCAGCTATACTGCATTACAGTATACAATATGAGGCAAAGTATGAGGCAGCTCTAAGACACTTCAGGGGCACATTTAAAATCTCTTAAGGCCATTTTACACATTATGTTAAGTATATTTGGGAAACTTTAAGAGACATAATAAATACAGAAACCAAGGTTTTTAAGTAGACTTACATTAAATTGACGATTAAGGCCAGAGAGATTTTTGGGAAGAGTGTGGCTCATCTGTGGGGGGCTGAATGATGGGGTTGGTTCTCTGGCTATAATTAGGGTTACCACAGAAGCAGCTTCCTGAAGAACCTGGACAGCATGTTCCTGTGTTACAGAGGATTCAAACAGCTTTCCATTCACTGCCAGAATCTGATCACCCTCACGTAGACGTCCATCACTAAGACAGAAGAATAGGGTAATGAATGGTTTCAAATACATCTATGCCCCTGTCCAGAATAATGCACTTCTCATAAATTACGTTTACGTTTTGTACTCTGTGCTTGCATCAGTGTCAGTTTATACCTGTATACTACAGAATCCAGCTCAATCTTCTGTATGAAGATACCATGACCTCCATTGCTTTTAGTTTTCAGACCAATGATGCTGATGCCTAAAGGACTCTCACCCTTTTCCAGGTCAAAACTAAGCATAGTCCGACCCTGAAAGACCAATAAATAAAAAATGGATTCAAAATGTAGGTTTTAGAAGATGTAGTGTTGGAATTATAGCATTTTTTAAAGTTTGACACATAGCTCAGTTAGTTTAAAGGTGTAAGTTATGGTGTTACCTGGGCCATGGACTGCAGCAGTGAAATGTCCTCTGTGATAAAAGGGGCAAAAGTCACATGATTGAAGTAACGACATCGGTCATTGCGCCGCTGGGCTGAGAGGTAGGAGTCTCTGTACCTCAGGTTGCATGTAGGGTGGGACGTGCTTACACCATGTGCATCATCACTCATAGACTGAGAAGGAGGCGTTCTGGGGGAAACCTTTAAAACACACAGTTAGAGTTGCACTAGCTATTTCTAAGGCCTTTTTGGGATCGGTATATTAAGACAAGATTTATAATATGGATAATATGCATCTAATGAACCTTAGGCACTTTAGTTTGTTTTCACTAGCGCAAACCATTAAAATGGAAACTGATCTCAAGTTATACAAAAGACATTTATAGTTTTACAAAAGATTTCTGTTTCAAATAAATACAGTTTTTTTTACTTTCTAACCATCAAGGATTCACATTATTAAGCTGCACAACTGTATTCAGAATTTTTGAGCACCAAGTCAACATAATGATCTAAGATATATCTATGATAAAGACTTCAGTAATGGCTACTGACAAATGAAGCCCTGTTGATTTCGTATTTTCATAAGCAAAAATAACATATTGTAAATATATACAAAGACAAACAACTGATAGGAGAAGGGTACAAAGAAAGTAAAGTGTTTAGATTTGTTTCATGCTGCAGAGCTGCTAACAGCTGAGTTATTCACATAATGGTCTCCCCCAAAAATAAAAACAAGTGTAAATGTGAAAATTGCAATAAAAGTCTAAATGATTGAAGTCTGTCGGGCAAAGCATTAGCTCATTGTTATAATTCAGTCAGTCTGCCAAACAACAGTTTATTCTAACTTGGTCAAAAGCTTGAGTGTATATTTAGTTGAAACAAGGGGTTATATTTCAGCGTTTCAAGTTTATTGTTGCATTGCACAAATATTTAGTAAGGGGCAAGCCAGGGCCGGCTCTAAAATTGATTGAAAATTGAATTGAAAATATTGTGCTTTTTAGCTGTTTTACTCAGTTACTGTATTTAAGCTTTAACTGACTTCAGAGTGTTAGTGCAGCAGACTTAACTGCAAAAAGAGTATGTGAGTAACTTTCTATGTTTCTGTCATGTTCAACATAGTAAACGATCTTAATTCAAATCAAATTTTTTTTTCAAAGGTCAGGATCAGGTAAAAGAAAATAATTAGCTCATTTTAAAAGTCCAAATGGAAAGTCAAAGGAAAGTCCTCACCATTACAGAAACGTGTGTGTGACTTGTTGACCCCGGCCTCTCTCTCTGTTCAGCACAGATTAAGTGGACAGCTCAGGTAAGTAGCTTATACAACCTCAGTTTGGTCCAGGCTGCTGTTTTCAGAGAATCGTCTCTTTAAATACATCACACTCATGATACGCATAAGCACTTACCAAGGATGTGGTACACAATCAGACCTCTTCCTACAAATAATATTCAATCTATATTAGGATTTAGAATGCTGAATACATTGTGCATTGTGTTAAAAAGGTATTTAATCTTGTAGCTTCAAATACAATTTATGAACCTAATTTAACCATTTAATCCAATGCATTAAAATAATATTCATGCTGACATTTTATTTCTATTGAATACATTACTAGCTCTTGAGGATATGGAGAGATTTCCAGAACGGGATCCTAAATAATGAATTGTCTGACAAACAAAGAGTCTAAAGCTGTTTGACTAAAGATGACAAAAACAAGTGAGGTCTATCATGGCTGACCATATGCCTCAACAGCAGGCAAACAGCACAACTGGCAATTCTGTTTTTATTCCTGCACATTAAAAACTGTAATTAAAATAAGTGCTTGAAGTATAACCATTGTAATCAACTATTTTTCGCTATATGTAAATGTCTCGTTACATTTGCTCCCCCCAAAAAAACAAGCCTATTAAATCATAGAATGCAGACAGGAAGCGATAAGCTTGATTAAAGAGTGACTCATTTAAACAACTTATGCTTATGATTATCCTTGGCAAGTGGCCTGACCAACGCACAATGAGCACCAGGATTATCTGATATGTAGTGTTGCTGAAGTAGCTATATCTCATGACATATTAGTGAGCCCATAAGCATGCAGTTTTTCATGACAAACAGCCAGTTTAGTGCTTCATTTATTGGAGTCGATCATCTGGCCTCTGCTGCCCCTCTCATTTCGGCCTACTAGGAGATTCTAACACAATCAATTGTGGTTGTACCAAATAAATTTGAATGTAACATCTACTGTGCCTATTTTTATGGTAATATATGAGGAGCTAAATTGCCTGAGCTGCTCGTTTTGAAAAAAGTCTGGGATAACACAGGCCATTTTCAAGAGATCATTTCCCATCATTACTCTGCACCATAACACACAGATCTAACATAACACACACACATAGTTCATACTGTGAACCCAGACCACCTTTGAGACTCTTTAACCTAGTATCCTTGAATAACCTCTCACACCTCCCACTCATATCTGCTGGGCTTTTCTGACCTCTTTATGCTCTGGAAATGTAGTCCCCCGTGTCATTGTGGTTTTAAACTAAGCACAGTAAAAGTCAAATGTCAAATACAAGCTCAACGTGAAGTTCAGTGCGTTCAACTACTTTTACTGAAATATTCAGGGGAATATCCAATACAAGACTCTACAGTCTACAGCATTTATGACTTAATGATCATTACCACAAAAAAATTGACAACTTTTTTCTTTGAATCTCATCTTTGAATGTCTTTACAGTAGCTCTTTCTATTTCTATGGCATTGCTGTCAAAGTGTAATTAGCTAGTGAAATTGATTTACTTATTGTAGATTTAACAAAACTTATTACTGTATGTGCATTGTGATTTTAAGCCGATGTCATAACAAATGTCACGAGACCAGGAAGATTTAAAAAAGAGTGTTTTTTAAGGTCTTTAAGGTCTGTGGAAATACAAACCAGAAAGCAGAAGACAAAAGCTTTATATAATGTTATAAGGTAATAACTAAAGTATCATTCTTTATTATAAGGTAATAATTAAAATAGCATTCTTTGAACAAAAAAATTCTGCTGGAGAAACGAAGAAATTTACACCGCTTTTCATTTCACACAAAAATCATGTAAATTGTTTATGTCTTGAGGCTCTACTACCGAAACAGCGAGCATATTAAAGTTATTGGACTGGCCCTTTTCACTTTTATTTTAAATGCATCACTTAAAATGTTTTTTTTTTTGGATGCAAAAAAAGGAACAATATTAATCCAAACATGTTGTCACCATGGGTGTGATCTGAAATATTCCTTTAAGAAATGCTTGAATCGTGTTTTATTTCTAACTAATAATAGACCCTGAGCCAGATATGATGTAAGAGCTGAATCAAAGCACTGTTCACATCAGGGAATATCTGAAATGATGCTCCCTGGGTGCATAAATGCCTTATGAAATGTACTTTCATGTAAATCTCTGTTTCAGGTATAGCGGTGGAGTTGGATATCGGCATAAAATACACTTTTGTTGAATGCACTCATGCATTTCATATCCGTTATGATGTTAATGACAGAATCATGCTGTATAATGTATATAACTACTGTACTATCAGCCAACTATTTTGTAATTTACATATATGATAATGAGGCATCTGTTTTCCAATTTTAATTTAATGCGTTAATTTAAAAAAAGAAAAACTCTTTATGATAACTCTTTTAGTGTTAGTGTATTTATTTACTTTTTTTGTGATGCACTGTGTTGATCTCTGACCTGTTGTAGATCATGCTGTTGTCCAGTCTCTTGCATGTTGAGTATCTGGTGAAACAGGGGACTCTGTAAGACACTCTTGAGCAGACTGAGTTTTTCCTCAGCAGGCAATTCACCCCTTTTCTTCAGCCTCTGCTGCAGCCGCTCCACTGCCAGCAAAGCACGCTGTGTGTCTACACATACACATAAAGATATTAATAAAATGGGCAAATGCCGTGGCATCGTCTCATAACCCACATGAGAGTGTGTACAACAAGCTAAATGTAATATTCATACATATAGGCACGTTAGCGCGCAAATATTTTATATCATAAGTTTAGACAGAAGACGGACTGAGATAAATATGGCTTAAAATAATAGTGTGGCATAATTTCATACATACCCATCATTTTCAACTCTTTGAGTACTGTATTACCACCACTCTCTTTTGGACATCTGCAACAACACAAGCAAATCCAGGACCATCAGACATAATGACAATCAACCTCTTGGACACCTTCAAGACACAAAACAACAAAAAAACAAACACATTTGTCCCTTTCACATCCTACTCAAACGGGATTTGCGTGGATTGCAGCATCTTAATCACTAACTGGCATGGACACCTGACAGTTCTTACCTGTGACAGCAACGGTGACGTTTGGCATGAAGTGAGAGTGACGCAATTTGGCAGCGCTCGCTGTCTATCTCTGTAACAATGACAGGCTTTATGAATAGCGGTGACGGTTCATTTTTCATATCGCGCTGATCGCTCTGATAACGCCTGCTGTAATCTGTTTTTCATGCTGAAGTAATCTGGGTTGGAGTCTCGCACCTCTACGGGAGGTTCTCGCGACCTGCACGCGCTCATCGTACACTGCGCGAGCGCTCGTGTTTGCGCCGCTCTGCTGCGGTAATGCGCTTACCGGGGAGGCTTAGCAGCTGTAAACGGACTTAAACTGTGAACGACGGTAATTACCCGGGACAGATGTCCTTACAACCTACCTGATAGGGCTGTAAGTGCCTGGCGGTGGCCGGTTTAAAGGGAAAACAAAGCATTTTATTTGTTTAAAGAGAAATTATCAAGTAAAGCCTGCACCAATATGTTTATTATATTGATGATTGCATATCGGGGTGCGAATTACGGGACTATAAGAGACCAAAGGAGGTTAAAAAAGTTATTTTACAAGTTAGTGAGCTAAAAAAAATTAATTGGGAGTAACCATAGTAACAGATGCTCGATCGCTCTCTGCGTTGGATGGTTCATAGAAAAGCTACACTGCCATTATTTAGGCTATCAAGTTTTTAGGCAATAGATATATCACATAAAAATGTTAATAAAAAAAAAATAAAACAGTTGTGGGCCACTACTTGAACCTGATGAGGGACAAAACAGATTAGATGATTAATATTTGTTTTCCATTAGGCTATATATGCTATAATTTTACAAATGCAGCTCATAAATGCATAACTGCGATTTTAAAACATGTTATCCATTATTAACAGAGCATTATGGCGCGGACAACAATAGCAGTTTACTAAAATAAATCCGATCGCTAAAAATAGGTACAATCAGCACATTATGGTTCAGGTGTAACTGACAGCTGCGATGCCGTGTCTCGGATGTTTTATCGCTTGTCTATCAGTCTCCATTCGTTACAGTAAAGATCAATAAACGCCAGATCCTCAGCCCATATTTACCTTCAGATCAACAGGTTTCCCCCGCAGCTCATGACGCTTCATCGGATGATTAAAAGCCGGGGGTCAATTTTAAACATTTTGAAATGTCGAAAGTCGTATTAGAGACAGCCAACATTATTTAGACTGCCTAGGCTTTGCGTGAGAGTGATAACTGGCTGTCACCGCGCATGTCCGCGATGCGCCTTTGATGCTCATGAGTTTAATGTATATGGATGTTCAGGCCTCTCCCCCCTGGTTTAATGAAACAACAGAGACATCAGCTCTTATTACTGTTGCTCACGAGAGGCATTTAGATTAGTGTCTGTCCACAAATTATAATTTGCCAATGCAATATTTTCTATTATGCAATATTTCCGCTATTATGAAAGTAAAATCTTTGGAAGCTTACGTCAATTTAAATAACATAAAAAAACTGCAGGGCAATTCCATAAAAACCGTTTCCGTGTCTCTAGAGGTTTTATCCAACATATCTGTAAATGAACATTTTAACAATGTAAATTCATTCTATTCTCATTCATTTGTTATTATGCAGCAATTTGTAATCGAGTTATTTTTCTCACGTGTTTACATGTAGGCTAATTTTGCAACAGAAATGGCTAGATAAATTGTGAATTTATTAAAAAGGAAAAACTCTACATATTTGCTACATTGAATTAATGCACTAAACTATTCAGGCCCTGATGGCACTTGAGGTTTAGGCACTTCCTTTTTTTTCTGGATCATCATTTCCCTCAGATGTTCTAGATACATTTTGGGAATAGAATTAGGTCTGCGTTTTGGACAATTATGTTGATCCAGCAACATGCCTTATTTTGCCAAACGGCGACCATTGCTTAATATGGATCAGAGGTCTCCAACCCTCCTCCTGGGGAATCACTGTCCTGCAAAGTTTATTTCCAGCCTGCTTCAGCACACCTGCCTGTGTATTTTCAAGCAATCTTGAAGAACTTGATTGGCTGCGTCAGGTGTATTTGATTAGGGTTGTAGCTAGACTCTGTAGGACAGTGGGTCCCCAGAAACAGGGTAGAAGACCTATAGGTAAGTGTATGTTAGAGGTATTTATTATTGTCTTATTTCAACATACAAGCTGTATAACTGGGCTATTTATCACCACTTCCTACCATAGCTCTTGATAAATAAAATAAAATGATGTGGGGTAAATAATAATAATAGCCTAATAAATAAATAAATAATCTGATTGTGATTGGATCACATCTCAACCCTTTTATTACGTGTCTGTACAACTGATAATCAAAAACTGGAGATGTGCGGAGCTATGGTTATGTTTCTTCTAATCTTTCAAATACAATGTAGCTAAAATCTTGATTACATCGGTTGGCATTGCAATTTAGTACGCAAAAAAACATGCTATTAAGGTTTTCAAAGCTGAAATAAATGTAAAAATGGAAAAGTCACACAGTGCACCCCTTTCTCTGAATGACCCCGCGGGTGACAGAAGGTCGACCCTTCACTGCTGTGCGCGCTGTCGTCCACCAGAGCGTGCTCAAGTTCTCCCAGCTCCAGATTCACCGCCCCTCTCTTATCCTCCCTTTCTTTCCCTTTCCCTCCCACCCTCCATCCTTGAATCAAGCATCACTTTGCTTCCAAATTGGCTTGTCATTTTCTCTCGGCGCTCGTTCCCTAGCTGTCGGTTCGCACGGACGATCTAGCGATGGACTGGCGCTGATCTCGCGGACTGTGCCATCGCTGGTGCCACTCTGCGCATTTTCCTCTCATTCCAGAAAAAGAGAAAAAAAAACACTGATCGGGATACAACACAGGGCTCTGATCCCCCGTGTCCACCATAGGTCTGGGTTTGGGGGACGAAAGGATACTCGATAGATCCTGTTCCTCACCGTGCTTCTCCTGGAGGCTTCGAGCCTCGTAAAGGCGCATCTGGGAACGGAAGCTCAAAACATCATCTTCGTGTTTTATTCACACACGGACACACTGTCACGGGAATTAAGGAGCATTCTGAGATCACACAGCCCGATGCTGTTGAACACATCCGGAGCTGACTGTTCTTCCAGTGCTTTATAAGATGCGGTGAGTCAATGCTTTTAAACGAGGTGACGTTATTTCTTAAGGGCCAATAAATCAATAACCGATGGACGTTTGAATGGCAGTGGCAGCGAGATGCTGTTAGTGTAGCTACACTGCTCAAACTCTCCGTATCCTACAGCTGAATTATGTCGTGTGTGTGTGTATGTGTGTGAGGGGCTTTGGACACAGGATGCTTTTTGCCGTGTGTCGTGCGTGGTGTTTTAATGGGCGTCGGTGCGTGCGCGCGTGTGTTTAAGTGTCCAAGTCGCTGCCTTCGGCTCTTGACGTAACGAAACGAAAGCTTTAATTTGTTTATCGCATGCAGGATGGAGGCAGCGTGTCGCGAAAAACGTTTTATCGATGGCCTGTATTCACAGCATCCCTTCAGCCTTTATATAAGGAGAAGATTGTGTATAAATGCATGTGTGTGGTTGTGTATAAACAGCAGATGCGTTGGTATGAGAGAATAGAGAAGAAAAAGTGCAGAGCATCTTCAAAATAAACAGCACTGGAAACATCAACAGCGATTCATGCAACTAAACACCGTCAGATCAGTACAGAGATCATATGACCTTGATTCATTGAGTAATAAAGACACATCTGCTATTCAAGTCACCCTGGTGTCATGAAAATTGCAGTGCATGCTGGATCATCATGTATACCATATAACCAGTCATACGGGATTGTTTGTCATTTGTCAATAATGACTGCATAAATAATAACTTATAGATGTTAAGTGATTGTTTACCTCATGAGAATGACCCATTTTTGGGAGGGAAAGATCAGTCCCTGTGTTCCACTGATTGCTGCTGATGCAAATAGAAATAGACAGAAGAACTAACAAATTACTTTACAGGCATATTCACCCAGGCCGGATCAAAATCAGAGGCCTTTGATAAAAATTCATCATTTTTGCGTCTGTTTTGGTGTGGACTGCGCATATTTTGTACGCTTTGTGTATCATTGCTCTGTGATATAAAAATAGAGATTTAATCCCAGGCTCGGCCGTCTGCAGTCAAACTCAGAACTTAAATTTAGAGTTATTATTAGGTCTTCTATTTTTCTATCAGAGGATTTGTTATAGGCAGGCAGAAGTAAAAGTTGTTCACTTGAAATACATTTAGCAAAAAGAGACTTCTGTCATTATTTACTCACCTTCATGTCATTTGAAATACATATGATGTTCTTTCTTCGATGAAACGCCAAAGGAGTTGTTAGGCTGGATGACAGTCCCTGTTCTCTTTCATTTTATGGAAAAAAGATGCGATGAAAGTGAATGGTAACTGAAGCTGTCAGTCCCTTATATTGTGCACGACATCTCATTTTGTGTTGCTCAGGAGATAGAAAGTTAAACAGTTTTGAAACATCATAACAGTGAGTACGATGACAGAATTAGGATTTTTAAAGTAAAACAGTTCTTTAAGATGCATTTTGCTGAGTTATGTAAGGACAATTGCACTTTACTTTTCACTTGCAGTTTACTTGTTTTAGGACATTTGGTAGTGAATGACATTTAATGCAAGATAACAGGTCAGTTTAAAACACTTGGCTGATGCCAGTTAAGTTAAAGATAATTTTTTTTAAATTTATAGTTATGTGTTGGTGCTTGTGGTTTTCTTTGTCTAAATGAGAGAATTTTAGATTCTGTTTTCTGTCAAGATGCTCCCTGTGTTCTTTTGTTTTGTCAGTGGGTGGTGTGCTAAATTTCGTAGAGAGTTCACACGCAGGGTGGAGCTGTGTTTTTCAGATTGGGTTTTTTGGTTTGCTCTGCTTGCCTTGATGGGGGTGTTTTGTATTTCCAGTCTTAGTGTCTTCAAGCTGAAGCATGTAATTTCTGCACCACTAACATCACCACGTGTATAATGATATTTCAAACATTGCCCGTCCACCCTGCACTCTTAAAAATAAAGGTGCTTCACAATGCCATAGAAGAACCTTGTTTTGTCTAAATGGTTCCATAAAGAACCTTTAACATCTGAAAAAACTTACTTTAAAAGGGGTTTTGTGGTTCTTCGGATTATAAAAAGGTAAGAAAAAAAACAGAAATGGTTCTTCTATGGCATCGCTGCCCCTTTTTTTGAAGAGTGTTGATCAGCCAGACTCACGCAGTTGTGTTCTATATTGTATTTATGATGTTTGCTTAACATTCTTTTAAAGTTTTCATAACCTTCATATAACCAAGGACATTCTTAAAGGGATAGTCGACTCAAACATACACATCCTGTTATTATTCACTCACCCTCATGTCATTCTGATTGACTTTCTTTCTTGAGTAAACATTAATGAAGATATTTCAAGAAATATCTGTTTTTTTCTAGGTTTTTTTTTACAGGGATGCAAAAACACAAAGAACACATTATAAAATAACTACAAATTCAAAAAAAATAGACAGTTTGTAAGTAACATAACATGTCATATCATAACATGACGGGAACATTATGCCCAAGTACTTAAAACACATAAAGCAGTTTAGGGGTTATGTTTGTTGGTATATGTTTTGAATGTCACAGCATGGGTCAGTGTGTAATTTGCAACACTAGTTCATTATCAAACAGAGGCCGGTGGGACACATGCTCCGACAGATGCTTTCATCATCAAAGGGCGACAAGCACAGCATGCAGGATTGCCTCTCTCTTTGTATAATGGGTTTGATTGCATTAATATACAAACAGTGTTTTGTGACTGCATCCTGATGTCATATATCTGTGAAAGAAAGTCCATGTGTGCGTTGAAGTATAAACAAATAAAATCCAGTGTATCATACTTCTGTAGAACAATACATGATCAGATGTGTAGCAGCTGCTCAAAGCACATTGAGAGCATGTGTTTGCAACAGTATTCTTGCAAATGCTCCTCTTCTCATTCTTTGAATGTCCTTCAAACTAAAATAGTGATTCACATGAATAATACAACTTTTTCAGCTCTCTCTCTCTCTCTCTCCCTTTCTCTTACAAATTCATACATTTTTTTGCACACTGAGGGCAAGAACTGAGAGCTGCTGAGTGTGTACAGGCCATGTTTAAAAAGTAGGACGTGTGTGTGTGTTAGAATCTAATTGAATAAGGAGGTCACCAAACAATGACGATGGGATTTGGAATGGACTTCTGAAGGACTTTGATTATTTCAGTCCCACCAGTAAATTGAGAGCAATGATCCCATGTGTGCAAGTGTGTTTATGCTTTTATTTTCATCCATTTGCAAGGTTAAAAGGTTTTTAGTGGGCTTAAGTGAGGAGAGTATAATCGCGGTCAAGTGTCACAAGTATGTGCCGGAAAAAGTGGAAAAGTATGCGCCTGTTGTAGGGTTGGGCGATGTCGACCAATTTGGCATCATACAATGTCTAATGTGAAACATCGCGATGGACGATGACATCGGCAAATGAGCTCGCGGCCCCGTTTCTTCGCATGCACATCTGTTTTCCTCTCGCGGAAATCATTTACCGCGCTCGCCATCATCAATGGTGCGCTCGCGTATTAATGGCACAGATTTGCCGGCATAGATTAGGTGTGTTTTTCGCGAGCTGGTTGCTGCTGCTGCGGCGGGGCGGAGCATCACGATGCCGGCTCATCATCGTGGTGTCTATCGGCCATCGGCATCGTCTATCGACCCAACCCTAGTGTGTTGTAATGTTTTTAGTATTTTGGGTGGTTGAAAAATAACCAACATCATTAATTGACTATTAGGTTGTTGGAAATTTAATTTAAGTATTCTGGCTTTGGTTTTCTGGCATTATTGTCTTAATTGGTTCAGTTGAGAATTCTTTTAGTGCTTGTATACCTAAAAAAGGACTGTTTATACAGATTTAAATAGGCTTTATTGGTCTTTTTTAAAGGCATTTTGAATGCAAACTTATAATTATCATATATAGCACTACATATTGAATGTTAAACTAACAACCTACACATTGTAACATGAAAATAGCTGCATAGCCTTTTCAGTTGTACGTTGGGTATGTTTAAGTCACTAAAAAATAACTTTTAAAAATGCTTGATTTCTTTTCCGTTCAGCTACGCAAAGCTGTTTTTAAACACAAAAACACATCCTGTGTAAATGCTAAGAAATGCGTTTGATCAGTCTTGTGGGCCCATAATTATATGTTTTGTTTTTTAACTGGTCTTGTTCAGAAAATCCACAGACGAGTTGAAAATACGCAGTTTTGCACATGCCTGTGTTGTGTGTGATGTGTGCGATCTTCCACATATGTGCATGCTAACATGTTCAGAGCATGCTGTGTGTCACAGTGTGTGATGTCAAGTGCTTCAAGCAAAAGTACGAGCAAAAATAGTGATGGTGATGTCATCAAGCACAGCTTTCTCACTGTGATGCGTTTTAACGGCGTCCCACAATTGCATGAACACTAACAGCATGACAAGACAAACATTGAGATATTATTCCATGGCGTTATTCAAATCCTGCTGTGCAGAATATTTTCAAACACATTAGTAAATAAATATAAAAAAAAAAGAATTGCATCACGTGAATTGCCATTTGTGTGTATTTAAAAAATACTGTCCACTTTGCTCTAATTGTGACTTAATCAGACACCTATTCCAGCTAATAAGCAACTTATTAGTTTATCATCATCTGCTAAAGTTACAAGCGCTGGAGTCAGTATTGCTATATAGAGATGCAGTAGAGAGGCACACCTGTGGGATTGTTGTGGCCTAGATTTGCATGAATGGAAAATTTGCTTGTAAAATTTGCTCATTATCATCATGCTTCCTTTAATGCGTTGTCATTTTGCACAGTGAAACCGTTGTGAGAAATGACTCATGCTTTATGCCCTTGCCCACAGCTTAAGAGACCATAGATATGTCATTTTGCATGCAACTAACTGCAAAAACTAGAGATCGTTGTATAGATTTTAATGCAATTACATTTCAATATATATAAAATCAGTTCTCGCATCTGTGGGAATCGAACCCACAACCTTGAAAGCAAAAGATAAGTTAATGGTGCTATGAAACAAAACTAAAGAGCATTTTTACAACTGTTTTACATGCTGGTCTCCTTCCGAGTGTTAAATCCTTATGTCTGCCGGTCTCTAGACTACCCTTAGGTCTGCTGTAGTGACAGGTTCAGCGAGAGTAAAGCAGCCTCTGAGATGAAGAATCTCTGTGATTGATTGATCACTCTGAAGTTTGATTGCTCCATGCATCGATTGCTCCCGGCTGTGTTGGCACCGTTCATTGTGAAGTCAATGGCAGCGTTTTTTTTTTCTTGATCAGTAATGAATAGCACAGGAAACTTCAACCTCCAGTTGTTTCCTATTTCAGCTTTTGGACAATGTGTGCTATTTCAGAAGTGAAAAAATAGCTCCAAGTGTTTAGCTTAGCAACGGGTGCGTTTTGTCCAAAGTGCTCTTGATTGGTTGGGGTATATTTTTTCTAAACATTTATTGTTCATTCACCACAAAACAATTTACAGCAGGCATCTGCTCCCTTTGGGGACCAAACTTGAAAATCTTTTTCTTTCTTTCTTTCTTTCTTTCTTTCTTTCTTTCTTTCTTTCTTTCTTTCTTTCTTTCTTTCTTTCTTTCTTTCTGTTTAGATTTATGTATTTGAATTGCTCATGAAAGATTAATCCAGGATTATTCCGGTTTTACTTAACTCCTCATATTTTAACCATATTCATACTTTTTAATGGAATAAATGTCATTTTATTTCCAAATAGGTAATACATATATGTCTTTTTGTAAAGCCTATAAATATGATTTCTGTAAGTATTCGTATGGGTTTGACTGACAAATATGAATCATAATTGCGGGTACATTTGGTGCCCGAAGTCTGTGACTGTCAAACTCTGTTACCAAGGTAGAGTAAAAATGCTGACGATAGTGTAATAGTTTTATTTATTTTTTCCAAAAACTCCACTTGTTGGCATAAATGCTAAGAACACATGACACTAATGAAAACTCTAAATAGCTCAATGTGAGATCAATAATAAATTCTGTTTACCTTTTGATATTGTGGTAACAGAGTCGACATTCTACAAAATATCTCTTGGTGTAAGATGTTTTTGACTGACTAATTCGAAATCAGGATTTTTAGCTATTTAAGACACTTTTAAAATAGATTCTTATATTATTATGGACTGTAACTTTTTGAAATTCAATACAAATAGTAAAGAATAATAATAAATAAAATAAAAAATATATATATAATCATTTGAAAAAAGTACCAAATGTACCCACCAAATTTATATATATATATATAATATAATTAATGCTACTGTCATGCTGTGAAGCAAGGAAGCACAATGGCAGATAGAGTTCACAAAACTACAGACTTTAATAATCCAATAGGCAGACATCATGCAGGGTATTCACACGTAAAATAACCTTGAGACCGGAACACCACAAACTGAACTAAACACAACTTAAATAAGGCAGACAATGACACTAATTAAACAAGACACACCTAAACACAATGACACAATTAACAGACACTAGAGCAGACTGAGAACATGGGGAATGAAAACAAAAACAGTCCAGGGCGTTACAGCTATATAATAATAGATAATGGAAGTACAGTTCTTTTCCATTCAAATAAAGTAATCTGGGAGCAGTGTGACCTGTCCCATGAGATGCACTTCAACAGTTAAAAAATGTAAATATCTGTAAATAAAAAAACCCTGCCTCATTTCCTACGTGTAATTTATCTCTGCAAAAACAACTTGCCTGTATGAACTTGTAAATCTGAAATTTAGAAGTTTACTTGTAGAAAGTCTGCTGTAGCTCTGAAATTTTATTTGAGTTTGTGTATTTTCAAAAATGGCATGTCAAAGCACATGGCACTGGGTTTGATGTTAATGATGTTAAATGCCATAATGCACCAGATTTGTATATGTAAATGAGATCTGGAGCACTGTTATGACTCCCTTGTTATTCTTTTTGTGGCTTTGGAGTTCAGCAGCTCCTTTCATTTCCATTGTATGGAAACAAACAGTGAATGTCAAACTAAATTTCAGTTTGAAACAACCTGAAAGTGAGTAAATAATATTTGGATCAGCTGTTCCTAAACATCATGCTCACATCTTTCCTTGGAATTATCACAACGTAGGGGAACAAAAGACCGATATTTTTTTCTGTATTGTGATATATAAAAAAAAAAAAAAGTTTATTAATTACACAAAAATAACACGTTCAATCTTTTTAACACATTTTCATCACACTTATTTTTGCAAGGCGGAAC
>JAUMHQ010000044.1:1329404-1345133 GCA_032361165.1 Enteromius paludinosus | reverse complement strand
AAAAACTTTTATTTTGGATGCGATTAATCACGATTAATAGTTTGACAGCACTAATATATATATATATATATATATATATATATAAAATAAAACTAGTAATAGCATGTAGTGTAGCAAATTCAATACAAGTTCATTCAAATTTGTTGGTGTGCTGCTCATGCTTATTTATTTATCGATTAGAGATTTTCTCTCCTAACCTTCTATTGATTTTGAGGAAAGGGGATTTGTGGTTTTGCCAAGCTGTGACATAACCTAAAAGCTACTGGCTGTTTTCAAAGGAGACAAACTCTTCAATATGTTCCTAACTTACTGCTTCAAAATATGTAAACGCTAGAAAGAAAACTGCACTTGTCAAACCATTTCAGATTTTTGTTGACATCTTTATTCAATGATTTCATCAAAGTGGATGAAATAAATCATTTCTTAAATCAGATGGATTTTGAATTGATCATGAACATATATATTGCTGTCAATGTCGACAGTCGAACCCATCATCCTGGCTAGTGTGATACTCTATTGTTGCGTTTCAAGGATGTTTATAACTATTAAAAACAATACCCCGTCTTATTGGTTGAATGTCATCAAATGATTACAGATCGTGATATACTGTGTGTGTTTGCGAGGGAAACACGAAACACTCACACTGGAAACCCTTTGATATCTCAGTCAGGTGATGTTCTTCAAGGCCAGTGTCTCTGTACATCTGAATGATGCTGATATATTCATGTGACACACGCTGCCCCAGTTCATTCAGTCATCTGCTCACTTCCCACCTGTCGGACCGTTTGCGTACACCCAAACAACTGTGAACACAAACCTTCCACACACAAAACCCCAGACAACATTTCTTAGGCGGGGGGCATTGAGCACACTAATGGGTGTTTTGTGTATACAAATCTTTACCTTTAAAGAAAAAGACAAAAGAATCTCCTCTTCTATCCTCTTCTCTTAAATTAGGTCATATATGAGTGTTGCACACTGCCACACAAGAGCTGTCGCCCCGGAAACCAGAGATGCCCCACAGCACTCTGGGAGTATGACTGTCACACTCACTCAGCACAGCAATTAGGGCCCACACATACACACATATCCAAACTGTAACACACACTTATCATACAGTACCTGCATTTATACTTATGCACAAATATACACAAAAGCCAAGATACCAATCCTATACAGTATTACACTGTCGGACAGCTTGAAAAGTAAGAGGCGAAACACACACACGCAGACACACCTGAGTCCCTCAGACTGTCGCTTGTCTTATAATGATTTTGTGAGGCTAAGGTTGGAAACTTAAAAAGCATGTGTTTGTGTGGCTGTGTGTGCATTTTAAGTGCCCCATGGGTTTGGACTGGAAGGTTTCCATGGTTACCCGTTGAGGGAGATATAACTGCGCTTCAAGATTCTTGTGTGTGTTGTACATGTGTCAGTTGTGTGTGTGCTTGTACTTCTATCGGGTGTAATAATCCTGAAATATGACAGAGATGTCATGTGGTGGTCATCCGTGTGTGTGTGTGCGCATGTGTTTCTGCCAAGCAGGATTTGTCAAAACTGTCTATTCCTCAGCTTTATTTTTTGTGCCAGAATTCGTTCTGCTCGGTATTTTGAGCCCTACATGTACACACGACCTACATAAGAATTACTTTTGAACAACAGCATGTGGTTCTGCTCTTTGGGGAACCCACATTTTCAGTCTTTCAGCTTCATTGAGACTGTTGAGTAAAAATATCTTTTTTCTTTCATTTGATGAAAATGGTATTTTAGGGCTCATTAATTTTTATCGTACATATTGAACGAGTACATACGGTTCATATGCCTAATGTCAGACAGCTATTGAATGAACTGAACTAATAGCCTTGCTTTATCTGTCTGCGTGTATCGTTCTCTCTTTCTCTCTCAGGTGTAACAACCGAACTCAGTGTGCAGTCGTTGCTGGCCCTGATGTTTTTCCTGACCCTTGTCCTGGAACGTACAAATACCTTGAGGTTCAGTACGAGTGTGTGCCATACAGTAAGTTCTCACACACATACACATTTAAATTAAGCTTTGTTCAGCATTGCTATTGCTATTTTTACATACTTGGGGATTTGAACAAACTTATTCAACTTTGGTGCATAACTCATTCTTTTGTGCTGCAGGCTATAGACATGAATTATACTTCAAATTGTGTGGCTTGTTGAGAAAAGGTGTGCGATTGCTTCTAAAAGATCCATGAATGCGTCACACTTAAATGAATATTCTGGGTTTAATACAAGTTAATACAATCAACAGCATTTGTGGCATGGTGCTACCACAAAAATGAAATGCCCTCAAGGTTATAGTGGAAGTAAAAGGCAATTTTTTTGAGGATTTACAAGCAGAAATGTAAAGCTTATAATTTAATGAAAGCACCTGCCTTAATTATTTGTATGTATATTGTTTGACCTCAAAGTTATTTTGTATAATTTTTATAGCGGTTATGTTTTTAAAGAAAGTAGAAAAAAAGGATAAAACATTGTTTTTGCCCTATGGCTATACATTAAAAATAGTCAGTATTTCAATATTTACAAATGGATCACATTTAATTGAAATTCTTTCTGTGTGTATTGTTTGAGCTGCAAAGTATTTTTTTAATCATTTAATGGCTGTTTTAGGTTTTGTAGGGTGTTTAATGAAAGTAAAAAAAAATTTAAGGAAGTTTTAAAATTGGATAAAAAATTGTTCATGCCCTGTGGCTACAGTCAATATTTAAACATTTACAAATAGATTACATTTACTTCCATTGTGCTTCAAGTTTTTTTTTTTAAAGTTATAATTTGTACTTTTTGTTACTAATGTAGTAAATATACAGTATATGTATGTACAAATAGAATACCAGCAGCCAAATACATTTTCCATTTGTGGAATGTTGATCGCCACAGAAAAGGATTTAGCTTTGTCCGCTGTTTCAGTAACAGAAAAACTTGGAATGTGAAGATTGCACTTTTTACATTAATTATTCAGTAAGGTTTATTATTTGAATTATTCTTTGTGAGGTAGAAATACTTTTCCTGGTAGATGAAAGTTATGCCTTACTGATGTAACTCCATTGTGATTCCTGTAAACACAGTTTTACAGAAAGTTACGTCATGTCCCTTTCTGGTATTATTGCACGTATGGTGTGATATTTGCCAGGTTTACTGGCTTTACTGAGGTGAAGTCGTCATGACAAGCTGGTTGAAATATTGGATGTAACTTTAGCCAGATGGCCAGTACACGCTTCCCATGCCAACAAATATAATGTGTGGCTGTACTTCAGTCTTTTTTTGTGCCTGGCCCTCAGTACTTTGTAAGTGCCTTAATGTACTTACACTTTTTGGTGTTCTTTCTGTGCTTTTTTAACTGTGGTAATGGAC
The DNA here is from genome assembly GCA_032361165.1 of Enteromius paludinosus. Lineage (NCBI taxonomy): Eukaryota > Metazoa > Chordata > Actinopteri > Cypriniformes > Cyprinidae > Enteromius > Enteromius paludinosus. The sequence goes on along the minus strand of JAUMHQ010000044.1, from coordinate 1,341,756 downwards.
TTTAATTATAAACAGTAAACCACAAAGAACATTGATAGAGCTTGAACCAATCAAGACAGGGGCTAGGAAACTGTGGTGATGGACTTTAATATTAAACATTGCACCACAGATAATTCTGATAGAGCTTAAACATTCAAGACAGGGGCATTTGGCCCTACCCAGACACATCTACCCAGACAAAGAGCCTTGATTCCATAATAACGACTCCACTAGTTCAGTCACTGTCAGAATTTTATATCAAATTGGATTAGAAACTTTTGTACTTTCCTAACAGCTTAGCATTGCAGCGATTGCTACCTGGCACCTCCATCAGATCTGTCACCAAAAATGAACTTGTACCTGACAGAAAAATGCATATGAATGTACTTCTGTTGCATTTATGCGCTGTTGTCCGACCTCGTCCCTTGCCATGACTCACGGGAATAGAGCCTGTCAATCATCCGTGGGTTGAGCGATGTGGTTTCAAGTTCTCACGGTTTCTGTGGGGTTGGTGTTCCAATCTGGGGTGGCCATGGCAACGGTGACGATAAATCAGTATCGTATGACTGCGGCACTGGCAGCAGGAAAAGCCTGAATACACTTACACACTTTGTCTCACATACACACACATACTGATTCACAAATGGGTGGAATAGCAGAAACATGGTGGAATTTCTTGCACAGAGCTAAATGACACAAAGGACACACAGGCAGGATACACACACGGTTCATTTTGACCTTTTGACCATAAATCGTCCTGCGCATAGGGGTCATGAAGTGTGTGTGAGTGCTCATAAGTGCATACATGTGTGTTTGTGACCATCTGGTCAAAAAAAAAAGGCCTAAAACATTTCTTCCACAGGCCGACTAATTAGCGGGGAGGTCCATCATACGTACGGACACGCACACAAACAGTCTCACATGCACACACACAGGCAGGTAATTTAATTACTTCAGTCTTAGAAACCCATGGGAACATGTTCCAAATGTTTTCTTGAGGTTTTTCTGGCTTTCTCTTTTCCCCTGTGATGGAGGAGTTGGCAGAACTCCAGTCAACCTTTCTGCTTTGGCCTCAATATGGGGACGTCTGTTTTACCTACACGCTCAAAAAACTTCACCTCATACTGTAGATACTCAGGACCGGCTCCTTAGATCTGTGTTATTAACTACTGTCTTTGTGGGGGGAATGAAGTAGTTTTTAAATTACAGTCTAGGAATCTTACGTCTATTTACGTTAAAAGAATTGTTTAATCTGTGTTTGTCTATACAATATGAATTTGAAGATTTAATAAATGTCTGGAATCTTATCAGGGTGAGAAACCAGATTTAGTGTGTTTGACCTTTTCCCTTTTGACACTTTAATTTCGAAGTATGTGAAATTATTTTTTTTGGCACTATCTTGTCTGTATGCCAGGGCGGCATAGCAACATTGGCTCAGCCAATAGCATGAATTTGGGGAGGGGCTATCTGTTTGACTGACCAATGACTGATTGGGAGTGTTTTGGAAACCTGTTTGGAAACAATCAATGTTTTTACAGTTCTGTTTGAAATGAAGATCTATTTTCGAAATGGCATGCATTGAATTTTGCCTTTAAGCTTCCTGTGAAACCACATATTTCTTTCCGGTAACATACATTTTACCTACATTTTATTTATTTATCTGACAATCTGTTTCACTCAGTCTGTTTAACTATACAGATAAAATGATTTTGGTAAACATACAGTAGAAATATATAACATCACCCACATCGGCCTGTCAGGTGTGATGGATAGGTTACTAGTAGAGGAAGTCGTAATCTCCCAGTGGGACACGTCACTTCTTTATACATTATAGCTGACAGCCAATGACTATCTGGTATTGATGCTTTTACAATGTGACTGAAACTCGACTAGGTGTGTGTGTGTGGGAAACATAATTGCTTCTAAATCAGGACTCCTAGAACCTCATTCACACACTCACACAGTCTCTCTCTTGTGTGGTGGCTTATTTATTGAGTGATGCATTAACAGTTCATCCTCATGCATATTTAATAGAGAGGTACACACACACACACACACACACACACAGGAACATAAATTGTAGCAACTGTCTAGATTGTAATTTTTTTTCAAGGCAAGTCAAGCTCCTATCGTCATTGCACGAGTACAGTGAAATTAGTCTTCTACTGCTGGTTGCATAATATTTCAAATAAGCACGGAAGTTAAAATAGAATTCTTAGCAAAAATGGACATGTACAAAATTAAAACAATACGATATTACTTATGGAATTGCAAAAATGCTAGTCGTTTCTACTTTAAACCACTCCCCCCTCATTGGTCAGTCAAACAAATCCTGCCCCTAACTCACAATGACATTGTATCAGGGATTTTTTTTAATATAAAAATGGGAAAATTCAGCTTTAGGATTAATACATGAAATATGTGTCTTTTATTTCTCAATCAAGAATGCTGGCCACGAAAGCTGTATCTAAACCATAACACTCAGGGAACAATTTTTGTGATACAAACCCCACTCCTTGCTTTTCTCTATTCTGTCTCTAGTTTGTTTTTTATGCATTCATTTTTCTGCTTAATAATCTAATATCACATGGACACACTATATTTGTTTTCAAAAATTATGATCACTTTGTTAATGGAATTTCTAGAATACAAATGAAGCACATTTTACTACTTTCACAAGATTGGGTTAAGACACAACGCGCATTACATGCACATGGAATTGAATTACTGTGAAGTATTTAATATTGCATCATTAATCTGTTGTTTCTTTCTCTCTCTTTCTCTCTTCTTCCACCCTTTTTGTGAATGCAGAAGTGGAACAGAGAGGTAGGTCCATTACTTCCATTACTTTAATGTAATTTAAGTGTGTAATTCACTGTCAGGCTGTTATGGTGTTATTTGATACTAATGACAGATTGGCGATCAGTAGCTCATAATGGTTTATATTAGGAATGCAGAGGAGAAACTTGATCTCAGACCAAGGCTTTAATCCCTGAATTAGACCTCTGAATTTCTCACTGTCTCCTCTCTCTTGACCTGTTTCAGTGTATCTGGTGGTTTACCATGTATCAGATGAACAGGGAGGTGTTGCCATTGTTTAAAACTTAAGCTGCCGATTGTGCTGACCACAAGAAGTGGCAGTGGGAAACTGATGTCTTGTGATGTTTTGTCTCTTGAATGGCAAGAGGGGAATCTAGACCATCAGACCTTAACATAATCATTTAATTTTCTGCATAGATAGAGATGGCGCATGAACAGTTATCAAATTCATCAAATGGACGAGAACACTCAAATTGTGAATTGTCATTTTTAAATTGGAGCTTTTTATGTCAGGTTGCCTTGATTTGGAATAGAATGACATGCATATTAAAAAGCAGATTTCAAATTGACAATAAGAGCAAAATAAAAGACTGTATAGGCTTCCAAAACATTTGAAAGTGAAAATTTTTTTTATGAAAAATAAAAATATATTACATAAACACAAATATACTTGAGTTTATCAAAGGCCAGGAAAAGTTCCGGGATGAAGACATATTGTGGAAAATTAATGCATCCAAAACAATAAAAGGAAACATCCAGTAACAGTTAAAATACCAGACCCACTTCCCATGAGGATGTCCCTCATTCTGGGAACGGAATGGTGGGAAAGGGCCGATACTGTGGCAGGCATTCCGTGTGACTGTCTATGCGCTCACTTCTCTGTTTGTGTGTGACCATGTAAGTATATCTGCATGGTTTGCAGGATTTTTATTATAAATCAAAGAGAACGAAAACATTATGTTCATACACACACACACACACACACACACAAAGGGTTTAATCACAAGACTGATTGTAAGATATGCATCGCAGCTCAGCCTGCTGTACGGAGGCTGGCTAACCCTGACTTTAAGCCAGTCTCAACTGTGTTTATTGGTCATTGATATTTTAACAGTGCTTCAAATTGTAATTTGAATTACTCCCAGGGTTAGAAAATACCGTTGCTATTTTTGCCAGCAATATATTGTGGGTAAGTTCATGCAGTAGAATGTTAGTATTACAAACTAATTCTGGAGGACAAATTAAGGTTGATTTGCATAAAGCTTAACAGATGATTATTTTCATCTTCACATTTAATGTACCAGGAATAATAGGGTGATGATTCTTAAACACCCCCCACATAAATGTTCACACCGTGTGAATTTTCCTCAGGGTTAGAGAAGTCGGTGAGACAGATTTTCAGAACCTCCTGAGGGATTCTGCAGGAGTCATGAACTATAAATCGGGTTACTAGTCATCAGATATGATTTAATAGATGTCTCTCTCTCTCGTTCAGGCTCAAAGCATATAGCTTTCTGATAAGTTTGGTTGCAGACCATTGTATTTGATAGTGTGCAACACATGACATACAGTACAAGAGTGTTTACAATAGAGAAAAGCGCACATGCCAAGCCCTTAGAAATGCTCTTTATACTGATATGATTTTTGGTGATAATGATTATAATAACAGTCATGTGATAGAACTATCAAGTAAAAAATGCCTTGAGAATATTCAGTCATTTTTATTTTCCAAAGAAATAAATATGTAACCTAAAAAGTAAAACTGTTTACAAATGTCATTAATTTTTTATTCATACTGGAAAGTCAGACCACATGACATTTTACAGTTTTATCTCATCTTGCTTTGTTATAAAAAGGTAAAATTATCGGATATTTTAAGAAGCATATTGGCTTTGACAGTCATGAGTCTGCATGGGGCTTTTTTGCTAATTTCCGCTTGTTGGTTGCACTGCATGATTTTATTTGGTTGCACCACATGACTTTGATTTAATGAACATTTTCTCTAAACAAGACACAAAATATTATTTCTCTTAAATAGACTTTTCTTTATTACGTTAGGACAATTTTATCACCCTGACATTTTAATTCAAAAATTCTAACGTGCTCATCATAATAGAGAGAGTACAAAAGGCCATTTGTGTGAACTTACAAAATGTTATAAATTTTTTCAACTTATAACTATTTTAAGAACTGTATATGACTGATACATAAAACATTATTGAATGATATATATAAAAAACTAAAATAAATGACTGCAACTCACTCACTCTTCCTCTTTCAGTCTTTCTCTGTCCAGGTGTATTGAGAGGTGTGTACCAGAGTGAACACCTCTTCGAGTCAGACCACCAGTCTGGATCATGGTGTAAAGACCCCCTACAGTCATCCAACAAGATCTACTATATGCCCTGGACTCCATACCGCACAGATACACTGACTGAGTACTCGTCTAAGGAGGACTTTATTGCTGGTCGGCCCACCACCACATATAAACTACCCCATCGCGTGGACGGCACCGGGTTCGTGGTGTACGACGGTGCGCTTTTCTTCAACAAGGAGCGTACACGCAACATTGTTAAATTTGACCTGCGAACTCGTATCAAGAGTGGTGAGGCGATTATTGCTAATGCTAACTACCACGACACCTCACCGTATCGCTGGGGTGGAAAATCTGACATCGATCTGGCAGTGGATGAAAATGGACTGTGGGTAATTTATGCCACCGAACAGAATAATGGACGAATTGTGGTCAGTCAGCTCAACCCATACACACTCCGAGTGGAGGGATCATGGGATACAACATACGATAAGCGATCGGCCTCCAATGCCTTTATGATCTGCGGAATCCTGTACGTAGTGAAGAGCGTTTACGAAGATGACGATAATGAAGCACTGGGGAATAAAATCGACTACATGTACAGCACAGAGAAGAGCCGTGAAACACACCTCAGCATTCCATTCCCTAATTCCTACCAATATATCGCAGCTGTGGACTACAACCCCAGAGACAATTTGCTGTACGTGTGGAACAACTACCATGTTGTCATATATTCACTTGACTTTGGGAACAATGACAACAGATTGGGCTTTGGTAAGTTTCTCTTTAATTCAAGTACATTTTGTCTAATGTGTTATTTTTAATCCACCGGTAACTGAGCCATGGCATTTACTTACATTTAAAAATACTTAAACATTTGCGAGAGTATTTTGTGATCACACCTTATTCATTCGCTTTTTCAGGATGATTTGTTTGTTTTGTTTCGCCTTTTAACTTAGAACAGCTCTGAGGTCCTGTGCAGTTGGTTCCCTTTCTGGTTTACCTGTTCTGGTTAACTTTCTGGTGACATTACCCTTAATTATTGATAATTGTGTTGATTGATTGGATTAATATGGTTTCATTGCTGTAGACACAGTCACTATACAGCAATTAGTTTAAACTGACACACTTAGCTAGCAGACTTTAATGTGTAAACATTATATATAAAAACAAAAAAGTGATTAAAGGAACAACAAACATTAAAATAATGTATTCTCAATGAATTCATGATAAATTACCAGAAATTGTAAAAGCATAAAAAGTAGTCCATACAGTATATCTCATGGAACAGTATCAGACCAAAACTTACACTATAGGGCCTTTCGCCCTGTGGGAACCTTTTCATATTACCCAAAGTAATTGTGGTACTATCTGCGTTTAGGTGTGTTTGCGCTGCAGGAATTAGGAATGGTTTTAGTTCCAGGTACTCTGTTTGGAGGAACTAAATTAGCTCCTAATTCAAAGTAGGGTCTAAAACAGATCTAGGAACTATCAGTGACGTACAGTAAATGTAAGCTGAACCTGGCCAAACACACGCAAAACACAGGCTACACGGCATTTTTAAAAAAGCCAAGTAAACATATTTACTCCAGCCATTACAGCTTTAACCTCTGTTGTGTTCTTTTCTCAGTTGTAAGTTCGATGTAACAATTTAGTCTCTTAGCCCAACTTTTTGCTCTTGCAATCACGTAAATTGTTCGTTTACATTCTATCTCCGTTAGCACGAAACCCACGACACACAACAAAAACAGCTCTGATTCTGCATTCACCGGTTTTTGACATTTGTTAATGCCACGCAAAAAGACACCGCTGTAGGCCACTTCAGAGTTTTTGTTGTCGGTGCGAATGCAACCAGGAAAATGGCCCAAGGGAGAAATTGGTTTTCTTTGAACTACCCTGCTGGCTAGTTCGAGAACTAAGTACCCTAGAACTACGCAGTGCGAAACCCCCTTATGACGTTCCCTTCCAGTGACTTCCAGTGTTTAATCAAGAGCTGCTGCAACCTTTGAATCTGTTGAATTTATGAACAGGCCAGAGAACATATAGTTCTGTTGGCCACTGTTTTTAGAGAACCAACTGATCTACAGTAGTTCAATGTCCAGACTGATCATTTGTTCATCAAACAGACTGATTAATCAGTAAGAATTAACCAAAGGCGATTGCGCTTGGAGACCAGACCTTGTGCTATATTCTAAGTACTGTATTACTTAAGATACTTGGAATATAGCACAAGGTCTACTTTTAGTTGTTTTTTTCACCAATTTCTTCTTTTTTTTTAAAGGGTGGGGGTGGGGGTGGGGGGGGGTGTCAAGGTTGAGTAAATAATAACATAATTTTTATATTTGTGTGATTTGCCCCTTTAAGTATAAAGTGTATGTGCTGTCAGGGGTGAAATTTATTGCTTGCCCACAGAGTCAGAATTTAAGTATTGTACTACTCTGTGATTGTCAGTTACAAATCTACTTTGAAGAACTAAACTGGCAGAGTTAGAAAGCCCTGTCATTTTCGCTCACTCATACAAGTATTCATGTCAATGATAAAAGAGACCTTCAGGATTTTTCCCCTGACTTACATTTTCAGAGAATGTTATTGTATAGGTTATCACAGTCCATTAGCCAGGTTGTTTTTCACTTTGTTTTATTCCTTCTTCACATTTAGAGTTCAGGCACACTACTTACGCTGTATTGTATTGCAATTTTAGTCAGTTTGCCAGCTCAGCTGAATTGCAGCTGAATTAATCATTATCTACAGTGTAAACTAACAGTTATTATCTCCAGCATCTACTGACATCCCCATTAGATCAGAGCAGAGTGTATCTTTGCCCTTAACTGGGTCCAAATTGAGCATATTGCATGAGATTCAGTTAATAAATTGCGAATAGATTCTCACATGCACTGTCAGTTTATTACAGAACAGCTCACACAACAAGCAAATACTAAATACAACCACTTTTCATCTCTAAATATTTATGTGTTTCGATACTCTCACACTGATTTGTGCAGAATTTAGTAAAAACTAATCACAAAAGGTGTAAATAGCTTTTTAAAAAATATATAGACCTCATCTGCAGGTGCAATATATGTAGGTGTTTGTTAATGACCCTGTCTGCATGCATTTTCTTTATTAACATTCTCCACATCAAAGATCTTGTAAAGCTTGAGATAGAGCGGGAGTGTTAGCCACCTAAAGTAATGGAGATCAGACGCTGTCTAGTGGTCATATCAAAGAGAATATTGCTATAACAACACCATCTTTGTGTAGTTCAGCTTTTAATTAAATTTTATCTGGGTTTAATTAGTTTTTCATTTTGTCTGCATGTCAGCTTTGAAAGAGAAAAACAACTGCATTCTGTCATTACAGCAGAGGAGAAAAAAAGAGGGCATGGTGCAAGACTTCACTCATTTAAAACTGCATGATTCTTAATAAATTATTTTTTTTTTTACTTAAAGTAAAAACGATTGTCACGATTGTAAAGAAAATGTCTTTCTGACAAACTGTTCTCAATCAAAGATGCAACCAACAAGTTAGAAGTACAGGTATGTGATAGAACATTTACAGCTTAAATGGTTAAATGGTGTTATAACTGAGTGCCTTACCTAATTTGCCTACAATGAAACTGTAGTAACTTTAGTATTATCTTGGTATTATCTAGTAAGTCGCTGTTGTAGCATGTTGGTTCACTCTGCAGTCATTGTGTCAGTGCCCCGGGCCAGCTATTTTCAAGTCACGCAGGCAAACCTCCAATATACTGAAAAGCGAAAAGACTGAAATGTCAAAAACGATGTGCCATTTCAATAATGGATGTCAGTTTTACAATAAAAAAAAAACTGATAGCAATGTTTAAATCAGCCTGCACATTTTTGTTAGGTTTGCACAACTCATGCGCATGCAGTACAAAAAAAGCTAGAAATGTCAATGACTGCAAGCCAATTACATCTTTTTATTGAAAGGCAGGACTTTATTGAGAATATTGACTTAAGTAGGTTTTTTAAATGTCTACCTCTGTTTGATGCAGAATGCATATTCATTTCTAAGAATGCACTGAAACGAAAATTCTTGGCCGAAGCCGAACAAACAACAACACTCTACTGAAGGCCGAATACCGAACACAGTTTTTCGCATTTTCCCCATATGTTTTGCCAATTTTTTTCCACAGTTGCATGAATCAAATAATCAAATGTGCTTTTTACTGTTCTGTCTAGCTTTTCAAAGAAAAAAAAAACAAATTACAAAAGAACAATTACTATCGTTTTATAATATTTACTTAACACCAAACACTTCTTAAATATACTTACTATAAATAAACTAACCATACCAACAAAGCACAATTTTACTTTTTAATTTATTAAAATTACTAGGTTAGAAAAAAACATTTTGGGCCATTTTTGAGACTCCCTTTTTGAATCAGTCATGTATTTTTTACTGTACAAATAAATGCATCCTGGCTGAGCAGAAGAGAATTATTTCAAAACATTAGAAAAAATTAAAAATCCCAATTTGAACATTTTGTATGAGTGCAATAATAAATGTATTAATAGAGCTGTTTCAATTATTATTAGCACTGTTATTGTCTGACTTTTCTTATTTGTTCTTATTAAAATGCATGCAAATGTTACTGATCAGCTGACGAGTAACACTCTTTTAGCGTAAACTTGGGCTTTGAACCCTGACCAACAAGCAGATACGCCGCAAATATGAGCAGTTCCATTTTTCATACATGCAATTGTGTGTACAGTATTTGAGAAAACATAAGGGTCTGCATTTTATTTACTAATCAATCGCCTCATCATACAGCACCTTTTAATGGGAATATTATTAATAGGAGTATTATTAATAATCACTACTTAGAATTATTAAGTGCACAAAATAAAATTTTAATCTACGCTGAAAAAAATAGCTGTTTTGATTTAAAACTCAAATTTTCATGTGCAAGTTAAAGCGCTAGCATATCGAGTACTACAGTTTTAATAGCTGGTATATAGACGTTTTATCAACTGTAAATAGATAATGGGCCTACAATGTGTTTGTGGGCTGAATGTCCCTGAACAAAGTGTGTTTCTCTTGGAAGAGTTTAAGTGCTTGAGAAAGCTCTTGCATTCAGGTCAGCTGGGAGGACATTGAAGTATTCAGATCTACAGGAACAGTAAAGAGAGAAGATGAAAAGATTGAAAGAGATTAGATTAGTTATGTGCTTTCCTTTTTACTCTTTGTATCTCTGGCTTTCTCTTGCTACTTCTAGATTTCTTTTTCTTTGTATTGCTCTCTCATTGTCCCACTTTTGCGCTACTTTTTTGCCCAATGTTTCACCACAAAATCCTGCATCTCATTCGCTACTGCACATCATTCAGATTAATCAGCCACAAAAATCACTGGCTAATGGGCCTGTTATCACCAACACAAAACTAAATTACTGTGTGATATTCACATGCGATTTCCCTGTTCAGACCAATGATTGAAAAGGAAGTCATGTTTGTTCATGTTTTAATCTTTGTTTAGAAAAAGAAATGAAAAATAATGCATAAAAAGATCAGTCATCTGACGAATTAAAGGGAATGAACAGGTTTATCATAAATTATTTTTGCATCGAGAATTCATCTTGTAAACCGGCATTTCCTGATATTAACACCAATGAAGCAATTTTTGTGTACATTTTCTATTAATCGGGGTAGGAGTAACTCTTCGTAGTGAAATAAAGTGTTATAACTGGGCACATATCCAAAACGGCTGTGTAGTCAAGCATATAATCAACATTTAGAAAGAGCCAATTCAGGTGTCTGGAGCACAGCGGTGGAGTAATGCTGTACATTCCCAGTAAAGTATAGCGATTGCAATAGTTTGCTGCAACCTCCACAATGTAGCAATCAGAGCAGACCAACAAGTTGGGAAATTGTGGCTTGCAAATTGCTAGCGTTCATTATTATTAACTTGATTCGCATAGTTCCATTGGCGAAGGTGGTGCTCAAACAATACAGATTTGCAAATCTGAATCAACAGTTACATTTCTTCCATTTATTGTTTATCATTTTATCTCTCAGATACACAACTGTTCATCCAAATACCACAGACACCCACTCTCCGCCACAGAAGAAATAGCTTTAAAGGGTGATAGAAATGAAATTAGTTCTGCTCTGTTAAGCATGCTCACACTGCGGAAATAAGAAACATGCACGCATGTGTTTCACATGCAGCACTCACCATCTCTCACTTAAGCACAACTTGAAGCCTTACTGGTGATAGCGGTTTAATCTGCTTTAAAGCACGCTCTCTCGCTCTCTTACCCAGAATCCTCTTCCTCCAGGTTTGCTTTAAAGTCTGATGCTAATGTAATATGTTGGGATTGGCACCGCAGATAGTTTAAGTGGAACAGCCTCCGTGCTCCTTTAGTGGAGTGAAGACTTCTGTTCTCCGCTTTTATTAAATGATAGAATGTCTAACATACGGTTAAAACTCTCTCCATTGGCAATTACAGCTCAGCACAGAGGGAAAACTTTATTTAAACCGATCCGCAGGAACATGAATGCACCTGGATCTGCTAGCGGGGAGTTTAACACACAGATCAATCAGTAATGGAGCGATGTTCGCACTCACACTTGTATGCGCACACTTCAGAGCTCACATTAACACACACACACACACACTCATGCACAAGCACACACACACACACACAGGGTGCAAAATTAACTTAGTACTACACCTGCCAGGAGTGGGAGAGTTGGAAACAATTAACCGCTCTATAAACAGTTGTTACTGAAGTGCTGCTGCATTTTGCATATAGTTTATTTTCATATAAATATTTATTGGATATTTAATTTAATGATTATGTTTTTGCCTGTATGAGAGTAGGACAAGGTTGTTTTTTCCTTGAAAAAATTGTGACAAACAGCACAGATCGTTGAATCACTCATACACAAGCTGGCGTCTGTTTCATAGTGATGCTGCACCTGTTGCAAAACATGAAGACACATCATTATTTTGTTTGTCACATTTTTGTTTTGTTGGAAATGCAAAATTGTTTTTCAAAAAAGGGTCCTCAGCAAACCTCAAATGAGACCTTAAGATGACTTAAAAAATGTCAATGGCAACTAAAATAAAAAAGAATATAGCCTATTATTTATTCATTTTATTTTAATTGACACCCTTAACAACGTCTAGGTTACGAACATAACCCACGTTCCCTGAAGGAGGGAACGGAGACGTTACAGTATGGGAACTCGCCAGAGAGCCCAATTGCCTTTGGCT
>JAUMHQ010000044.1:1300960-1317152 GCA_032361165.1 Enteromius paludinosus | reverse complement strand
CCCCCCCCCCCCCCCCCCCACCGGTGTGTCAGTAGCACAGATAACACATGACAGTGTGTTAATCTATCATCATTCAGAGCTTGTTATTTTTTTATTTAATTTTTTTTCTGTATTTAATTTATTTATTTATTTACCTTTTTAATTAACCATACTATGACTATGGGATAAATAAAACAGGAGCGAGGAAGAGGGGGGAAACAAAAAAAAAACTAAATTAAATGAAAAAAGAAAAAGAGAAAAAGGGGTTTGGGAGAATTTATTCTAACAATTATTCTAATAGAATAAATGAATCATGGCTGTGAATAATGCATTTCTTGGGTGTTATGCACTTTTTATATAAATTATTTTAATTGTGTTTTATTATTTACACATTTTTATAATGATTAGTTTTATCATTTCTTTTTTACACACCAAAAATCATGACCATTTAATTATTAAATTATAATGTTCCTTTTATTATTATTATTCCTCATTAAAAAAACAGAAAAATGTGTTTTACATCTTAACATGAGACGAAGACTCCTGTCATATTAGTAGCCTAATTTTGAGCGTATCAGTATCTTCACTTTAACATTCTGTGTTTACAGAATAATTCTGTAATTCTCAAAATTATCCCGTTTATTTCCCCCCAAAACCCTTCCCAGTTCAAATCGACATGTTTCTGTTTACAATGGCATCGATAACCAAAATCTATTCCATTTTTACGATCCTGCATCCACACCACAAGGTAGCATTAGTCCAAGATGACCGCTATATTGCCCTGAGCAACTTGAACCAAAAAAAATTACATCGTTCTATTTTCAAATGCTCTGCTGAGTGAAACGGGTCTATCGAAACATCAATTGATCCTGCTGATTTAGACAGAGCGAATTACAAGAGTCCATGACAACTGTCTGAAGTCTCCCGGTGCTGGCATCAAGCAAATATGGATTCTCAGTGGTCATCTAATATGTAATGCAGTGTGTGTATGTGTGTGTCTATTCACGCCGGATTAGCTACTCAGCTTCAAAGCACTTCAGTTCTGCTCCATTTACCAAGTCTGCAGAGAGTATTGCCACTGTGTGTGTGAGGAAACAGTTTTAAAAAAAAAATCTCTTATCAGTCTCCTCAGTGTGAGCCCCCCAGTGCACACACACACACACACTCGTTCCTCTGACCTCTTGACACACTCTGTCAGAAGATTTCATAAGTAGTTTTTTGAGGAAGTAAATATAACTCTTCCTTTTTACCTTTTATCCCAGTCGTCTCTCATCTCTGTCTCTCCTTTTTCTCCCTCTCATAAAAGGGTCATTACTTTAGTGGTGTCAAAATGAATATACTCATCCCGCCTTTTACACACTCTTTCTCTGTTACACACACACACACACACACAGCGCTCTACTGTAACTGGGGCAGAATGATTCAACCCAATGGCCAGATTAGCCTGCAGCAACCTAAAGACAAACGACAAAACATCCCTCTGTCCATCCCTATGGATGAGTGCACTACAGTGAGAGAAGTTAATTACATTACATATCTCTTCGCCACAGATATCATTCATTTTATATGTGCTTTAACAGTTGCAATAATAATGCAAGGTTATGAACTTCCACAGAGACATAATGAATGGAATTTGACCTGGAATTATTGTTAACAGCATTTTTGTGAAAGTGACAAATACATTTGGCCTGCTTTGTGAATATCATTGTAGTCCATATGTTAATGCTGCAGCACGCTGCACTTTTTTAAATGAAAAGCAAAATCGGAATGTAGCACGATGCACTCAGCAAGCTTTTTAATAAACTACCACCTTAAGTCTCACCCCTTCATTTGTATATCAAAGTTGAGGTTTTAATATCCCTGGTATAATATTCTCTGCCAAATTTAAAACGCTTAATATCTTAATATCAGACTTATTTATTTCTTTTTTTTTGTTAAATACCCTTATATTAGTTTCCGCTGCACAGCCGGGACATTTCATTTACCTCTACAGTGCTCTTAAAGACCCATAAATTACCCCTTGCCTTGTGTGAACCTGTGTGTTTGTGTGCGGGTGAGTGTGTGTGATGACAGCTTCTTTCATTTTCACAATGTCTCATGCTCCCTGTGGATCTTTCTTTAGTTTGACAGGTTTATACTCCAGCACAGAAACCGTGTAGTGTGTGGTGCGAGTGAAAGTGGAAGAGAAATGGTTTATGGGAGAGGTGGGCACTTTGGGAAATATGTCCTTATTGTGAAGTTCAGATTGCAGAATGTATGTGCGTGCGAGTTCAGAAGTCATCCCTAACCTCCAGAACGCTGACATCTCTCTTTTTCTTTGTTCTGCAGGCCATGGTAGAAACGGTGAATAACCTTCTGCAGGTGCGATCCCAAGCGGCGTGGAGGGAGCTGTCTGTGGCCGAGCAGCTGCGATGCGCAACCATGCTGTTAGATACGGTGGAGACGGGCGCCTTCATGCTCGCAGACAACCTCCTCAAAACCGACACCATACAGGAGAGCACCGACAACATACGTGAGTCCTTGCACATGCTCAGGGAATGTTTACACGCAACTCTCTATGCACATATTTCATTGAACTAATGAGATTTCACCCCCTCGTCTCTTGCTGCGTGTTCTGATTTTTCCTGTCACGAGGAGGCAAAAACAAGTTAAACAACAGATGGAGGAAACCATTTTATTGGATAAAACAAAATTGGATGTTTTTATGCACATGAAGGAAACTTTGTGACGAAAAAAAAACATTGGCATCTATGATTTCAGACCTTTGATAATGTGGTGGGTTTATGTAAAATAATAATAATGTCACAGTTTCTTCACATGTTGCGCATAAACCTTCAAAACATTCATGTAGGGTTTTTATTTCCTGCGTTCATTTTTAACACTTCCAAAAACACTTTTCAAAAGGTGTAAAAATGCATTAATGCATTGCAATGTATCGCTGTGCGCATTTATTGTAATAGTACCAAATGCAACCTAAATGCAAAATCCAATTCTGTGCATGTGGATGCGAAACTTATTCCACTATACTGTAGTTTCAATTTTACCTTCAGTTACATCTGTGTTTTCAGTATATTGTTTTGCATACAGTAATTAATCAAGACTAATTGAGCTAGATAACGATCCATTTTTTATTTTATGATCATTTGCATCACTTAGTAAAGAATCACTTCCAGATCACATGCAGAAATACTAATATATTAAAAAAGATTTAGATTTTTACAAAATATGCTGTTTAAAAGTCTTGGGTCAGTGAGGCGTTTGGCAAATAAAACTGATTAAACATTAAGGGTTTTTACAATGTTCTCTTTTAAATAAATGCTGTTAAATTAAAGATGTTTCTAATGTTCATCAAGGCTGTATTTATTTGATCAAAAATACAAGGAAAAATGTATATTGTGAAATATTATTGCAAAGTAAAATAATAATTTTCTATTTTAAAATACATTAAAATCTAATTTATTCCTGTGATGCAAAGCTGAATTTCCATCAGTCATTACTCCAGTCTTCAGTGTTGCATGATCCTTGAGAGATCAATCCAAAGTACATTTTATATATACATTTGAAAGTATATTGTAAAAGAAACCCATTACTTTAAATGTAAAAAAAATATTTCACAATATTATCTTTTCCCCTGTATTTTTTATCAAATAAACGCAGCCTTGAAGAATATAAGAAACATCTTAAAAAATATTACAAATCTTAATGTTTCTAAACTTTTGACTGGTGGTGTATATGTTCTTGAGCAGTACTGTACTTTATCCCAACCGTACTGTGTTTATATATTTTATTTTATATATATTTATATATACTTTTTTTTCAAAAGATGCACATAAACACTGTCTGGCAGGAGTTCATATAAGTAAGACCTGATGCATAAAAAACACATTATCACATTAGAGGTACACAGCAGGGACAGACGCTTCAAGTGCACTCGAGCCAGATGTAACGAAGCGTGTCTGTGAAAAACACAAGAGCGGTACACACAGGGGGTCTCATTCTGTCTGACTCATGCAGAGGAATCCATGCCTCGCCTTAAGAAACTATACAGAAGTGGTCAAAATGTGTACTGATTGACACAGGACTGCCACAGATACACAGAAAGTATCCGTTCAACATGGCATCATTTCTCCAGCTTGATGGTATTTATAATTATGGATCAATACAAGCATTCAAACATGACATTTGAAACCATTGCTGTGTTAATTGTGGAACACTCTAGCATGCCGTTAACTGCTCTCATGCTGTCAGTCAGTGCAGGCAGGAGGCAGTTTCCTTCAAGTGGCTCGTGAATGAATAGGCTCTGTGAAACTGTGAGATAAAAAAAATGATAATAAATATTTAAACCAATGCTAAATATAAGATTGCAAAATTAGGGCAGCGTCAAAACCGGAGTCTCTCTTACTCTCTAGGAATCTTTTTAATGTGATTTTTCTGTGCATATACAGTATATATGCTTTTGAAGATTCACAGGAAACATAAACTACATGGAACTGAAGATAGCATGATTTAATTTTCATATATTGTGGATGATCAGATTTTGCAATGAATCTCTCCTTCTGACTGTCAATGTGTTCTGCTTAAATAACTGCAACCTAACTGAACAGTATTGGTGCGTCTAAATAGTGTGCAATACAACCAAGCACAGTTCAGATTATGTACATGACATTTAAAAGCAGGTAAATCTGAGATCAGCATCACCACAATAATAAACCAGCATGAAATAAAGTTGTTCCAACATATAATTTTGCATCCCTCTCTGTAAAACATGATAAAGACAACATTATTACAGTGTGATTCAAAAGTCTTACTGTAAATGGCCCCAAAATGAAATATACTGTCATCATTTACTTACCCTCATGTTGTTAAAAAAACAATATGACCTTCATATAAGCAACATAAAATTTTGTGGTGAACTGTTCCTTTAAACAAATCTCTTCAATGTATTTCCAAGTATCTTTAGCAGTATTTTACACATTTTGGTAAATCCAGTGACTAAACGTTCTCTGGTGCCATCTGACACAAGATCTCAGTGAATTCAGTTCAGTCTGCTGAATCATAAATGCTTCAGAGGTGTCAGAGTGATAGTCACAATTTACTGCTAAATGTAGCCGTAATGGCACTTTTATGTTCCTGCATCTGTTAGGGATTTAAGAAGAAAAAAAGCTTTAGCTTAAACCTTGGTGGTATTGTATATGCTGCAACTTTTGATAAAGTTAAGTGCTGTACATGAGATAGCACCACATATTATTCCATCTGATACTGATACTATCTTAAAACAATAATCAGTTTCCAAAAATACAAATGAAACTTGCAATACAGGACCACAAGCAATTTGTCAGTTTGGCAGTTTTTTAAGGATTCAATGTAAGTTTTATTAAAGAACAGGATTAGAAAACAAGCTATAGAACAGAGATGAAGTGCAGAAAAGAAGAAGTTGACGTTTTCTTCTAAGTGCCTAAAGTTGTGGAGCGCTTGAGGAAGATGTGTCTCTTCAGCTGCTTTTTGAAAGTTGTGATGGTCTCAGTAGATCGGTTTGAGGTTGGCAGCTCATTCCACCAGAGAGGAGCAGAATGTGAAGGTTTTAGAAAGTGACTTTGTCCCTTTTCTTGAATGAACATTAAGGCGCCCCTCATTCTATGACTAACTTGTAGAAGTGCATTGAAGTGGGAGTGTGCCAGTCCAGTGGCAGTTCTGAAAGTCAATGCCAAAGCTTCAAATCTGACTCTGGCAGCAAATATGAGTCAATGGAGTGAGATCAGGAAAGGTGTGATGTGGGTCCTCTTTGGCTGATTGAAGAGCAGCAGTGCTGCCATGGTCTGGATCATCTGCAGAGGCTTAGCACTGTATGAAAAGGCTGGCCAGTTGAGAACTGCAGTAGTTCAGTCTTGAAATGACAAGAGCTTGGACAAGGTGCACCACATACTCTGACATGATATTCACAATAAGTGCAAACCAACGCGACTGGTCTGTTGTTGAAATGTGGATAGCAAAGCGCTGTTGGTTGTCAATAAAAAAAAAGTTATTTTGGCATAATGTTGATCATTAACTTAAAGCTGCAGTCTGTAACTTTTTGCTGTTCACACAATTTATATAATGAGCGAGTACACCATGAATCCATTTTCCATATCATGTTTTTGGCTTGTACACCTATAATAAGTGTTTATGTTCTGACTATTTATTCTGTTTCAGGTACAGTAGGTACCACTGTCTGAATAACTTTCGAAGTTGAGTAGTGGATTTCTAGTTTATGTTATGTTGAAGGTTTTGTGTTTACCATTGTGCTGAAGTTAGGTTGTGGGTGGCTATATAAAGATATACACTACACTGAATCATGAGCAATGATTGTGCTAATGTCAAGATATTACTTAGTTTCATTAATTGACATGGTAAATAAGTTACATTTAGCATGTGCCGTGCTGTTAATTTGAACAGAAATGGATCAAAATTAATTGGTTCCAGGGCCACCACTCAATTAAGTTCGAAATTATTTGGAAGAACTTAATTTTTAAAGTTATCAATTGAAAAAAATTGTTTATGCAACAAATCAGTTTTTTTTTTTTTTAGTTTGTTAGTTTTTTCAAATCAATAACATATTTAGAGTGCAGTTGAACAGGGTTTGCAGGGATTACAAGCTTTGTATATGAAAGGTTGAGCTAGAGTTGGCTCTGAACTTCATCCAATTCAAGGCAGAGATATAAGCTGGGTCAGTAAGATAGAGCTGCATCATCTAGTAATAGGAAGCTACGCACCTTTATGAAACACAAGGTTGTGCATATGGAAAAAAGAAAAGGACTGAGTAATGAGCCTTGAGGCATCTCTGTAGTTAGCTGATGTGACACCCATGAAAAAGACATGAAATCTTAAGAAAGATGTCATTATGTACTCAGCTGAAACAAATGGAAATAAAATAGTGAAATTTCCTATAATAATAATGTAATCTCTCTTTCAATGTTCTAATAAAAAGCCCTTACTTTAAGTAAAATAAACGAAGCATACTGAGCTTTCTTTGTCAATCATACACTCTTACACCACTACAATGACAAATTCTGTCTCGCATTCATCTGCCCACACACACATCCACATATAACCATGACATTAATCAAAACATTGCTGAAATTTTATAGCTGTAGCAATCAATCAAAACAATGAGCTCATGCACGCACAGTTTTTACAGCCAGAGTTTAAATGTAACATTCACCAAAAGCAAATAAAAATTTGGCTTTGGCAAATACATGCCAATTGGCCTTTTCTAGGAACTGCCAAAAAAACGCATGGTTATTTTTATTGAATTTATATGACCAGTGACTGTTGAGCAAGCAACATCTTTTATCTCAGGGAGAAATTGTCCTGGAAGACAACTTTTTATTTTGTATTTTATCGGCCAGAGCTCTTATGTAAAGACACATTTATGTAGAAATATAATCATGCAGAAATACATTCATGACATTTGCCTCTAAAACACTGTTAAGAATACAATCTAAATGTTGTAAAGTGAAGTTCCAAAATCAAAATATCTCATGAACTTTAGATTTCTTTATAAAAGTACAAATTACAAATCCTGACCTCTCGGGTCATCACCACAGTTCCCTGGGGACTGTTTCTTGGCAAAACATAAACATACTGAAAAGAAAAAAGTATCAGCAAGTATAGACCAGCCAAAAGTTTTTAAACAGTAAGATTTTTTAAATGCTTCTGCTAACTAAGCCTGCATTTTTGTGATCCAGAATACTGCAAAAGCAGTAATATTGTGATATATCTTTATATACATAACTGCTTTCTATTTGAATATGTTTTAAAATGTCATTTATTTCTGTGATTTCAAAGCTGAAGTTTCAGCATCGTTACTTCAGTCTTCAGTCTCACATGATCCTTAAGGAATCATTCTAATATAAATGTTACTTTATATTATAAATAGTTAAAAAACATGTGAGTCATTTTTTTCAGGATTCTTTGGTGAATAGAAGGAGCCAAAGATCAGCATTTATCTGAAATTAAAAGTTTTAGTAACATTATATGCTATACCATTCAAAAGCTTGGAGGCATAATTGTTTTGGTGAAAGAAATGATAGAAATGACTACTTTTATTTAGCAAGGACACTTTAAATAGCTAGATCAAAACTGATGATAAAGACATTTAGAAAGATTTCAGGTTCAGGCAAATACTGATCTCTTCATTAGGGAAGCTTGAAAAAGCTTAGAAGGATTTCTCAAGGATCATGTGCCACTGAAGACTGGAGTAACGATGATAACATTTTAGTAAGTTACACTATATTCAAAGAAAAAACTGTTGTTAAATAGTAAAAATATTTCAACAGCATACTTATTTCAACTGGTCTCCGATGAGAAACAGCAGGATGGGATTCATGGTGCAACATCCTTCCAGCAATCCAGCTAATCGGTGACTTTTAATGCATTTGTAGCCACAAAGGTTGACTGTCTGAATGAACATGCAAACACAAGAAAAAAAAAAAAACATTAATTCCCAAAGTAGCCAAACTTTTTCAAACTTGCCAAACCTGTTGGTGCAGTATGCACTTTTGAAGTTAATAAAAATGGTCAAAAAAGTCACATTAATTCTGTAATGAAACACTGCTGTATGGAAAGATGCCCAAAATGACTTTGCTTAGAAATGTTTTTGTGAAATGGAGCAAAAAGAAAATATTTTCTTAGCGATTTAAATCACTACTATTAATCAATAATATTAACTTCTTGTTTATTAAGTTTTGTTGCCTTGACATTTAGTGAAGACTGCACAGACCATAAATGCTAACTGATCTCTTCTTATCATTTTAAAAACTCAAATCACATGAAAAATGCATGAAAACTCAAATCTTAATGCACACAAGACAATGATGTTATAACATTTGGTTCTTCAGCCTCCTTATAAGAAATTTCTATTTTGATTTTATGGCTGTCTGCTGAATGTGCTGATGCATGTAAATTAAATGATGTAATTTATTAACATTTCATCATATTATATAGCCTATGGCCACACAGCATGGTAGGTTAAAGTTTACAATGCTATTATATTATGCATGTGTTTGGTGGCTAGATTACAAAAAAAATTATGTTGCATTTAATTAAAAAAAAAACCTTTAAACAAGGAGAATGAGAATCATCAGGTCAATGTGCATTCTATATATTTCATCATGCAGAATGTAATCTGCATGTATGCAAAGTAAAGAAAAAAAAGAAAGGGAACATCTAACACAACTAAATAAGAGAGAGTGCACAACCAGTTCACAAACACAGGACAAATAATACACAGACAACTACCCAGGAGGCAAATTGCTAAAGCTAACTTTACTAGAAGGCCAGGTGCATTTGCACTGTTTAATGCCAACCTATCGTAAAATATAATTTAGAAATTAAATGGTCTTTAAATGCCTTTCTACTTATAGCCATTAAGAAGGAAATCCCAGTTGTTCACAGTGAGGTCATAAACATCTTCGAACACATGGCTCACAGAAGAGTGTTGTTCTAATTAGTTTTAAAGATACCCTCTGTATGTATATATTATCTGTATATAAGTTATTAATACTAATTAAATATAATATAAGAATATTATTGTGTGTTATTTTTTTGGTAGTGGAAGGAGGGGTTGCCCTTTTTTTCAGTTTCAGCACATGCCCCTCAAAAGGTCTGTGCACGGCCCTGCTTACTCACCATTCGATGTTGTCAGTGTTACGACGGCATTCCGTCATTCAGAAAAAAGGCTCCGACTCCCGACATGAAAAATGAAACGATGAATAATGTTAGTTACCCTTTCAGTCGAATCACTTCGAACGTTACATATGGGAACTTGCCAGAGAGACCAATTGCCTTTGAGCCCTTTACTAAAGGCCAATGAAACATTGGCGTGCACTGATTGTGCTCAGGTGCACCTCATCACTGCGTGAGTATAAGGCTACGTTTACACTAACCCAGATAAATTGGAAAACGGCGTTTTCCCCTAAAAACGCTCCGCATCTACACTATCGTTTTCAATCGTTTCCGAAGACTTGATTATCCAAACTGAAAAAACTGAAAACGTTTACATTCCTGTACTGCGCATGCCTGAAATGTAAGACGATTCGATCTGCGTCATTTCCATCTGCCGTTTATTTACTTACATTACGTATTCTTTGAAGAAAAGCAATCTAGAGCATTTCCAAAGCTGATATTAATCCTTAATAGGGCTGTCAAAATTGAGAGAAAACAAAACAACTGTTGTACAACGCCGTCCGCCATCAGTTGAACTGGTCACATGACTGCATCATATGACTAAAATGCGTCATCGATTTCGAAAGTCTCCGTTTTCACAGTCCACACTGCAACGTGAAAATGGCGTTTTCTGAAATCTCCACTTTGGCCGGAGTTTTTAGAAATAATCGTTTTCTGTGATAAAAACTGGGTTTTCGTGTAAATGAGAGGCCAAACCGCAGGGAAATATCTGCGTTTTCCCTTCGTGTAAACGGGGCCTAAGAGGGCACGAGCACAGTGCACCTGCAGCCTTCGCCGTTTTGAGCTGCTGCAGGAGACCCCCTCTGCGAGTTCTGGAGAATGATCGATGAAGAGTCCTGATTTCAAGAGTTCCTGCTTTTCTGCTCTCTCATCTGACAGCGATTTATCTGTGCAGCTGTCAGCGAATCCTGCGGGCTGGTAGCCTTTTTAAAGGCTGGATGTGTCAGTCATCTTGCGAATCCAGTGACTGAAAAAGATCTCTGAGTGCACGGACTTGCCGCGTTATATCTTCCCTGGGCAACCAGGATAAAGAGCAAATTTTCCCACAGTTGGTGAGGTGTTCTCCGGAATGTCAAGCCGATCCTGCGTTTCTGGGTGCGGACGAGTACACGCTGAGGCAGCTTTTGTGGATGGTCAATGCATTCATTCATTGCAAGCGTATGAGCGTATCCCTGGCTACATTGAGGTCATGCCTCTTGTCCGCGAGACGGCTCCCCTCGCGTCCTTCCCGTAAAACGGCGAGGTGCCTGGGGGACCTGCCGCGCCGCATAGTCCCGTGGTCCTTCTGGAGGAGACCGCTCTCCCCGTAACAGGGCTGAGTGCGTCCTACAGAGCGCCCCGAGAAGATGAGACTTCTTCGGCAGCATCAGAGGGTGAGTCAGATGGTGAGGCTGAAGCCGCTTCGGGAGGGCACTGCGATGCGGTGTCTGCCCCGCCCACGGTGGATACCGAGCTGTCGGTTCTGCTCCTCCGTGCTGCAGAAGGAATCGGTTTGGAGGTGCCGCGTGCGCCTTCAGCTGACCCTTCGCGGCTGGATGATTGGTTTCTGGGAGCTAGAGATGCGGCCCCGCCGCGCTCTCTCACAGTGCCATTCTTTCCGGAGGTGATCCGAGATCTTACCAGATCATGGCGAGCCCCTCACTCGTCACGCCTGCGCCCAGGCTCTTCGTCCCTCGCCACTCTCGATGGCGGTGCAGCCAGAGGGTATGCGGCGATCCCTCAGGTAGAGCGCGCTGTTGCGGTGCATTTATGCCCGCACGGAGTCTCCGCCTCTGGTGATCAGCCGCATCTCCCGTCCGAGGCGTGGAGACTATCGTCCGCTCTCGCTGGCGATGTCTACTACGCCGCCGTGCAGGCTGCCACCGTCGCACACGCGCTTGCAACGCTTCAGGTCTAGCAGGCTAGAGTGTTGTAGCTCCTGCACGAGAGTGGGCCTGACCAGGGGGCAATGCAGGAACTGACCTCGCTCTTTGGACGATGAAGGTTGTGGCTCGTGCCCTTCGCCAGATGATGTCCACCACGGTGGACAGACTTCTCCGGCGTTTCAATGCTGTCATAGAGATCATCTCCTAAGCGGGAAGCCCCCTCTACGAGGCTGGTTTACGCTCCGAGATGGGTCTGTTGTAGACTTATGCTCCTCTCACGAAAGAGAGGACCCTCAGAGATGGGACGATTGCAGTTGTGCTTTCTTTCCTGCAAGAGAAGTTGAAGCGCAGGCTGTCCCCTTCTTCTCTCAAAGTGTATGTCGCTTTTCAGGGCCTTTCAGCACGCTGGTCTATACTAAAGAGGATAGGAGACCCGCACACCGTCTCTGTCCACATAGAGTGCCTTGAGCTTGGTCCGGCTGAAAACCTGGCCAGCTTGTGCCCAGGGTTCCTACTGTGTCTTTACGATTGGGTAGGAATCCGCAAACTCTGCCCCGGGAGGAGGCAAACCCAGCCTTTAGTTGCTTGTCCTGTACGCGCTTTGAGAAAGCGCCGCTACACTGACCGTACTCGAAGCGTCAGAGCCCTCCAGCAGCTCGGATTGTGCTACTGCAGACAGCAGAAAGGGAATGCTGTCTCCAAACTGAGGTTGGCTCATTGGGTGGTTAATGCCATTCCCTTTATACCAGGGGGGCCTTGCCTTTAGGACTGGGAGCTCACTCAGAGAGTGTTGCTTCGTCCTATACAGGCTCACGGCACCTCTTAGCATAGATTAGAGTAGGCTCTCCCAGTAGGCTCAGAAGTCTGCACAGATCACATATGCACGTGTTTCATGATATTATATATTGTATATTACATTATATGGTACTTTTGCATGTTTTTTAAGCTCTAAAGCTCTGGTCCCTGATAACTGTAGTGAGAAACCAGTACAGTCTTCAGAATTTCTCCTTTTTGTCTTTCACAGAAGCATGAAAGTAATGCGGGTTTGGAGCGGCATTAGGTTGGGTAAATGATGACAGGATTTTAATTTGTTTTAAAGAACCGTTCCTTTAATTTTTGACGTTTGCATTGACAGAGAAAGACAGTAAAAGAATAGAAAGAGGAAGAAAGTGAGGGAGCCGGTGGCAAAGAAAGATAAAAAAGAGAGAAATCGAGAAGGAGGGATGGTGTTCAGGGATCCATGCTAACTGCTGTATTCTGCTCCAGTGCTTTCACAGTGCAAAGGGGGAAATTTATCGTTCCTGGCAAACAATTTATCCGCCATTCCACCACTCAAGGCCAGTTCACATGCATCTCGTTTGAGAGAAATAGCTCTCCATGGGATTGCCCTCTAGCCTAGCTTTCCCCCCTCTCTCTGCGTATTTCATCACTTGTGTTTTTTGTGCATGTTTTTTTTTTGGCATCTGATCATCTGCCTTAGTTGTTTGGCCTTGATGTTTTACAGGGTTGTTTTTTGGAGAGTTTCATTAGAGGATAAGCAACATCAAAAAACTCCACCGACATCTGTGTGATCTCTTTTATGCAAATATATGTGGCTAACTGTTAGCACTCCCATTCATCTCAATAGCAGCTGCTCAGCTGGTTCTAAAGTGGGCAATCTTTGCTATCTCTGCTCATGGGCCCTTAGTTCTGCCAATCACCTGAGCGGTAAATGCCAAGTAACTAAGCACTCTAAAGCCAGAGGAAGCTGACTGATGGCATCACAAGAACATGGACGACTCCAAACCCTTCACTAGTATTATCATTGGCTGGAATGTGAAATACACCAGACAGAGGAAAATATAAATCCTTTTCAGGCATTTAAGGGCCCTCTAAAACAAAATTAGGCACTGGTAAAACACTTACTGTAATATAATTAAATTAGACTTAGGAACGGTTGTCAGTGCTAAAAGAACCTCACTGAGTGTAGTGCGCCTGTTGAGGCCACACCTGAGCCAACCAATAAGTAACAAAATACATAAAAATGAGAAAAGTGTCTTGGAAACTAAAACTGAAATACATACAAATTATATATATATATATAAATTATTAAAAATAATGTAAAATATTATATTGCTAGTAACATAAACATATAAATATCATTCTGTTACGTTTATATCTTTTTATCCTAGCTATACATTGACTTGTTAGTTTCTAGTGTGTACTACAGACAGACCGGAAACTCGGTTAAGACACTGTGTTGCACACAAAAAAATCAGTCATGAAACAAGGACTTATGCAACCATATTTTACGTGTCTTTTACATAAGACTTAAGCAAGAAATTAATATACAGAACTTCTTAGATGCTTTTCAGCACTGAGCACAAATCCTTTTTTGCATACATAAGCCTGTGAGTAAAAAAGAAAATAGTGTTTTTTATCATTATGTTCTTGGTTTTTTGATCTTCAATCTCAAATCTTAGCCGAAAGCTAATCTTAATCTCGCAGACAAAATCTCCCACCATTATCCGTTTATTCAAATGAGAAACTTATTCCTTCTCTCATTCTCTCTCTCTGGCTCTCCCTCCTTTAAGGCTTTCTTTATGCTATGAGCTGTTCTTGTTAAATGAATGTGTACACTGAAGAGTGAAGAACAAGGAGGAAAAAGTCTTTTTTTTAGAGACCGAATGCAGATATTGTCATATTTAGATGACAAAAGATGCTCTCTAAATCTTTTTAAAACACAATACTAGAAGAACGAATGAATAAAGCATGTTTATAGATTATACTTGTGTGTTACAGTGCACAGTTTTCTGTGAAGACTAGATTCAGCTAATTAGGTTAGCACAGTGTGAGCACCCCTGCAGCCTGTGTGTGTGTGTGTGTCTGCTTTGAAGGCACCATATCTGCTGTGCAGTGCTTGAAGTGGTTTATATAACTGGGCCGCTCTGTTCCTTATGGATCTTTTTCTCTCTCACACACACACACACCGTATCCCTCTGATCATTACCCTGGGGGGTGTGAGTTTATTACTTCAGGTTTTCTTTGTGTTTTCTGTGCGAGTATCTTTCTTTCCACCTGAAAATACGCTTTCTTACATGTCCTTTATCCGGGATATTCTTTTCCCAGACCTCTAAAAAAGTGTCTAACAGGTAATCCACAGTGCGTTCAGCTCTAAGACAGGTCTGAAGAGGGTAAAAGCACTCCAAATCTGTCACAAGCTCAGTGATTCAGTCATCTGCAGACGAGCGTATACAATATGTTGCATCTCTTCCGAGAACTACTTTTCTCTAATTTGCACCATCTGACTTGTATAATTAGAGCACACTTTGCAAAGATCATTTTGATTATTAGAGAGGTATAGCGTGATGCAGTTTGTAAATAAATTACTGTAATGATGACGGAAATCATCATTATATCATCTATTTTTTGCCGTTTGAGATGCAACAGAAATCGGTGTTTCATAAAACCCAGACTTGTGCACGAACAGAAACACACAGAACTGTATTTTTATACTTTATATTACAAAACCTGGGTAGAAAATTACATAAACCGCCTGTAGCTTGGCCTAGAGACCACCTGCAGATATGAGGGAAATGATTTTAATAATGCTCACATACACACATAGATTCAGATTTGATTTAAAGATGTATAACTTCATAACACGTCTGTTGTATAACTCATCGCTTCCCCAAGGGAACTGTAGACTTCACATGCCGGTGTGATATACCACAAACGCAAATACGCACATGTCTCAAAGTGAATTTATAAAGCTATTTGGCCAGCCAAAGGTATCTTTCATCTTAACTCAATAAATAATCATTGTTCACGATGCAGTGTCTTAAGCGAACACTGGACAATCAATACGCTGATTTATAGATGGTGTTGATAGATTTATGAGTTTCTACACAAACTTCGATTTGTAGATGCAGGCATGTTATTTTCTTTTTTTATGTGTAAGTTTTTTTTTAAAATATGAACCCCAGGGTTGTTTGCATGTTTTGATGAGGTGGGGGGAGTCTAACTTGACTTTATTCTTCAAAATATATTTTTTACAGATGTGTTTAGCAATTTTTAGAGCACATTTACAGATCTGATTTACCGATTAATGTACATAAATAAATAAAAATATGTAATAAAAAATGTTTATGTAATTTTTTGTCACTTTTTTCAGAATTAATTACATTTATTTTTATACTTTAGTTGAAATACCATTGGAATAGTCAACATTTTTATTGTTGACAAAAAAAAAACTCATTTCTATCAATTAAAATGAGTGCTGTCAAACTATTAATCATGGTTAGTCACATCCTTAATAACATTTTTGTTTAAATGTATGTATGTTTACTGTGTATTATAAACACAAATATAGTGTATATTTTGAAAATTTTTATATGTATATACATGTATAAATGTATAGTCTTATATTTCCTATTATACATAATTATATTATATATATATATTAGGGCTGTCAAATGATTAAAAGTTTTAATCAAATTAATCAGGATTTTCAGTGGATTTATCATGATTAATCACTATTTGCAACTACACCTGAATCCTAACCATTTGTTTTCTGAAATGCATACCAAAAGATAAATAACAGGACACAGATACATCATTTTCATAATATGCATGTTTATTAACAG